>CM076580.1:580447827-581047827 GCA_034641835.2 Pinus albicaulis
TGCACAAATTTTGTATATGTGCAACTTTCATATATGTGAATATCTGTTTTTTCATATACGGAAGATATGTGCATATACAGAGGATGCGCATATACAGAAGTTGTGCTTAAACAAAGGTTGAAGTTTTGCACAAATTCTGTATATTCACATATCTTCCGCATATGCACAATTTTCATATATGTATATATCTTTTGTATATGTGCAACTTTCATATATGCACATATATGGAAGTTGCGCATGTACATAAATTGTGCGCAACTTTCATAATATGCATATATGAAAACCTCCATGTTACACCAATTTTTGGTCATCTAACCTGTTACTATTAGATGGACCAAAGTACACCATGTAAGACCAATTTTACCATAGTAAAATTTCTCTCACTATGAAAAATAATTTAATAACCCATAGTTTATTAAGTTATTTATGGTCTAAACAGGAAACCCCATGAGGAATAATTGAATAAATCCTTATTTGTTTGATTTTCCTCAAGGGATAATTAATTAAATCACTATTTAATTAATATTCCTGGTCATATTTAACCAAAAACATGAAAATTAATTAGATAAATCATTATTTATCTTATTATTTTCTAGGAATAATTATTTAAAACATTATTTAATAATATCCCTTGTTAAATTTGACTAAATTATTTACAAATAATTGAATAAATCATTATTTATTTAATTATTACTTAACCACATTCTTAAAATAATAAATAAACCATTTATTTATTATTATTTTTAAATAAAGAGATTTGACCAAATTCAAATTCTTTTTCCCTCCAACAAAAATAATAAAATATTCCATAAAATTTGGACCTAGATTTGGTTAATAATATTTTAATTATGCACCAATATCTAGACTAACTCAATATTTTGTTAAAAATAGAAGGGTTTTTCCATTCATTCACTACCTTTTGTTGCCTAGAGATCACTCTTGATCTATACTTTTGGTCTGACTTTGATCCTCTCATCATTGTCATATTTTTCTACTTTTTGCTTGTGAGCTCCCTTTGAGTTCCATTTTGTTTGGGTTTTCTGCACCATCAAGAGAGAGATATCTTAGATTTGAAGCACTGAGGACATACAAGAACCCATCCCATTGAGGGGGACCAGTAACATATTTCTATGTTCCCTTCCCAGGTGTCATAATACAAAAAAATCTTTAAAAATTCATGTCTTGTTCCTTGGATGCATGGAGAAACTATTGCTTATTATTTGTTGGTTAATGTCTTTAACTACATAGATCTAGATTTCTGTAGCATTTATTTTGATCACTAACTACATATCTAAGGAAATTGACAACCATCTTTGATGTTAGGGTTGTTTGTTATGCATAGCTAAAGTGAGATTTTTACGTACGCTTGCAATTAGAATTCACACTAACAACTGGCGACTCCACAAGGGTTTATAATTATGACTGTTGTCATTTTTCAGATCCCTGCATGACCAGTTGCTTCAACCCCTAGGGTTTTTATTCAGATTCTTATATTGCATTTATTGATGTTGATTTTAACCTTCAAAAACCTAAAATAGTAAAAATTCTAACTTTCGTGTGTTTCTGGGCCTTTTGCACGGGTAACAGATATCAGCCGCAGAAAAGACAACACTTTTTTCTGAAACCTGCTCTCGAGACAGCTGAAAGTGCAGGTCGCACTTTTTGGGCCAAAAATTGCAACCTCAGCTCTCAGGTAGCGGAAAACAGCTTGAAAACCGCAACCTCAGCGGAAAACAGGTCAGAACCTGCATCCTGTACTTTTTGTGGGATTTTTTTCTGTGACTTTTCTGGGTTTGTCTGGGACATTGTTCAGGGTTGTCTGACCTCCCTCTTCACCCGTCTTGGACCTATACTTGCTTAGTTTTACTCGTCAAAGTAGGAACCAAGCCCTTTAGGGCTTCAGTACACTTCCACCTTTTTAGGAGGAGTTTAGTTGCAGTAGGTCTTCTGAGATTTCTGTGTTTTTCAGCCATTTTTTAGATCTGAAATTGTACTTTTAGATCAGTTATTTATCCATCCAAAACACCTCTTTTTAGTTTTGTTTGGTCCTCCTTTAGGGCCCACCCCATTTCCCTTCAGGTTGTAGCCTTTCGCCCCCTTTTTTGCAGCATTTTTCCCTTTGGTATTTTGTTGTTTTCTGCCCCTTTTTCTAGCAGATATGACCTTTAGATCCCTATCCCTCCCAGCCTTAGATCCATTGGCCATTTTGTGTGTTTTGACTATATTTCGCCCCCCATAGACTAGTTATTAGGAAGCCCTTCCCCTTTTGTTTAAATTGATGCATCTTTACCTATTTATTTTATTATCGCATTCAGTTTCCTTTACAGTCATTTTCAGTTTTATTTACAGTTATACAACATTTTTTTTTCTTTTTCTCTGCACACGTCTGGGCTTAGTTAAAATTAACACACTTATCACATACACGCACACCCTAAGCGAAGAGCGCATGGTTTACATCTCTAGGCCAAGACCTAAACATTGTAATTAATTTATCAGCACCTCCCTTCCCTTGTTTACTTCTCTTCCTTATTGGGTTCTGTGTCTCTTTTCCATCATTGCGCCCCCAAGGCGTTTACCCTGGAGACTCCAAGGCCTTCATCCTCAGTTTCCGTTAGGAAGACTTACCCCACCGGGTATGATTCGAGTTCGCCCTCCACCGAGTCCCCATTCTAATGTTGATTCTTGTTCATCGGGTTCCCCTTTTGGTTCCATCCTCGAATCTCCTCCACCTTTCACCTTCATCATGTCTGGTTCAGGACCTAACGTTGGTGGTGGCCCCGACCCTAATGCTGGAAACGCCACTAGTGGTGCCGCAACAAGAACTATTTTGGCTACTTCCTTGCTTCCTTATAGGGCGGGCCTAAGCCTTCCCGATTTCAACTAGTTAATTAATGACCCCATACACCATGATCCTCGTTGGCCTGATATGCCAACCAAACTTCCTTCAAACATCCCCAAGTTTGAAGGAAATGTTGGAGATGATCCTACAAACCATGTTCGTTCTTTCCACATGTGGTGTTCTTCTAACTCCATCACCGATGACTCTGTCCACCTTCGGTTATTCCAGCGTACACTTACTGGAGAAGCTTCCAAGTGGTATATCAACCAAGCCTCCTCCTCTCATGCTACTTTTGCGACCCTTGCCAAGGCTTTTCTATCTTACTTCCAGCTTCCCCTTCGTTATGACACTGGTACCGAACTCTCGACCTCTTTCTGTCAAACTTCTGCTACCCGCCTATCTGACCATGTTCAAGAATGGCGCAAAAGGAAGAGCCTATGTTGAGCCCCTATTTTCGAAGACTGTGTATACATGGATTGGTTCCTCATATCCCTTTTGCCTGCTATTGTTAAAGATGTCGCATCTCACTTTCCTTGGACCAAGGAAGCTGCCCTCCAGATTGCGTTGAAATATGACTTGATCTACGCACAATCTGGTTATGTTTATACCGTCTTACCCATTCTCCCTACACTTGGTAGTGCCAATGCACCGGGGGCATCCCATGTCACCAAAAATATCATTGGATCCCTTTCACATCCGTACACTCATCCTCCCATGGGTTATGGTTTCCCTTAGGGAGGGACTAGCTCCTCCAGCACTTTTCCCCCTCTCGGCAGCATGTATCCAGGATACAGAATGCCTCCTCCTTTTGCCCAACCTATTTACCCCAATGTTTCCCAATCTCCTTATTTTCCGTATCTGCAGCTCAATGCTCCAGCTCCTCCAACATTAGCACCTCAGCCTCCCTTGCCTTCTCAAGCTCCGCAACAACAGCCACCCCCCTCTCAGGGTCAGGTGTATGCACAACAGAGTGCGATTAATCCTCATACTTCCAAAAATAATAGGAAAGAAAACCAAAACCAATCTGCCCAAGGTAATTCAGGAAACAATCCCTAAGGGAATACATCTAACACTGCAACCCAGCAACAAGGTGCTCCGCCTAAGCAAGACAGGCCTGTTCGCACGAATAAACCTTGTTCTTGTTGCGGTGTCTATGGTCAATATACCCATTATTTCCCCCTTTTACCTCAGATGCGTCAGATGTGGGAAGCTCAAGCAACCTCTTGAGGACAGAAAGCCTCCCCTTCGGTTCCTTCTAATGCTGCACCCATCCAACCGGCTGTGTTTACCAATACTTTCCCTTAGCAAGGATATGTGGCTGCCCAACCCCCTGAAAGTCAGGTGGCCACTCAACCTCCTCCATTTGGTACCTTTGATTACCAGATCCTCATGATGAACTCTGACCAACCCAATACCGTTGACCTCAACCTTCAGACTTAGTCCTGTCAGTACAACAAGCCCCCCGCTACGTCTGCCACCGAGCCCCTATCTTCAGGTCCCACAAAGCCTCTTTCGACACCCAATGGTCCTTTACAGATCCCTCAGCTTAAGGAAGAGTTTCATACCAAGATCCCCAAGGGAACATTACGCTGAAACGCTGCTTCCGGTAAAGCTGCCCTCTCCACAGTATAGTAGATGACTTGGCGCAATCCCCTGTCGTCATATCAACGCTGGAAGTCCTCTAGTCGTGCCCTTCACAACGAAAAGATTTGCTAACTACCATGGGCATTATGGATCCTTCATATTATTGTTTGATTATCTTCGATATTGACAAGTCAAAGCATCCCCCCCTTCTTGCATTCGTCGCCTTCCAAATACCTGTCAAGATTCGGAATGCCAACATCTCTCATTGTATCATTGACGAGGGGGCATCCACCTGTGTGATGTACGATTCTATTTGGAAGCAGCTCGGATCACCCAAGTTAGTCCCTTCCACTATCACCCTCCATGCATGGGATGGCCACTCTTCTCAGCCCCTTGGCATGTTCCACAATTTTCCTATTACTCTTGCGGGCAAGACTGTTTATGTTGACATTGAAGTCATTGATGCCCGCTTAGACTACAACATTCTATTAGGTCGTAGCTACACTTATGCGATGTCTATTTTCCCATCTGCGATTCACCATAAGATGTGATTCCCTCACAATGGAAAGATCATCACCATCGATCAGTTGAAATATTATGAACCAAAGTCTCAGACCTCTCCCGAGTCCATTATTTCTTCGGTGGCCAATAAACAAATAGTCGAACCTTTGACTAGTGTCTCACCCAGAGTCTTTAAAGGTTCCTCTTTGCTTGGTTCATTCCCTGGTCTCCCCCCTCCTATCTCTGACCTTATCTCGTCAAATGTTTGAATGATGCAATCGTATCGGTCCGACCTCAAAACGGTCCGGTTTGATTAGTCAGCATCCCCACTCTACGCAACCTGCTCCTAGCACCTCGACTCAGCCTTCAGGACCTCATCCTCAAGGACCCTCATCTGTAGTTGGTGTCCATGATCCCATCTATCCCCTTGGTATGGTTCCCCCTGGCCTTTACCATCCCGAAGCTGTCCCGCCTAGCCATTACCCCATGAATTAGATACCGTTTCTTGGTCCCCCTGCTGGAGTATTTTTGGTACCTATTATGGCTACCCTGTCTCTTGCTAACATGACCCTGGGGATCCCAGTCTGGTAACTGATCCCCCAATCAATACCCTGCCTGGTCAGCTCTAACCTCATATTGCTTTAACCCTGGTCCAACCGGTCGCCATGACCCCTCCCCTTGCTTCTATGCCTCAACCACCTCAACAGGAACCTACTCCGGTTGCGAAAGCCTCGGGTGAGGGGGGGAAAGCCCGCAAGAAGGAACCTAAGGACAAGGCTGCCCAAACAACCCCTGCTCTTCCTCATCCTCCAAGGCATACACCTCTGTGTGCTTTGTGTGATGTTGTCAGTCATGCCACCCATAATTGTCCTGAATTGCCTCGTCTCAAGCCCATGGTTAACGAAGCGTTTCCTGAGTCTGATATCCCAGAGGTCCATGTTACTTTACTTGATTCAGCCCCAAAACTCAAGGCTTTGTGCACAAATCATCCTTGTGCTTTGCATGATTTCCATGGTCACTACACTCACCTTTGTCCCCACCTCAAAGAGTTCCACACCTCCTTAGAAGCGGTTCACCAATTCTAGGCCAAGCGCAACGAGTCCACCTCTCACTTACTTGTGCGTTATGCTTTGGCTAAACCAGAGGACACATCCACTCCCATTGACATTCCCCCCCCCGATGTCGAGATGATGGAGTCTTCAACCATTATCCTCTACATGTCATCATCTAGGAGATCCAAGATCCACGGTGGAAGACCCCTCCAGGACTTCCCCTTCAATTTCGCCTAACCTCCCTTCAATGATCACCCTGGGCTCAACATTGGTGGATCCCTCATCTACTAGTTTTTTGGTCACCCCCCATGACGATGCGCATGTGAACCTCTCTTCTCATGATAATGAGTCAGGTAGCTTCACCGCACCATGTGGTATTTATTCAACCAGTCACCCCATCTTCTATTGCGATGACGACATTATGGAAGAAATCACCACCCTTGACTTTATCTATTCCCCCTTACATCGAAACCATGTATTCAAACCACATACACCTTGTGCCCATTACATTGACACCCAGTGTTTGGGTAAGGGTGCACCCATATTTGAGAGTCCAGGAGAAGCAATTCTCCACAACCCTCCTAGTGCATCTGGTCATGTCGACTCTAGTACCATTATTCTTCCCCATTTAGAATAAATTTTAGAATCCTGTATCACTTCACATCACTCTAGGGACGATCCCCCTCATCATTCCTTCATCTTACATCAACAACCCAGTCCCTTAGACATTGTTTTTGACCAACCTCTATATTTTCTCAGTGAGCACCAATTCATTATCTCCAAAGACACTCTTTGGTGTAGTGACACCATATATGGCACTCCATAAACTCCTCTGGCTAGGGGCATCATTCCCACCTCTACATACCATATCAATCTCCTCCATCACATATGCTTAGCGGCAGTATCCCATGCTTGGGGGCATGATGGCACCCCTGGCCCTCTTCTCATATGATTACCATAAGTCTCGGCCTAGACCCCATCAATCTAGGTATGGTCGATTGTCCCCCTTGGATAGTTGCACCTATCGGCCTCTCCAGCGAGCCATATATCGTAGATGTTTGTTACCCTATCTTCAAATATTCTACTTTGTATGATACCATGTTTACCACTTGGTCCCTCTGTTCGACTTGGTGGGTGGGGATGATTCTACACCTTCTCTAGTAGTTCATTCTCCTATTCTTTTCTTACCTTGTTTCTTCATCAGAACCATCCTTCCAAGAAGCATTAAGTTCATCCTCAGAAAATCAAGGGCTCTCTTGCCCTCATCAATAAGTTCTCAACAATTTGAGGACCCCAAACTTGGCTAACGCGACACGAACTACATGATCCCATCGGATCTCAAAACACAATGCATCTAGGTCTCTCTATCTCCAGTTGATCCTCAACTCTGTCATACCTGCACAAACCCATCATGTTTGTCATCATATAGAAAGGAAATACTGCATCATAACTATAAAAATCCCAGCTCTCATCCAAAAACATCATTGAAACTCCTTTCTTTGACAGGTCGCACTTTTCAAGTCATTTCCTGGGACATGTCACAGTTTTATGACCAGACCCTGCTACCCAGGTCGCAGAACAGACCCCAAAAAGTGTGACCTGGCCTATTTCTGAGCTTTGGTTGCCTAAAACGAAATTTTAATCCACTGAATTGAAAGAGTATGGTTAGGCCTCTTAGCTGCAATTAGCGGATCTAGATTCCAGCGGTCGGTTTGTCTGCTATAATCGCCACAAGATTTAGGGCCTTTTCTCCTCTCTACATTCACCACAACTACACTTACAAATGAATCAAATTGGAGGGAAAATGCCTTATTAGAAGAGAAACCCCAAATTTTTCTTTCGCCAACTGCGACCAAACCATAGCTCAGTTTGACAAATCGTTAACATTGTTTGAAAGCTCTCAAAAAGCTCTCAAATGGGTATCCTTTCATTTTTGGTGATTTGACACTTCACCCGGACACATTTTTTCCAAGAAGGGTCACTTCATCGCTTCTCAAAATCGAATTTATTCACTTACAACACTTGTACTTGGGGCACCACCTTTCCTTCATACTTTTCCATGCTCGTGTTGGTTTCCATCGTGAGTACCCATCTTATACTCATGTTTTTACGGTCCCCACAGGGCCTGTTATGTGTGGCAGCATCATCGAGTCGCCCTTATTTAGAGCATCCGAGTTGAGTCATCATCACATCGATGGAGTCTGTCCCGAGTCCCTTTTATCTCCCACCACAGTCTTCCATCGTTCATTGCTTTGTACCTCTCTCGTGTCGCACATTTTGGCCTCCAGTCATACTATCCCCTATCCCCCTTCGGAGTCAAGTCGGTAGCTGCGAGGTCATTCATGCCATTTATGCTTTAACAAGGGAAGTCGTCAGCCCACTACTCAGTACACCCCATTCTACCATCATCCCTTGTGTCAGTCTATCAATCACTCTACTATTATCCCTTGTGCCTTAGTTGAGATTCCTTATTGCCTCACCTATGGTGGACCTCCTTCTGTCGATATCAGCGCATTCATTCTAGAAGACAGGTCTAGAGGGCGATGTACCTTAGTTCCAGCTTCCACTCTTGTTCGATGCATCAGATCAGGCAAAGGGACCCCTTATTACCCTTTGACTTGATTGTTTCTGAGTTCCAGCTCCTTATGACATGATCGAGATGTGTATACTTGATGGTTCAGTGATGCAGCAGATTGTACCAGTGATTCCCGGGTGTGTGTGAGATTTTTCAGACCTCATGAGGGGGTTGGCCCTTTAGGTAGCCCCCCACATACTCAAATGAACTCTCTACTACAAACTTGGATGCAGCTCCATAAATTTGATGGTTCCGGCCTCAGCCGCTTACAACGCCTTCTTAGTTTGCATGTATCATTCAAATTTTCAGAGCCCTTTCCTATTTTATAGGGCCTCTTTGGTTGTACTTATATCTCATGTACTCAGATATTATTGTATAAGTCCTGGTTGTTGTCCTAGGCACAATATGTATGTGGGATCCATTATCACGTTTTTTATCTGGCCCATGTTTATGCTAGCATGTACTATATAGTTTAGTCCCATGTTTGTTGGACGCACCATTATTCTTTGTACTTTGTTATCTTGGCGGGCATAGATATGCCTCCCCCGCCTCATGTAGAACAAGTACTCACTCATAAAAGAGACTTGTCGCACTTATAAGTCTCGCCTCCTTAGGGTCTTTTCCTCTCTCGCTTCAATCCACATGATATTTCTCTCTCTCTGACTCCCCCTTCGGTGTCTAGTGATTGTTTTCTTACAACATACTTCAGTCATACGATTAGCTCCTAATGCTCGCACGCTGGGGGGCAATATGTTACACAAATTTTTGGTCATCTAACCTATTACTATTAGATGGACCAAAGTACACCATGTAAGACCAATTTTACCATAGTAAAATTGCTCTCACTATGAAAAATAATTTAATAACTCATAGTTTATTAAGTTATTTTTGGTCTAAATAGGAAACCCCGTGAGGAATAATTGAATAAATCCTTATTTGTTTGATTTTCCCCAAGGGATAATTAAGTAAATCACTATTTAATAAATATTCTTGGTCATTTTTTTTTAAAAACTGAAACGGGTATGGATTTTATTAGTAGGGAACTCCGAATGGCCGTAGCCTTACATATTTCAGTGCAATTCTTTTACATTTTCTGTTTCCAACAATTTTCGAATTTCATGGTATATAGATTGTTTCTGGATCTCCGCCATTTGTGCTTAGATCTCCTTGGGCCAAGAGGCAGCCTTTGTTGGCATAGAATTCTGCCTCTTTGTTTGATTCTCTGAGAATGTGATAGCATTTGAAGGAAGTGAAGTCTTGGAGGAGGTATCTTAGCCTTTGCAGATTCTTGTTTAAACCAGCTTCATTGAATTGGCCTTGCGTATGTATTATTTTGATCAGAATTTCTGACTCTCCGAATGCTTGCAGCTTCTGATGTCCTCTTTCTTTGGCTATTTGGCAAACTTTTAACAGGCTAAGAATTTCTGCTTGATTGTTAGTTCGCTGTCCTAGACCCCAACTGAAGGTTTCTATGATGCCTCCATCAGAAGAGTATATGAGTCCTCCAGCGCCTGCTGTCCCAGGGTTGCCTTTAGAGGCACCGTAAAAAAAAGCTGTTGTTATTCCTTGCTTCCTCCACCAGTTCTGAAAAGCTTCATCCTTTTCTCTTAGCCTCCACTCAGGATTTCTGAGGGGTTTTTTTGTGCTATGTATCCGTTGGATGAATGCTTGAATGCCAAGCTAATTATTTTCCTCTTGCTGCATCGAATTGTTCTCTTTAATTTTCCGAGAATTCAAAATTTCTAGAAGGAGTCCTTTTGCTTTTGCTGCTACCATGTTGGGGGTCCAAGTTACATTGTTAAATATCTGCTCATTTCTAGCTAGCCATAGCTTCCAACACACTAGCTTGGGGAGAGTGATCCAGATTCTGGCCCATGATGAGTTTAGGGAGAGCGACGGGTATCGCTCTTTCCATGAGAGGAATAAGTCCACAACAGAAGTTTTAGTGGGGATTACAGTGTTTAATCTTTGAAGAGTATGGGTCCAAACTCTGTTTGCATATGGACATTCAACAAATAAATGATCCATGGTTTCCATGGCTTCTTTGCAAAGTGTGCACCTATGCGGACCTGCAATGTTTCTTTTCATAAGGTTTTCACCGGTCAGGATATTTCTATGCATTAGAGTCCAAAAGAAGAAGTTTACCATGGGCAACGCCATTGGATCCCATACCTCTTTCCAAAATTTTGCTGGTTGAATTCGGTCTCTGTGTGTTTGCATCAATTCATATCCTTTGGCTGAGGTGTATGCTCCTGTAGGTCCCCATCCCCATTTATCCTTTTCTGATTTATGCACCGGGGCAGCCTCACGAAGTTCTTGTTTGAGCATTTTTTGATTGCTGCAATAGATGAGCTGGGATATCTCTGAATTCCCAATCAATCCAGAGCCTAGAATCATTCCACGTTGAGATATCGTAGAGCGTCTTGTCCCCTCTGTTTTCTAAATACTCACATATCTCATGTAGTATGTCTTGTGTGGCTAATGGCGAATGTCCCATTATACTATCAGTTAGCAGTTTGATGCGTTTCCCATTCCCTGGGATACGATATAAATTCCGGGTGAAAAAACTCTGCCCTTTAGTACATAACTGCCATAACAACGAGCTCTTTTTCCTGTTTGCGATCTGCAAGTTTCTTAGATTTGCATTTGGGAGGTATTTATGCCTCAGAGCTGTGCTGACGGGATGATTGGGGTCGCTGTGAAGTTTTCAGAGTATTTTGCATCCCATAGATACATTGGCAGAGTCCGGATCTCGAATTTGAAGGCCTCCTTCCTTCAAAGTTTTCTTTGTTATCTCCCATTTCACCAGATGAAATTTCCTCTGATTTCCTTTGCTTCCTTGCGACAGAAAATCCCTAATGATTTTATTAATCTGTCCTGAAATCGACTTGGGAGCCATCAGGTATGACGCTTGATAAATTGGCATAGATGACAACATTGATTTTATAAGGGTTAATTTGCCTCCATGAGTTAGCCATTGACCACCCCATGCAACGATTTTACCTCTAATTTTTGTAATTACTCCTTCCCACAGATTGACTCTGTTTGTGCCCAGTGTTAGTGGCAGTCCAAGATAGTTGATTTTTTCCCATTTTGCGTATCCATTAAACCCCAAGTTGTTTGCTATGTTTTGAGTTTCTTCCTCCTCTGTATTCTAGCTATAAACTGCACTTTTCCTTTCACTGATTAGAGCTCCATATGCTTTACAATATGCATGAAGAGTATTTTTGAATGCATATCCTATTCTCAATGAAGCTCCACCCAGCATGAGGGAGTCATCCACGAATAGTGCATGGTTTATTGCTTTAAGGTCCTTTCTTATTTTTAAACCTGGGGCTGTTCCTGTTATCATATCAAGCTCTAGCTTTCTGATCAACGTGTCCGCCATTAAGATGTAGAGGAAAGGAGAAAGGGGACATCCTTGTCTCAACCCCCTCGTGGCTTGGAAGAAATTAGCTGGCCTCCCATTAACCAAAGGTGCAATCCATGGACTACTGGTGCATGCTTGAATAAGATTAACAAACTCTTGATCAAATCCAAACGAGATTAGAACTTGATATAGATAGGACAACTTGACTCTGTCGAAGGCATTAGCCATGTCTAACTTGATCAACATACCTTTCTCCTTTCTGAGATTGCTGGAATGCATGACTTCCTGGACTTGGATTACATTGTCCAGGATATGTCTCCCATTGACAAAGCCCCCTTGCGAATCTGATATAAGTTTGCTCAGCAGTGGCTTTATTCTATTTGCAAGAAGTTTTGCAATAATTTTATATGAGGCGTTGCATAAAGAGATTGGTCTGAACCTATCAAAGGAGGAGGGGTTTGTCTCTTTCAGGATTAAAGCGAGGAAGGTTGAATTGGTGCTACCCCCCATTTTTGCTTTATTCAAGAATCCTTTTATCATTCTAATTAGATCTGTTTTTATTATATCCCAGCATATCCTGTAGAAGTGAATAGTGAACCCATCTGGCCCAGGGGCCACTTTGTCTGGATTCATGAACCAAATTATATTGCTGATTTCTTCTTCATTTGTTTGCTTCAATAATGCTGTATTGTCCTCTGTGGTGACGAATGCCGGAATGTTCTTCAGGAATTCTTTTTTATCTTCTTCACAATCCTCTTTCTCTTTGCTGTAAAGATGATGGAAATGTAAAACTGCAGCAGATTTAATCTGTTCTATTCCTTTGCAAAGTCTCCCATCGAAGGAAGTGATCTCTGAGATGTAGTTCCTGGAGAGTCTAGCTCTACATTGTCGATGAAAGTATGATGTGTTCCTATCTCCAGCTTCCAGCCAAAGACTCCAGGACTTTAGTCTCCAATACTCTTCTTCATTTTTGAAGGAGAGGAATGTTTTGCATTGGGAAACTTGCTCCTTTTCTAATTCCGTTTGGTTTATATCAGTTGTTTCCATTGCACTTTGCAGAATTTCCAAATGTTGCACTGCCTCGATTCTTTGGTCTTTGGGTGTATTTGTTGGAAGTTTACTCCATTCCTTGAGTGCCCTTTTTGTTAATTTTAATTTTTGTTCCCATACATAATTGGGAGAGCCATTAACTATGGTGTTCCATGCCATTCAGACCGTCTCTTCAAAGCTGCTTCTTCCATTCCACAGAGGGCTAAATCTGAATGGGATTGGCCCCAAATTCTCTTCCTCCTCAAGCAATAGCCGGATGGGCTTATGATCCGAGGTGAGCTTTGGAAGGATGGCTGATGAGGTGAGCTTCCATTCCAACAACAATGTGCTTTGGACCAAGAACCTGTCCAGTCTGGCGGATATATGGTCTTCCCCTGTCCTGTTATTTGTCCAGGTATAGAGCCCTTTTCTTGGTTTAAAGTCCAATAGATCCCATTGTTGTATCATGTCTTCTACTACCTGGATCATTTGATCCTTGCTGTTCCTGCCCCCTCTCTTTTATTTTTCATTCATTACTAGATTTAGATCTCCAGCTATGATTATATTGTTTGGAGAATTTAGTTGCAAAAACTCATTTATTGTTTTCCAACAGTCTTTCTTTTCAGAATACAATACCGGTACATATAAATTGAATAGTGCAATGGTTAACTTACTTGATATATGCTTCATCTCAGTGAAACACCAGTGTTGTGTGTTGTGTGAATTGACGAGCCTGAAATGATCTTCCTTCCACAGGGTTACTATTCCACCCGAGGAGCCTCTTGTGCTTATTGATTTTTCTATGTTCTTCTGCCATTTATTTTTGCTGATCTCAAGAAGGGCTTCCCCTTCAATTTTTTTTTCTTGGAGCATTAGGATGTCTACAAGTTCTGCTTTCATAAGATCTTTGACCGCTTCTATTTTCATAGGATTCCCGAGCCCTCTGCAATTCCAAGAGACTAATCTCATTACTTACTGTTCGGGGAAGTTGGACCTCCTCCTTTTGGCGGCCTTGTCCTTGTGTTTCTGCTAATTGACATTTCTATAGTGGGTTGGCTTCCTTGAGTCTTTTGTCTTTCCGCTTCTTCCTCCCTCACTTCTCTGCGAGACTTTCTTCCTGCTCTTTTGGTAGGCCTTTCTATGATCTCGTCCTCTGAGGAGCTTGGTGATTCATACACTTTCTTTCTTGCTGCATCGGTGTATGAGGGAGAGGGATCTACTTCAGGGGTTTGCTCTTGCTCCTCTCCTCCTTTCCCGATAGGGGGGGATCTTGATTGATTGCTGCTGTTCCTGTTTGCTTCTGGAGTTTCTATGCCCTTGCTGGACTCTTCATTTTGATCTCCTGATTTCGAGGTGGGGATGCTGTTCCTGTTTTCTTCCGGAGTTTCTGTGGCCTTGCTGGACTCTGCATTTTGATCTCTTGATTTCGAGGTGGGGATGGAGGTCCCATATTTTTGTTCTTGCCCCTTTGGTTCGGGGTTATTTCCTTTTGGAATTCTTTTGGTTTTGGGTTTTGCTGTCCCTGCTTTCTGCACTGTGGTCCATTGTTCTGCTTTCGCGTTCTCACTCTCCTCTCCTTCCTTTTTTTTGCAGTGTCTTGCGAAGTGACCATAGCCGTGACAGTGCCGGCATTTGAAGGGTAACTGCTCATAATCTAGCTCCTGGATGTGCGACCATTCAGCTGCTGTAAGTTTTATTGCCTCTGGTAATCCTTCCTCCAGATCAACCTCCACACAGATCCGTGCGCAGGAGTATTGGTATTTTCAAATAGCTTGATTGATATACCTTCCAAGCGAGTTGCCGATAGCCTGTAGATATTTTTGATTCCAGCAATGTAGTGGGAGATGAGGTAGACAGACCCAGATTGGAACAGCAGACGGAACGTCCTGGGCTGGGTCAAAGTCAGGGGTCCATTTGTTCAAGTGTAAATCCTGAGGCCCCATGAAGTAAGGACCATTTCTGAAAATGAGGTTTTTGTATTCCGAGCTTTCAAACATGAACACATAGAATCCTTTTCCAACAAAATGGCTCTTGATTCCTTCATAAACAAGCGGCATCCAGTTTCTCTGCACCCAAGCTTCAACGGATTTGGGAGAGGGCCAGAGCCCGGTAAATTGTCCAATGAGCTCTCTGTCTGCTAGATTGAATGCGGATCTGCAAGTCTCTGCTATTGGCAGATCAACGATTGGGATGCAATCCAGCATTTTAACGAACTTCTGTTGTGCCTCAGATATTGGTCTTTTGTGAGAACCAGCGATGAACTTCATGAATGCTATCAGTTCGGGCAAGGGAGGGGCAGGTTCGGCACCCCCGCCGGCCTCCATTGGAGCTGAACCCAGAGAGCAAAGAGCGATGGCGGCGCAACTAGGTCACGCAGCGTAGCGCAGATGCATTATATTCTTGGTCATATTTAACCCAAAACAGGAAAATTAATTAGATAAATCATTATTTATCTTATTATTTTCTAGGAATAATTATTTAAAACATTATTTAATAGTATTCCTTGTTAAATTTGACTAAATCATTTACAAATAATTGAATAAATCATTATTTATTTAATTATTACTTAACCACATTCTTAAAATAATAAATAAATCATTTATTTATTTATTATTTCTAAATAAAGGGATTTGACCAAATTCAAATTCAAATTTTTTTTTCCCTCCAACAAAAATAATAAAATATTCCATAAAAGTTGGATCTAGACTTGGTTAATAATATTTTAATTATGCACCAATATCTAGACTAACTCATATTTTGTTATAAATAGAAGGGTTTTTCCATTCATTCACTACCTTTTGTTGCCTAGAGATCACTCTTGATCTATACTTTTGTTCCAACTTTGATTCTCCCATCATTGTCATATTTTTCTACTTTTTTCTTGTGAGCTCCCTTTGAGTTCCATTTTGTCTGGGTTTTCTGCACCATCAAGAGAGAGAGATCTTAGATCTGAAGCACTGAGGACATACAAGAACCCATCCTATTGATGGGGACTGGTAACATCTTTCTATGTTCCCTTCCTAGGTGTCATAATACAAAAAATTCTTTAAAAATTATTGTCTTGTTCATTGGTTGCATGGAGCAAATCTTGTTTATTATTTGATGTTTAATGTCTTTAACTGCATAGATCTGGATTTCTATAGCATTTATTCTGATCACTAACTGCAGATCTAAGGAAATTGACAGCCATCTTTGATGTTAGGGCTGTTTGTTATGCACAAGTAAAGTGAGATTTTTTCATACGCTTGTGATTAGAATTCACACTAACACTCCATAAATGCAAAAATTTTGTATATGTGCACATATTTTGTATATGCACAACTTCTGTATATGTGAAACTTCAATATATGTGCATATCTTCCATATATGAGACTATCTTTCATATATGTTCATCTACCGTATATACGAAACCTCCTTATATGCGCATATATGGAAGATGAGCATATAAGAAAGTTTCTCATATACAAAAGACGTGCATATAAAAAATATGTGCATCTACGGAAGTCGCACAACTTCTATATATGTGCATATTTTTTATCACATATATTTTGTATATGTGCAACTTTTGTATATGCACATATTTTATGTATGTGTGCAATTTTTGTATATATGTATATATAGAAGTTGCGCACATACAAAAGATATGTGCATATATGGAAGCATTGTAGATACAAAGGTTGAAGTTGTGCACAGGTATGTGCATATACAAAAGATATGCACATATACAAAATATATGTGCATATACAGAATTTGCGCATATACAGAAGTCTTACATATACAAAAGTTGCACATATATGGAAGATATGCTCGTATACAGATGTTGTGTGTATACAAAAGTTGCACATGTATGAAAGTTGTGCATATACAGAAGATATGTGTATATACATAAGTTTTGCATATATGGAAGTCACACAACTTTTATATATATGTATCTTTTGTATCGCATATCTTCCATATATGCAGATCTTCTATATATGTGCAACTTCCATATATGCCCATAAACCAAAGTGCATATACAGAAGTTGCACATACATTGAAATTGTGCATATATGGAAGATATGTGCATATACAAAAGATTTGTGCATACATGAAAGTTATGCATATACAGAAGATTTACTTGCACATCGTGTATGAAATTAGTTTAATAGAATATCCTTCTCTACTCTTTGAGCACTTAGTCACTTTCAGTGCTATGGGAATTACTAAGAACATACAGTAAAAGATGCCTATCCAAACTTTCCCTTTGTGTCTCTTAACATAGAAGGAATACCTTCCATGTGAGACATGTAGATGGAATATCCTACATATTAAACATTTGGACCTAGAGTTGACATCATGACATTGATTAGGATATTTATTTGCTATTTGTTTGTTTAGGGAACAAAACAAGCTTACTTAGTCCTAGGGCATGGTCATCAAGTTGTAATCCAATTCCAAATTGGTATGATTATCTCACTCTACATATAAGAATGAAGTGAAATGACCACAAACATTATCTCTTTCCAAGGACACCTCACTAATATCAAGCAATACACATATGAATGAAAAACAATTCCATGCACATTACAAATGATGTCCAATGAAAAATATTACCATGCACATAACAAATTCACCACGATGATAAATGTGTACATGTTGGTCTAGTAATATAGAAATTCCATGCATTGAAGAATGATATGACACCCTTGGTCAAGTACATAATTGGTTTGCCTACACTTAATTTCGAGAAAGGTTTTATGACTAATAAAAACAAGTTGCGCACAACTTGATGGTAAAAAAAAAATTAGCTCCTAATAAATATTCAAGGGGTGTTAGAGTGCTTGTCGTGCCATCTATATCCACAATGCACTAATTGGGACATTGCAGGCTAGATAATACTTGAATTTCATCATCCATGGCATGTCTTATGGTAGATGGATCCACCATGTTGAGGATGGATCCAAGCTACCTCTATGATATTTATGTGTGTGATGGGTTATATATTTTGTATTAAGTCAAAGTTCCAACCAGATTTGAATTTTCCCACCCATATTTTACATTTTTAATTTTCCCGCCCACTCGGTTAACTATCAACTTCACTACCTTCTTTGTTTTTATGAGCTAGAGTAGGTATTATAGTGGAGATTTAAATAAGATGTTGTAATGAAACATTAAATTAAAAAATAGAAATAATAAAACATAATACCACTCAATTAAAAAGGATACAACAATAATAATAATAAGGTTGAACTCAATTTCTTATGTTGCAATTTTATTTTTATTAATAAATGTATAACCAATTTCTTTTAAAAAATTCCTAAAATACATATTGCATTGGAATAATAATAATAATAAATCTTCAAGGGTTAGCACAATTGGTGGAGTTCTCTTTGCCAATGCACTCCCCTAATGTTCAAGGGGTCAATTCTCCTTGATGCACCCAAGTTTAGGCTTTGTAATAAGTCTGCAAGAAGTCATCCATAATAATGATTCAATATATTTATAATCATGATATTTCAAAACTTAATGTTTAGATTTAGTTAGTAACTATATAAAAATGTTATATGGTACAATATATACTTTTTATAAACTTTATATATATATATATCTAATGCCAAGAAAATGCCAAAGCATCTAAAATATGGAGTAAATAATATCGACAAATACTATCATAATCTATGGAAAAATAAAATTTTATTAACATACCAAGCTTCTTCTTGACTTTGAGGGAGTGTATAACTTTTTGGGCTACAAGGATTCCATCCATAATGTCGACCTCCCACAAAACCTGTTTGCAAAGGGACATGCTCATAATCAACTAGTTGTGACCAAATTTCTCCTTGGTCATTCAAATTAATGGGTGTCAGCAAGGACTGGGAAATATTCATATATGTGCAAAGACAAGCATACGACATGTTTCGACCTCATTTGGTGACTTCAAAGACTTGAATAACTTCCCCAGTACATTCCCAATACTCTCAAATATTTTTGGAATCCAAAAATCAACGGGTAGGGAGTGCAATCTTATCCAAATAGGTGTTGACTGAAATTCTCTTTATCGGGGTTGAAATATCATTCCTAGTGTCGAATGTAAAAACCTACATTATTGAAAAAATAAGCCCCCCCTTCAAAGATTCAAGCTTTGTCTTCAAAGATGAAAAAATTACTGTGAAAAAGCCTTTAGGCCCCAGACAAAGTTCAATATCACCCTTCAGTTTCCATTTCTGTGAAATCCATCACTCTAGTTGTCTTTCTGTAAGCTAGCCTCCTATAAATTTATAGATAAAGGCATGATATTTCATCCTTTTCTGATGGTCCTCCCAGCATTGTAGTGGGATGCCGAAAGTGGGATTCTAGGGAGCTTTAGGGATACATCTATGTTGGATACTTGCTTGCCATTTTGCCCCTAAAATCAACATTTACAAGGAATTTACTTTTGTCTTCTTTGCTTTGGTCTACCTTGCCATAGATCCAAATCCAATATTGCTGAACGAGGGGGAGGCAGAACTTGGTCCCCATTTCAGAACACTCATAGTATGGTAGAGACTGTATGAAACCCTAAGTACTGGACTTCAAGGGTTAAAATGGTGATTGTGAAAATAGGGTCACAATCGAATCCATTCCAGTGCGCTTCAAGATCATAACAATGTTTTATATTACAAATAAATAAATAAATAAAATGGCATTGGGTTGTTGATGCTTCTCAACTTTGGGCACATCTCCAATTAAGATAGATCAATACTAGTTTTATCTTCAAATTATTATTTTACATTGTTTTGAATATTTTTAATTTATATTATGTGAAATAGAACTTAGTGTAGAAGTAGTTTATAGAGAAAGTAGTGTGATAAGGTGTTGAAATTGTGTATAAAATCTTTCGGTGAAAATCACATTCAAGCAGATTTTGTCGACGCGTTTCGAACCAGCCAGTGTGGTTCATCATTAGGACAAGATGAGAAATCTGATCTAGGACCCAGTTTAAATAGATAGGAAACTCCAACTAGCCATTGTGGAATAACGGATAGTTTGACTGAATAAGAAACTACAAAGACAAAATAATAGTTGAACTATTATTATTATATTTTATTTAATAATTAAAAGATTTATAAAAAATAAAACATTTACATATAATTAATTAATAATAATCCAAAATTCTAAGAAAAATAAAAATAAAAAAATAAAATAAAAAAATAAAAATAAAAATAAAATAATAATAAAATATAAAAAATATAATAAAAAATAAAAAATAAAAATAAATAAATAAAAAAATAAAAATAAAATAAAGTAAAATAAAAATAAATAAATAAATAAATAAATGAAAAATAATAACATTAAATAAATAATAATAATATTGATGATAAATCCATAAATAAATAAATAAATACTAATAATTAATAATTAAATAATAATAATAATATTAATAAATAAAAATAAAAATAAATAAAATAAAGTATAGAAAGGGAGGAAGAACCCAGGGAACAGAGAAGAGGAAAGGAAACGAGGGAGAACAGAAGGGAAGAAAACCAATGACTAAGAATGAAGGGCAGGGATCCAACATCTGCTAACACTCCACCCATCATCCGTGTTAAGGTTGACTGGCCTCTTTTCGATTTATTTATTTATTTATTTTTATTTTTTCTTAGAATTTTGGATTATTATTAATTAATTATATATAAATATTTTATAATATTTAAATTTTTTAATTATTAAATAAAATATAATAATAATAATTCAACTATTATTTTGTTTTTGTAGTTTCTTATTCAGTTAAACTATCCGTTATTCCACAACAGCTAGTTGGAGTTTCCTATCTATTTAAACTGGGTCCTAGATCAGATTTCTCATCTTGTCTTGATGATGAACCACACTGGCTGGTTCGAAACGCGTCGACAAAATCTACTTGAATGTGATTTTCACCGAAAGATTTTATACACAATTTTATGGATCACAGAAGCCAAATTCCTAACAAGGAGTTGAAAGGTTCGACATTTTTGGTGAACACTTTGCTCATCATGAAATACTTTTGGAATGGTGTTGCCTAAACATGCTACATATCCAATTAAGATATATCTCTACTAGTTTTATTGTTAAATTTGTATTTTATATTGTTTTAACTTTGGGTACATCTCCAATTCTAATATCCCTAGGTTCATGTGAATTTTCTTTTAGTAGCTGAACTATTTCTAGTAATGGCAAGGAAGCCATAATTGACTTTGTGGAATAGTCATGATGATGTAATTAATATATGTTTGCATAATATTAATGAAAGCACCTTGAAGGATTAACTTCAAAAAGTACATATAATTATTGATATCATTATTCCAATATGGAATCTAATGCGAATGGATAGGATGGAAATAAAAACTTTCCCAAACTGCTTCTAAAAAGCCTTAGGAGTGAATTTATGTGATTAATTAGTCTAGGAGAGAAAAATCTAATAAAATCATCCAATGTGGGGGAAACAACACTAAGGGGAAAATGCGGGTTTTAAATGAAAAGAACTATACTTTTGTAATAAAAGCCTAGGCTATGGGATTAAGCATACCCCATAAAAATGGGACGCCATTTAAGAAATCCTTCAAGGGAAAACAAGGATAAAATACCTTGCCCAAGAAGACAAGAAGTTGTTGATCTTGGGGGAAAATAGATATTAGCATGAGGTAGGACCAAAGGTGTTGGTTCATGGTTGGGTGACAAACTATTATTTCCAATTTAATTCGTCTATGTTGACCAGTGAATCTTGAATTTGTAATAAAACATGTTTTGGTAGCCTCTAACCCGTTATTAATGTGTAATGTTATAGTTCATGTTAAATATGGTTAAGGAATTGATATAACATTGACTTTTATAAGGTACATTATTTTCTATGTTGTCATGATAGAAAGTTAGGTGCCTAGATTGAAAGTGGAAATTTTATGGCACTATGTAAATATTTAATAGCAAATTTGTAGTAAGTCAATTGTTGAAATTAAATATTGAAATTTTGACTGTTAACTATAATGTCAAAAAGAATATGCATAATTAATATTTAATGGATGACTAGACCACATATTTTTTCAGGTCTTTTGGTCTCAACCAGATTAATACTTGGTCTCTGCCTTATCGTATTTTATTAGTGTTCATATATTATTACAACTAGAGGTTGTTTTCACACCATGATTCTATACGATTTTATGGAGCCTAAGAAACATGTGTTAATTATAATTGTTGTAAGTAGGTTTAGTTTAGCCAAGGATGCTATCAATATGAACCCTAGGAACACCCATTTAAATTCTGGTCTAAGGGAATGCTCGGAAAAGATATGGGTAAACTCATAAAAGTGTGAGTGACTTGAATTAAATAAAATGGTACAGGGGTTTCATTTATATGGGAAAATTGTTCTCTGGTATCACTCCCTTACCTAGGACTCTGTCTATGAAATAAGGATATCGATTTACCTAATATTGATCACGATTACCCTTAAGAAGTTATATAAATCGTGACTGTAGCACTAGGGTGTTAGTAACGAGGGAGGGTTAAGTCAAACTTACCCATTAATCACCTGTACCCACGGCGGAATACAGTGACTGATAAGTATTATGATGATACATAATTTAATGGGTTACTGATGGTCATTTAAATATGATGACAAGTAACTTAACTATGAAACACATAATTAGATTACGTAGGACTGATATAATCGTTGAAGACTAATTATTTTATGCAAGTTACTGTTTTCAGTATTACAACTACAAAATATCCACACATAAATACAATGTACAAGGGGTGCAAGAAAACAAGATCATACCCCCGGAAGATTGTTGAATCCTGTAACCATAATTTAACCATATAATGCTAAGGAAAATTAAACAAATCAAATCATGCACATATATCTAAAGTATAATGAAGTAACTGATACAAGAAAAGTAAATATATAAATTGTGTGTATTCACCAACAAAATTATTCATTAATCCAGTGGTGCTATAGAAAAATAATAAACATATATTATGCATGTAGACTACTAATCCTCCAATTATGAATAAAAATTTATAGTCAGTACATACATCTCTCTTGAGAGGAGTCAAGATGGGTACAAAGAAAAAAGAACAAAAGACATGTAACAGAGTGGCAGCGAACATGCTAAAAAATAATCATGAACTTCGTAATTCTATTTATAAACATGCTAAAAAATAATCATGAACTTCGTAATTCTATTTATATGGAACATAGTTAAGTACAGTAAATATTCATTTTGGGTATATTTTAACTCTGGCGTTGTATTTAAATTTATACAGCGGACATATCCAAAAAGGAAAGGAAACTGAGTATTTCAGTCATGGAAGCTCTTGCAGACACGAATGTTTCTCCAAATGGAGGGAGGCTGTGAGAAAGGGAGCCGAGGTTCTGCCTTCTCCATAGGACCTAGATAAAGTTTGAACGCAAAAATTACCCTTTTGAATATTTAGCCAGCGACGAGGGTTCCAGTCGATCTCTGCTGGGACGACCACCCATAAGTTCAACAACAAAAGAAAACAACTGAGAGGTATAGCCCGCATATATAGCTGAAGACAAAGTTAAGGTTCGGTTAGTACGCTAAGGTTTTCCCAGAAGAGTTTTTGCTGTTGTTGGATCCAGTAGAAGAGATTTGCACCCTTGAACGCTTACCGAGGCCTGGGTCATGCCATGGCCATGTGATGATGAAGTGGAAGCGTATACATGGAAGAAAAGCGTTGGCCGCATAGTTCCTCACTGTACATGTCTCGAATTAATCCCAAGGCTCATAGTCATAACATTATAGTGGTAAGGAGGGTGTAAATACATAGGTACGTATGCTTCCAAATTCCCATAAGTGCCATGGTAGCACAATACTCTAGCCTTATAGTATGGGCACTTACATTATAACATCGTTGACGCTCCTGCGTGTAATCGCTATTTATAATATAATTTTATATGTGTAACTCTAATAGTAAATTTGATTAGGGATATGTATTATTACCATGATATTCCCCTTCTTTAAGGGTGCTATATATATGATACGCATGGGGATAGAATCTCTAGGCCTAAAGAATATGGGAAAACAAACATTGGATATTCACAAGTGAGAAACAAAGGTAGTAATAATAGAGTGTCATGCCCCATAGAACTCAATATGTATATCTATGAGGAATGGTGGGGTCATTATTATAAGTTTTAATATCTGGGTGGAAATGACATCGTGCGTAATTATGAAAAGCATATCCAAGTAATGTCTTTAGATGAGGGGATAGTGGAATTACCATTATGCTATTTCAGTTTGTATAAAAATAAATAAAAAACTATTTGGGGACAAGTATGTCAATTGGAGCTACATGACACTAATTAAGATAGGTCAATACTAGTTTTATTTTTAAATTATTATTTTATATTGTTTTGAATATTTTTAATTTTATATTATATTATTTTAAATAATTATATTAATTAAAAAAATTTACTGTAGAAGTAGTTTGGAGAAAGTAGTGTGATAAGGAGTTGAAATGTTCGAATTTTTTGGTGAACACTCCACCCATTATCAAAGACTTTTGGAATGGTGTTGTCTAAACATGTTACATCTTAGAGCCTTGGAATTTTTTTGGGTCAAATCTTGACTTTTGTTGTTCAAAATGAAATTTTGAGTGCATATATAGATATGTGGATTTGGCACCTTGAAAAACTCCTAGGGCACTCACATTGTAGAGAGTTTACAACTCAAATGTGTGCTTCTTGCCCAATTCTCTAGAAATTAGACAAAAATGTGCCACAAAACCCTCCAAAACTAGAGTCTAGAATAAATAAACTACTTTTTAAAAATTATCTCACCAAACAATTTGGCCCATCATAAATCCCTAGTTATTTATTTTGAAGATTTGGTACTCATTTTTAAATTTCACGTCCTCCCCCATTTATTTTTGGATCTCAATGTGTTGAATCAAATAAATATGACCTAATATAAAAATGAGACCATAATTGTTTAGTAAAACAAATAATTACAAAATATCTAAAAATTTCCTTATCCAATATAAAACTCAAAAAATATCCCTAATTTAAAATATTTTTATAATTTTTATAAATTTTATTTTCTCGAATTCAATAATACATTTTGAAATCATTAAACTTCGGATCAAAATTGTAAAAAAACCAAAACATTTATTTATATTTTATATTATTATATCAAATAATTCACATATATCTGGTATAAAAAAAATTAATATATCTGCATCTATTTTTTATAAATATTTAATTATTAAAATAAAATAATTTTTATAAATATTTAAAATTAATAGATTTTAATTAAATCAAAAAGCCAATTCAAAAATTACCAATATTCAAAAAATTATAAATTATATATAATAATAATGCTGATTAATTTTCATATATATATATAATCTAAATTTAAAAAAAAAATTGATGAATAATTTCACAACCTACAGCAATTCAAATAACATATTTACAAATCCAATTTCATGGCTACCATAGGCTGAAGACTTTTCATTGAATTCACAATTCACAAATACTTTGCTAATTCCATGGCCACCATGGCCACCAATCCTTGGAAGTTTGGAAAGATCAAATAGCATATTTACAAATCCAATTTCATGGCTACCAAACGCTGAAGACTTATCATTGAATTCACATTTCACAAGTACTTTGCCAATTCCATGGCCACCAATCCGTGGAAGTTTGGAAAGGTTGTTCCACTCTAGAAATATACAGACGAACCCGGCCATTAGAGGTTTGGTGTTTAACAAATGTTTGGGATGGAGATCGATTGGTTCTGGTCTGATTGGCAATCAATCTTATGCTTCAAAGCTCAATCAAACTAGCAGTGAACATAACAGGTAACCATAAATATACAAAAATACATCGGTGAGCAACTCGATATATACCAGAAAGAATACACCAACCAGTTAATCGTTTAATGCACATTAGAATTAATGGCTTAATTCACATCCACCGTTCCTCTTCACCAACGCACAGCTTGAGGTTATCAAAGGACTCTCTATCTCTTGTTTTTTTATCAGCCCATCGCAATTTTTTTCGAAGGTCGAGAAAACCCTCCATTGTTAGAGCCTTTTCATAGGGCTATAAGTCAAACCAGAGCTTGAACTTCCTGCAGAACAAAGAAGTGAATAAAAGCGATAGAGAATGGGTTCTCAGATCTAACCTCACCGTTTCAATACCAGCTAAAAATTTCACAAATTATTTGATTTCCTTAATTGAATCTGCATCCACGAAACCCATCGAAACACCGTTAGTATTGCAGAGACATGTAACAAACGAACTGCACCACGCAACACAACGTTGAAATTCGCTTCTGAGAGAAACTTCGTCCTCATTCCACACGCCAAATTCCATAGATTTTTACACAGGCCACATACCAGAGATCCTTCAGCTGAGTGGAATGGAAAATCGACCCCTAGGATATAAATTTGACGATACCCAACATTACTAGATGCGGTTCGGATGTTGAGTATACACGACCAAATTCAAAATAGAGTGGGCGGGTACATTTCAAAAATCGGTTGGAAAATTCAAATTAATTTAGTTGAGATCCATCATGTCCATGGTGGATGATGAATGTCAATACTTATATTGGCATCCCATTTCCCGGATGGTGTTTGGCTGAGATATTATGTCCACTAGTTCACCCTCAAAACCGATGTCAGAGTCCTTCCCAAATACTGTCCTTCCGTTGTATTAATGGTTCTATAGCGTTCCAAATATTGGTTGCCAGAACTTTTTGCACTTGGAGTGTTCTGTGTTGTGTAAATTCTAAACACCACTTTGGAGTGTTCTGTGTTGTGTAAATTCTAAACATGTCATAGAGTGGGCTTGAGTTTTTGACTCTGGCTCTTTCCAACCAGAACCAATGGATCAGGACCTAATTAGAGTTTTCCGGAAAATTTCCATATCTCATATCCACAAGATTCAAAACTGTGATGCAGACAAACTTTCAAAGACAGGTTGCAGCACGGCCCAGGCAGATTCACTACCAAACTTTTGACAAAGGGGTTTGGCCACATCATGATATAAAGGTCCAAGTTTTTTGCTATCAAGGACAACTGGAACGCAGAGGTTTTCTTTTTTTATACCGTGACAATAGAATTTTTTTTTTAATTTTTTATTTCAAAATGTATTGTGCACAGTAACTTGTTTATCTGAACTTTATCTCAGTAAAACATAACTCATAGTGAATTAGTTCAGAAAATATCAAGAAATGAAATGGAAGTAGAATATGATGAAAATATCAAGAAATGAAATGTAAGTATAATATGATGATGTACTTTTTTTTAATTTATTTTTATAATAAAAATAATGAAAATAACTTATAATTGATCAAGAATTGAGATGTCCCAAATAGCATGAGGAAACTATATCTAGGAAGCTATATCTTGGGTATGTTTTCGCCTATTTTTCAAGATTTATCACAATGGGTCAAAATAGTACTCTTCAAGCCTTATCACTAAGCCAAAATGCCCCGTCACAAGAATCAAAACTGGAAACTTCAGAAACTGTTGAAAATGTTTTTTACAAGAATCAAAACCTCAAAACCAGAAACAGGTGGAGGAGATAACAAACCATTATTAACGCCATAGTTTAACTAGACTGCTTTTTCGCTCTGAAAATTATGAAAATTCTGATAAAATTTTAAGAAAATCAGGCAGGGATTTTTGTAAATATACTATTATAAGTATCAAACTTTAATATTTTGATTTCAAAGTCCTTATCCTATTTTACACAAATTAGATACCTCCAAAACTTAGAATAAATAACTTAGGACAAATTACATTACACTTGTAATTGAGTATATTATAACTTCTAAATTTTAAATTTAATAGTTAATTTATTATTTTAAATGCTTCTGAATTATTTTATGATGAACATTTATTCATTAAATTTTATATCAATTTTTCATTTTTGTATCATGAGAAATTCATAATAAAAATAATATTAAAATGAAGGAGGAAGTATCAAAAGACTCAATATCTAAATTTTTCAAATTTGTACTTCTGTCCTATTTCCACTTTTCTCAAACTATTTGATTTTCACCTTTGAATGCAACACAAATCTAATGAACTAAACCCATTATAATTGTGAGATGGTTAAGTTTTAGTATGTTCAATTTTATGTACACTCTATTAGTATTTGTAATAGAGCAATGAAAAACACACCTTCAGAGATTTTATTGGCCTTTAAACTTAATAGAAATAAAGTTAAGATGAATCCAGTTTAGTTTTAAACTATATCCAAAATACCTCAATTATAAAAAATAGTTAAACAAATATATGCTTTTATATTTAAATTAATTTATATGGCTAAAAACATTATCCACCGGTTAAGAAAAACAAATAAAGTAATACCTTAATTTATTTGAGCATACTATTTATTTCTTCATACAAATTAAATATAATTTTAGACATTTTATAAGTATATAAACATAGAAGTAATTTATATATTTAAATAAAAGTATTAATTATATATATTACTGTGGCATGTTTTGGTATTCTCAATTGTCTTTCTTAGGTTGCCTGTTGTTGGCAACAACGAGGGATCTGATCAAGCCTCTAATTTGACAATTTTTGGATGAAAAAAATAAAATTTCTGCAATAATAGTACCTTTTTTTTATTAAAATTGTAAATTTGCAAATTTGCAATTATGCATAATTGAAAATTGTCCATCGAAATTTTTCTTCCGGTAGTTGTGCACTTTACTGTACTTGGATGATGCCTAAGAACTACTTCCCGAGGGGTTTAACACTCGAATGTAGGGTTGGGAGCCTCAGATGCGTATCCTTTCGCACTAGTCAATGAGTGGGTAAAAGCTCAACTGTGGAGACCATTTTCTGCCTAACTATCACCTCAGGAAAATGATTGTTTCAGCTATACAAAATGGTTGCTTGAATTGTGTGGTACAACTTGTTAGAAAAATATATAAAGAAATAAATGCATAATAAATAATACAAAATAGATATATAATAGTATGTTTTATTGGAAGAAATAAATGCATAATAAATAATACAAAATAGATACATAATAGTATGTTTTATTGGAAAAAATATTTTACATTGGAAACTTTGTTGTTATCAATAATATATCTATTATACTCAATTCAAGACAAATTGCAATGGAGTCTCTATGCCTAAGTCACATTAAAATACTAGGGGCAAAAGCATGCGGTTGAACTTGAGCCAATAAATTGTGAATGATAAATTCATTGTATGGCCTAGTAAAGTTTAGGTCTCAATAATTTTGTTGAAGTCTATAGAGCTTACATCTTAGTATATTGCGTATTAATTGTTATTTTTTAATTTTAATTTTATTTTAAATAATTTGACCAGTCAACATAACATTATATTATATAATGTTTTACAACATTGCTTTCATATTAAGTTGTAAAATATCTTGTCAAAATCCAAGAGCAACACATTTTAACCATTATATTGTCATTATAAATATTACCAGTTTAGTCCTATTTAATACTAAATTTATCATGCGTCGAGGGGATTAAATCCCTCGAGGTGCAAACTTTCTTTTTGGTGTGTATAACTTGAGGAAAGGTTTGCACCTCGATAGATTTGATGCCTCTCGGTGCATGATAGATCTGGTGTTAGAAGGATTTAAGTTGGTTCGAGTTGAAGGCAACAATGTCACATTTTTAGATTATCATTATTATGTATATGTTTGAGATAAAATTCAAAATTCACAATAAGTTTTCTTTGCTTGGCATGACCATATAATTATTTTCTTTAATTTAGTTTTTGTTGTTTGCCTTTAATGGTTTGTATGTCTTTGTTTGGATGCATTGAGTGGTTTGTGTGTTTATGTGTTTGGATTTGGATGGTAATGTTTGTTAATGTTACAATTGTTTTGTTATATTTTTATATATGTATGTAATTGTTTATTAGTAATTAGTTGGTTTGTTTGTTTGTTTGTTTTGTTCTTTTGCTTTTGTTTTTTTACCGTGGTGGTTGACGTTCCTATGTGTCCACACACATGTACCAGCTACATCCACGGTCTTAAGAATCTTAATAAATCCTCCCGAAGGGACCTGTTGTCGTCATAACACTGAGGCCTAACCACGCAAGCCTCTAGGAGATTTGATCGTATGGCCTCTCAATCTAGGAGTACTTCCAAGTGGGGAATCAACCAATTGAGCTAACCCTTGGGGATTCATGGGTCCTAGTTATGTATATAGTAATGCAATTTAAAATGAGTAATTAGGCTTATGAAAGTTTATTTGAGAAAAATATGAGCATGAAAAAAAAAGAATAATACACATGATTATTGATTGTTGTCTTCCATGGCTACCTCTACTCTTCTTGAAGACATCACTAGATTTGTGACCAGACATAGATGTTAATCTTAATGAGGCAGAAGAACCAAAGCACACGCATGAGCCCTTCCAAGTTCCAACTTTTCTTGACCTTCTAATTCTCTCTCTTCAACTCCTCAACCTATACATCATGCATTCTTCAAAACTATATAACTCACCAACATGATTTGGTCACTTTGCAAAGTAAGTCCAACAATCAATATCATTCTTACTTGTTGGAAAGCTCCAGCAAGAGCATGCTCATAGAAATCCAATATTTGTTGATCATTAAAGGGGAGTTATTTCCCACAGAAAGGGATTGCAGACAATGAGATTTGAGACAAGGGAACCTCCTCAGATGTACTCTCCATATTTCCTTCACCTATGATTATAGCTGCAAAAGAATAATGATATTAAATTTCATGTTCATATATAAATTATCAACTATCATAGATTCATATAAATTATCAACGCACAAAATTCTAATGATTTGGGGTTTATATATATATATATGGAGACATTCAAGAATGAGATGGTGTTACAATTTTCTAAATGTTGAACATGCTCCTCCACATGAAGCTCATTCGAATGATTGCATTCAATGATTTTAATATCCTTTGAGATAATTTCCTTTTGCAGTAAAAATTTTAACATGATCTGGTTTATACCAAGCACATCTACCGATATTAGAGTTTGGATCTAGGACTTAGCAGAGTCATGGAAGATGAGGATTCTTTATGGATGTTCAAGCACATACATTCTATGGGAAATGATACCTTTAAGCTTAGAGACGAGTCTAGGTCTAGGTGGTTCACAATTAGTACAAACTTACTTCCTAGGTCAGGGTTCAAGCAAAGGGTTTTAGAAGATGTGATAGTTAGGAAGATGGATGAAAGTCAACATTAAAAGTGCCTTTATAAACTTTAGACATTAAGAGAGATTATAAGGTGGCTCCAACGCATTGGAAGGTTTGTAGTGATCATGAAGTGTAAGATTGACATAGTCTTTCTCCACAAAATATGAAAGCGGAATGAAAGGGTGCCTCAGTTTCTGGGGTATAAAAGGAGATAGAAATGAAGTAGACTAGTGGATGAAAAGAAAATCATTCTATCCAACAAGATTCCTGCATAATTCAATGGCACAACCAACCTGCTTTTGATTTTCAACCAACTACCTCATAACATAAGGAAGAATGCCTACATAGTCGAATTATTCCAATTCAACCTGTGTATCAAACCCTTTAACACAAGTGAACGATTTTCCAACATTTGTTGTAACAATAATGTCTTGACCCAACTTCAGTTGAGTGATATCATTAGGAATATATATTGTGTATCTTTCATGCCATGTCATGTCAATCGACTCAACATCCTCACCATATTTAAAACACAATGGAACAATGTCCATGCCAACCAAATTACTACGATGAATACACTCAATTTTTTTTTCAATAAGAGCTTTCAAACCTTGTAACATTGGACCCTTTACAACCCAATCCTGAGAACTTCCACTACCATATTCAGCTCCAGCAAGAACAATTGTTTAATTCCCTTCACTTTTGTACCTCATAGTTGCATCATACACATATAACTACTCTCCAATGGGGATATGTATGGTTTTCGGCCCAAATTCACCATTCAAGAGCTTATTTACCAAGAAGATATTTGCAAATGCTCCTCTAGCCATGATTTAATCATTTCCTCGATGACTTCCATAGGAGTTAAAGTCATTTTTGTCAACTCCATATTCCATTAGATACTATGCTGCTGGACTATATTTTTGGATGTTGCCTGCAGGAGAAATTTGATCTACTGTTATGATGTCCCCCAAGTTAAGCAAGCAGGTTTCATCCTTCACACCATGTGCCAGGCCAAGAGGAGTCATTTTCATCTCTTTAAAATTTGGAGGAACATGTATGTAAGTGGATGTTTGATCTAGGTGGATATTGGTGGTTACCTACCTATTCCACTTAGGGCCCCACCATTGTCTCTTTCAGTTTTTCAGTTTTGGTACAACTTACTAATTTTAGCATTTTTTCGGGTCCTGAACTTTTGGAGCCGTTTTGAGGCCCTAAACGACGTTTTTTGGGAAAAATGGGAGCAACTTATGGACCAATGTTGCTCACTCAAAATTTGTAGTCCTCGGATAGATCTTTCTGACGAGGTATGGTTCACGTCAAACGAAGATCATATGCCAAAGTTACGTCCCTGGAAAGTTGAAACACCAATTTACCCAAACGGGGCCTATAGTTTTGGCGCTTCATCTCCTAGTGTTAGGGTTTTGGATGTTTAGGGTTTTCCATTGTTTCTAGATAATAAATAGGCCCTCGAGCCTCATTGTAACTAAGTTCAGAGGCCTGTAGCCACCACATCTCTTCTCAGAGATAGCTACCAGCGCCCTAGCTAGTTTATTTTCATTCTGTCTGTAAGCAAATTTCAGTTTTTTGATATTAATGAAATGAAGTGATTTTTCCACTGCATCTTTGTATTTATGGTTATATGTTTATTCTGTTGCGTTCTTGCATAAATCCGGATAAGTGGTATCAGAGAAGTCTGCTTTTTCTCTATCCTTATTTGCATGTCCCCAACGAGGTCGGGGTATAAGGAGTTAGGGCTCGATCTGGTGGAACCTGTGCAAGATCAGCCTCGCAAACCCCAACGGACGCCCATGGGGGATGAAAAGAAAGATGAGGGAGTAGGAGATCCTATCAAAATATTGCTCGAGGAGGCCCTCGAAAAACAAAGGAACGCGATGATGGATAAATTTGCCCAGATCCTTCAACGGCTGCCCACCGGCGGTGCATCTGCATCCAACAGCCACTCTGGAGGTGCGACTCCTTTTAAGGTACAAGTAAATTTTGACATTACCATATTTGAGGGTCAAATAGATGCAGATGCTGTAGATAGATGGTTGAATCTATTACAATGATATTTATCGGTTCACAACTTTTTTGACCGGGAGAAGATTATTTTTGCACTCCTCAAAGCTACCCCCCATGTCAAGGACTGGTAGGAAACTTACTGTGAGAACAAGGACCAGACAAAACCATCTCTATTCTCGGCCGTACCAACTTGGAATTCTTTCCGAGGCGCCATCAAGGAACAATATTATCCCATGGGGAGCTATGAGGACAAGTACATACAATGGACCACGATGCGACAACAAAGGGATCAAGATGTGCATGAATTGACGAATCTGTTCCATACCATGCGCACAAAGTTGGGTATCAAAGATTCAGAGAAACATTTGGTGCTAAAGTATCACAGCTGTTTGCACAGATACATTCAGGAGGAAATGGAATTCCTCGACATCTCCTCGCTTGGTACAGCATACCATTGTGCTGCCAAGATTGAGCAGAAATTCAAACAGAAGAAGTGAGACTTTGGATTTGCGAATCAAAAGCAAGGGAAAGGTGCTCCCAAACCGCAGAACAAAGGACAAAGCCAAGGCATGGCAGCTCAAGACAACCTGTCGAAGCCACAAGCAAAGAACAAGACTGTAAAGCCAAAGAAGGACACAGAAAAGTGGTGTGAGTTCCATAAGAGCTCCACTCACAACACAAGTGAGTGTCGGGTCAAGCAGTTGCTAGTGGCTGAGTTGAGGGATTCTGAGTCAGATGCATGCTTTGACTCTGAATCAGAACCTGACAAGGGGAATGAAAAAGGGAAACAGATTATTTATGCGAAGCCCAACACCACTGTTGCCACTACGAAGATCCAGAAGGAGGAACCGGAAGATCCAGAGGAGGAGGAACGTCTCTTCCACTCCCAGATGTGGGTAAAGGGCTCCCCGGTATAGTTCATTGTCAAAAATGGGAGCCAAAAGAACCTCATTTCAGCAGACGCCGTGAAGCGGTTGGGCTTTCCGACCACAGCTCACCCACATCCATACACCATTGGGTGGCTTCACCAAGGACGAGATCTCCGCGTCAGCCGGCAGTGTCGCCTTCCCTATAGCATCAAGCCCTTCACGGATGAGGTATTATGTGACGTTGCTCCTATTGATGTTTACATTCAGTGATAGGACAACCATATAGTGCAGAGCGTCATGATGTGTATGAGTCTCGGCCTTGTCTTGTTATTGTACTTTGAAAATAAGTTGTACGGGATGCCGGAGGTACCACCTCCTCGCTACCTCTTTGGTTGCGCAAAAAAATCGTCGCTCATTTCCCAAACGGGGAAATTCGTTTTCCCAGGAAATTCGTTTTCCTGATGATCCGCCCCTAGGGAAAGAAGAAGACTGTGGCCACGACCTCCAGACAGGGCTCCTCTGCACGACAACAACAAATGGACAAGGTTGTGGAGGAGTACAAGGACATCTTCACCTCACCCACATGGGTTCCTATGCACTGTCAAGTCAAGCACCCGATTGATTTGACCCCAGGTGCGTCGTTGCCCAATGGATCGATCTATCGGTGCTCTATTATGGAGAACGACGAAATCAAGAGGAAGATTCAGGAGCTACTACAGAAAGGTTACATTCGACCAAGTTCATCACCCCATGGGAGCCCGATCGTGTTGGTACAAAAGAAGGATGGGACATGGAGACTCTGTATTGACTATCGGGCGCTGAACAAGATCACTGTTCTAAATAGGTACCCGATCCCATGGATTGATGACCTTCTGGACCAACTCAAAGGGGCGAAATATTTCAGCAAGATCGACTTAAAGTCTGGGTATCACCAGGTACCAATTGAACCATCTAATGTGTGGAAGACTGCCTTCAAAGCCAAGGAAGGCCTTTTCGAATGGCTGGTCATGCCTTTCGAGTTGACAAATGCTCCCACAACCTTCATGAGGTTGATGGACGACATATTGTGGCCATTCACTAACTCATTTGTAGTGGTGTACTTGGATGACATTCTAATCTTCAGCCAAACTTGGGAAGAGCACCTCCACCACATCTGAAAAGTCCTCCAAACACTACAGCAACACAAGTTGTGTGCCAATTTGGAGAAGTGCACTTTTGGCATGACCCAGGTTCAATATCTGGAATACATTATTGATGAAAGGGGGGTGCCTGTGGATCCAACCAAGATCCAAGTCATTTAGGATTGCCCAGCCCCAACCACTATAACAGAGCTTCGCAACTTCCTGGGTCTTGCTAATTTATACCGTAGGTTCGTGTTGGGATTCTCTCATATCACTTGGCCCTTGAGTCAAGTCACCAAGGGAGGAGCGAGAGCAAAATTATTTTGGTCGAAATCTCAACAGAAGGCGTTTACAGAATTGAAAAATCACCTCTGTTCTGCGCTAGTGCTCACATCACCAGACTTGCAACAGCCATTTGAGATCGAGACAGATGCCTCTGACTATGCTATTGGAGCAGTTCTTACTCAACAGGGACATCCAGTGGCATATCACAGTGAGACATTGTCTGACACAGTTCGTAAGTATCCCACTTATGAAAAAGAAATGTATTCCATTGTGCAAGCTTGTCGACAATGGAAGCATTACATTTTGGGGAAGGAAAAAATCATCCACACAGACCATCGGCCCCTGCAGTTCATATAGACACAAGGGAAGTTGCAGAATGATCACCATCAGAAGTGGTCAACATATCTGCAATAGTTTCATTTGAACATCAAGTACAAGAAGGGTAGCACCAATAATGTTGCAGACTGTCTCAGCCAATCACCGATCGTGGCTCTCACCACCGTTCTCAACTCTTGTGGGCACGAGACTTCTGATTGGCCGCTTCTCTATGAGAGCGACCCAGAATTTGGCCACACATACAAGGCACTCTTGGGGGGTATGCAAATTCCAAATTTTCACCTCCAAGATGCACTTTTATGTCACCTGGGACACCTTTGTGTTTTTTTGAGCTGGCCAAGATGATATGGGAAGCACACTACAGTCGAGTCGCTGGGAATTTTGGGGTTGAGAAAACAGTAGCAATACTACAGAAGTATTTCTATTGGTCGAACCTTCGATAGGATGTCGGGAAGCACATCAGATCCTGCACTACTTGTGCCATTGCCAAACCAACCATCAAGAAGCAAGGCCTATATACTCCGCTACCTACCCCTAGTCGACCTTGGGAATCCATCTCCATGGATTACATGTCGGGCCTGCCTTCTACTAAGCATCGAAATGACTGTGTTTTCATGGTTGTCGACAGATTCTCAAAGATGGCCATTATGGTAGCCTGCAAGAAGAATATCATTGCAGAAGCCACTACTAAACTCTTCTTTGAACGAGTGTGGGTGCACTTTGGGATCCCACAGTCTATCATATCAGATCGGGATAGTAGGTTCCTCAACTTTTTTTGGTCCAACCTTTGGTCAATGTTGGACACCAAGCTCACCAAGTCCACAACTTTCCATCCCCAAACAGATGGCCAGACAGAGGTCGTCAAAAGAATGATTGTACACATTCTGCACATGTACAATTCTAAGCATCCACGCACATGGGACGAGAGCCTTCCCTATGTACAACACAGTTATAACCAGGCTCTCCACAACTCAATCAGCCACAACCCCTTTTAGGTGGGCTTGGGATTCTAACCACTATGTCCTATTGACGTAGCCATGCCATTTGCAGCTACTCAGGCCGATTCGGCTCATGTCCAGTCGGAAATTGACAAAGAAAATAGCTTCATCGAGCACATTCAAACATCCGCCAATAGGTTCATGACGTATTGGACAGAGCTAATTCGAAGTACTAGCAACGCCATGATCAACATTGGGCGCCACACAACTTCCAGGTGGGCGACAAAGTGTGGCTACATTTGCAGAAGGAGCGCCTCACTGGACCCCATCGCAAGCTTCACCTGCTCTGATACGGGTCGTACACCATCACCAAGGCTGTAGGGAAAAATGCCTTCGAGCTCAGTGTTCCACCATTACTTGGTCTGTACCTAGTAGTCAATGTGGACCGCCTTCGTCCTTACTTCCCACCTCTATTGGACACCTATGACATTACAGAACAACTCACACCAATAGAGTTAAACCCAGACTACATGGAACAGGACACCACAGATTGTATCATGGACAATAGCACCAAGAACACGCTACCTAAGATTCAACCTGTGATTTGGTCATTAAAGCTGGCAAACTCCTACACCAAGGAAAGTGGTTCACCATGGACCAAGTTCAACAGAAGTTTCCTTATCTCATGGAGGAACTTAACGCAATGGGGACCATTGCTTCCTAAGGGGGGAGGAATGATCCAGGTGGATATTGGTGGTCACCTACCTATTCCACTTAGGGCCCCACCATTGTCTCTTTCAGTTTTTTAGTTTCGGCACAAATTACTCTTTTTAGCAGTTTTTCGGGTCCTAAACTTCCGGAGCCGTTTTGAGGCCCTAAACGACGTTTTTTGGGAAAACCGGGAGCAACAAGGGTCTATGGACTAATTTTGCTAACTCAAAATTTGTAATCCTCAGACAGATCTTTCTAACGAGATATGGTTTGCGTCAAACATAGATTGTATGCCAAAGTCACGTCCCTGGGAAGTTGAAACGGACCGAGGGCCAAACTGGCCTAGTTTTCATGCGCTTCATCTCCTAGGGTTAGGGTTTTGATGTTTAGGTTTTCCATTGTTTCTAAATAAATAGCCTCTCGAGCCTCATTGTAACTCATTTCGTAGGCTTGTAGCCGTTCGTAGGCATGTAGCCGCCACACATCTCTCTCGTAGATGGGGGCTACCGTGCCCTAGCTAGTTTATTTCCATTCTGTCTGTAAGAAAATTTCAGTTCTTTGATATTAATGAAATGAAGTGATTTTTCCGCTGCATCTTTGTATTTATGGTTATATGTTTATTCTGTTGCGTTCCTGCATAAATCCGGATCAATGTTGGATCCCACATATACAAAATACCAGTTGGAACAGGAAGTTGGTTCCGCATAAGGTTTCCCTTTGTTATTACTTAATATGTTTGCTTAAACATGTCTGGTAGGACATCAGATTGTACAACCTCCATTATTTCTTCAGTTGAAGGCTAGATACCTCAAAAGTAAAATTTCTTCCCATCCTTTCCAATACCAATATCCTTTGTCTTGAAATCAATGTCAACAGTGCCAGCAAGAGCATATGCAACCACAAGTGGAGGAGAAGCAAGGTAGTTTAACCGAGTCAGAGGATGAACAAGACCATCAAAATGTTTGTTGCCAGAAAAAACAACTGAAACAACTAAATAGTTTTTAGCAATAGTAGAGCTCACAAATTCATGAATATCTCTCGACTTTTCAATACATGTAGTGCATCCATACCTAACAAGTTGAAAGCCTTGTTGATCTAAATACTTATGCAGACCACTTTAGATCTTGGGGAAAGACTCCTCTTAATCCATGGCTTTACCTCCATACCTAATTCACAAGCTTTCTTTGTAACAAGGTCATCCCCACGCATGGCATTAGGTTTTGATGTGTTCGTGCAGCTGGTGATAGTTGCTATAACAACATCACCGTGTCTTAGTTCAGTGAGTGCACCATTATTGTTGTGGAGGTAAATCCCCTCTGCGGACAGAGGCGATCCCTACTAGCCCAGACCAGGTCTAGCAACAATCGTCACACGCTATAGTGCAGGTTCCTAATTGCAAATAAACCAAGTCACGATGAAGGCTTACCTGGAATCCAACGTTGTCGCTCGTAGAGAAAGTAGCGCTCCCGTTCCTTAGCTCTGGCAGATCACAATCCTCACGATCTCCGTGATCGGACACCTGCACACGCAAGAAACAAAACAAACGCAAGTGTAAAATCTAGTACATACAACTATATGTCAGTTAGAGAAGACATAACTCATGATCATCATCAAGAACAAGAGTGGAACCATAACCAATAGTCGCTTATCATTAATTCATAAAAGGAAGAATACAACCATAGCTCTGATGCTGAATTCTCCTTCGGAGGGTCGTCAGCAGAATGTGTCTCGATAAAGCCTATCAGGGATGGGACAAGCCTCTCTCTCCGGATATCTCGACAATAATCTCCTTGCTTGTATTTGGCCTTAAGGGAATGAATCAAGGCTCTTGCAGCATTAGGCTCTTGGGAACTTGGAGATTAGCTTGCAAAGGAGATGAGTAAGCTTTTATAGATGGAGGAAGGGGAGTTGGGATCCCTATAATTATGGGATTGGCCCTATCCTCAAGGAAGCTTCCATGAGAGGTGGCAAACCACTTCCTCTACATGGAGATCCAGAGCCAAACCTCCCAACTCATATTAGATACCAGTTTATGGATCAGTTAGGAAGAAACTTCCGCCATTTATTTTTTAAAAAACACTCCTTAAAATGGCTAGCGTGGGTGCGACTCTGAGACAGAGCGCCAATTGGCGCGCCATCTTTGGAGGATTTGCCCCCTTGGCAAGAGGGCTGAACTGGGTACCCGTGCCAATGCAAAAAGAGCTATTTTTTAGGTTTTTTACAAGGAGTTTCCTTCAGGGCAATGAAAGCTCATGTTCAGAGGGATGTCATGAAAGTGGTTTCAAGTCATGTTACTGCTCACAGGTCACGGAATGAGCCCTCCAATTGTGCGGGATGGAGAATTGCAGGGACGGTGACAAATTGCTGTGTAACAGATGCCCCCTAAAGCATGAGGCCCGAAAGAGAGAGAGGGGTGAAATTCTTTACGAGAACGTGTCCAACTGAAAACACCGCCGTCGAAAAACCTGCGTAGAGAAGTACAACTGATATCTCAAATACATGATATATATGTGGTATGGGCGCAACCATCCATAACAGAGTATGTAGTAAACCAGATCCGAGGCATGGACGCAGCCATCCAGTGAGGATCGATAAATAGACTTAGGTATGGTCACAGCCATCCAATCAGTGAGTCATGTAACTAATCATAATAATCCACAAAATCACAATCTGGATTTCAACAGATAAAATCCAGGGTCTTGCGCTCCATCTCAACCTGAACAAAGTACAAGTTCAAGCATGTGAATAAGTGAGTTGAAGTCGAACATGCAAGAACATCGTCTGATTACCAGCCAGTGATCAAAGCTATTAAAAGATGTGAGAGGAACCACCAATAATGACAATGGCCCTCAAGGTAATACAGGTACAATCTATGGCATGTGAATCAATGAGCTGGCGTCGAACACCCGTAGAATCACTTGATCGAAGGCCAATGATGGAAACCTCATGTCGAACGCGAGGAACCTGCCATTGAGGCATGCAGGCTCCAGGGTACTGGAAGGGAGTCTCTAGATCAGCTTCCTGGATAATGAGCTGAAGTCGACGGGAAGTGACCTTGATCGAAGGTGGGCCATAGTGTTTCCCACATCATCGACGCGAGACAGAGGAACATAATTTCTTTGTGAATCATGGTCAGATGAGAATCAGAGGAAGGTTGGTACTTGCAGAGGTCAACTTCTCTTGGACATATAAATGGCACGACAGTGGATTTGGAAGTATTTGACATCAAAATATCAGAGGTCATGATGACGAGGCAAAGAGCGAATGAGAGGTCAAAAGGGATCACCCAAACCCACGGAGTCCAGTGAAAAAACGAGATGAGATGTCCCCAACCCGACACGAACGCAAACAAATGCCATGTTCAAGAGCGACATACTGCCGACATGACAATGGTGTTGGTTCCGTTTTCCCCACCATTTCTGGCGAGTACCTCTTTATTTTTACACAAGCTTGAAGAGGATACCATATGCTTGCTGTATAAGCCCATCCTAGTACATTTAACGAGCCCTAGGAAGGAGGAACTCGAATACCGTCATTACGACTGAATCCAATGTCATCGTGGTTTAACGAGTCTGACAAAGGAAGAACTCGGCGTCTTTTCATGTTTAGAGAGTTTGAAAAGACAGCAGAAAAGTAAACTCCAAAGGTCCCTTTTCATAAATAGTTGCTCAGATCCGAAAAGGTAGAAAACTATGTCTGAGAAAGCTTCCTAGTCGTGATAGGCTAGGGTATTCCTTTTTGTAAATAATCTATCCCAGCCCGAAAAGGGGTAAACATATACTAGGTAGATGTCGTTTCGTGGCCACTTTAACAAGATCAAAACGACAAGGGCCTCGGCAATCTTTTCATGTTTAGAGAGTTAGAAAAGAGCTGAAAGATGACTCCAAAATGACTTTTTTGTGTATGTACCGAGTCCGAAAAAGTATAAAATACAACTCGTGTCACCGTTTAAGTTGCGTAAAAACCGGTTGCTGCACATAAAGGCAAGTGTAAAATCCATTTTCGACAAAATATATTAAAATATTAATAAAAATGACTTTTAAAACCTATATAGATTTCAAAAAATTATAAATAAGTCTCAAATGGTAAAAACAAAATTACTTTTACTATTTACCTCATTGGAGAGCAACAATGGTCCATTGGTGTGTAAACTTCTGATGGTGACTGCGACTGATCCAAGCTACCATTCAGATCCCCGTTTGTTCCAGGTAAGAGGTGCTTCCCTGAACTCCATTTCGATCCATTTTTAGGAGATTTTTATTATGTATTAGACTTTTGTGGAAGATTTTTAAAATTTTAGGGCTCTGCCCATTGGCGCAAGTATCGGGCATGGACCCGCGCCAATGGCCTTTTGCATACAAAGGGGTCGTGCCAACTGGTGCGACTGTTAGGAAAACAGTCATGCCAATGGCGCAACACGGTTTTCCATTTTAAATTTCCAAACAGAGAACGATCCAATGGATTTTTTCATGTAACAGAGGCCTAATCAAGGGTTTTTGATCATGTTGATGCAGGCAACCAAGCACAATGGTTATCGAATGGAAAGAGAGGGAGCATGAGGAAGAGGATGAAATGGCTATGGAGAATGAAGCCTGTATGAATGCACTTAAGAACTGTGGACTTAAGAAATTCTTCCTCACACCCTACTTACGAGCTCAGCCAGAGCTGCTACAGTACTTGGTCAGCATATGGGACGAAAACGAAGAAGTATTTAAGCTTCGGGACCAAGTATTGGAACTTGAGGTTTTCAACGTATATTTCATAACCAGACTGTCACGCAGAGGTCCGGTACCCATTTTGACAGGCAGCAGACCATCTGGGGAAAAGATGGAGCAAGTAATGGCGAGGGTGTGCCCAAGGGCACGGACCGGATCAGGAAGCGGGAAGGTGGACATCCACACTGTCGAGGATCTAGCACTGAGAGTAGTGCTACACACCATTACATGAGCTGCGGGGTCGCAGGCTCCACACGAGGAAACCAAAGCCCAACTTCTATTAGCCTCTGAGTGTATGAATCCTACACTGTTTGATTGGGCTACAGCGGTGACAACAAATATCAAGAGGCAGCTTACAAAGTGCAAGCAAGCCAAACTGAAACAGTTTGGCTACGGTTCCATTTTGGTATCGTTCATTCTAGAACAATTACCTATCTTTCAGGGCCAAAGGGCCATTGTTGCTGAGTCGATACCAAGAGAGCCAAGGATGGCTCGCTAGGCAGCACTTATGCCCAGGTCAGGAGGAGGGCAATAGATGTCCTGGAAGCTCGAGTTTTTCGGATGGTTACGGCGTTAGTTGATTGTGGTCGAGGATTGGCCTTATGCTAGGATCGATTTTGCTGGAGACCCAGACCTTCCGCTCCCGGAGGGGGATGACTGGGACGAGGAGTTGGGTATGACCTCTTTTTGATTTTTATGTTTTATGATTTTTTGGTAATACATGTCCGTTCTAATAACAGTTGTTATGTGTATGCAGATGTCGGCCCAGAGAGATCCGCGGGCATGTCGCCCATTGCGCGGAGAACCTATGCTGAACATGACCCTCAGGCTGAGGGTGGCGAGGGAGGTGAACTGATTCAGAACCTGGAGGGCATTGCCCGGGGGATCTCGGACTATGCAGGACTAGCAGATGTTCCGCTAGCATACTAGCGACACACTGTGGGGGTGCCCAGTCGCCTCCATCGACTACTGAGATGCTTAGTGCGCGCGACAGCATGTTACCATGAGCACCATGCGGATTAGACACCTAGGGCTTCTTTCATGCATATTTTTTGAGAGACATGTCGTCTCCGACTGTATTTAAGACGAACATGTATATTTTTTATTTTATGTGATGCACACTATGTGAACATTTTGACACATATATATATATACATACCTATTTCTGGATGGATCTTCTACATGTGATGATGTTTTTGTTTATAAATTGCGCAAATGTCTATCTAAAACCCAATTAGCTACTGCATCTGTTAATGTATTCATATTTCTGGGTATGTGTTGATATGTAATATAGTCAAAATTTCTTTCCAGCAGACGAATACGCAGATACAGACGTAAAATGGATGGGTTTCTTACTGAATAATGTCCGTTAAGCTGTAATACTACAAGTTGTGAGTCTAGATACACAAGTAATTCACGGATACCAAGGTTTACAGCCTCGGTTAATAATTCTAACATAGCACTATATTCTGCGATGTTATTTGTAGCACGCCCCAGACACACACCTTGCAGGTTGACCAACTCACCAGCAGGATCGTAGATTACCCAGGTTGCCGAAGACATATTCATGGTACTACGGGAGGCACCATCCGCGAAACCCACAAACGGAGTAATGGACATCTGCACAATCAAGAAGACCCGATCAATAGAAAGACGCTTACATCGCACACCACACCACACATGCACACAAATGAATATACACACCTATGTACACACACCACACCAAAAATAACTTCAAGCGTAGTATTTCTTAAGGTACAACCCATTTCTAGGCTGTGCCAACGGAACTCCTTCATAATCAATGATCTCATAAGCCCCATTTTTCAATACTAGTTTTACTATATAGGGCCCATGCCACATGGGTTGGAGCTTACCTGCCCCGAGTTTTTTGTGCGCTTGGTCGTATAGGAGGACAAGGTCCCCTTCGACAAAGGAACGTGGAGAGACTGATTGATCAAAGTGTGCTTTGACCCGATTTTTCTGTGCCTCAAGAACTAAAGCAGCCAAGTGGCGGGTTTCATCCAACCGTTCCAAATACAAGAGATGCTCTTCTTCAGGAGAAGTATCGGGCAAAAGTTCCACAGCCAACTTTAAGGAAGGAATTTCGCACTCAACCGGAAGACTTGCTTCCAGACCATACACCAATTGGAATGGTGTGAATCCGGTTGCACTCTTTGCTAACGTCTGGTATGCCCATAGAGTTGAGAACAATTGGAGGTGCCAATTGGACTTATGAATTCCAACTGTTCGTTGAAGCATTGTGACCAAAACTTTGTTCACAGCCTCAACCTGGCCAATTTCCTGGGGGTAATATGGTGTTGAGCTATCGTGTCATAAACCCAATCTTGATGTCAGCTCGGCCATCATGTAATCTCGAAAGTGAGTACCATGATCGGTAAAAATGGCCTGAGGGACCCCGAAACGTGCAATGATATGGTTGAAAATAAATTGGGTAGCTGTCTTACCGTCGGCGGCTAGTGTAGGCATCGCTTCGGCCCACTTAATAAAGTAGTCGACAGCGACGATTATATATGCATGCCCCCTAGCCGAATGAGGGTTACACGTCATGAAATCTATGCCCCATTTTGCAAAAGGGTCGACAGTAATGACAGGATGCAGAGGGAGGGGTGGCGCATGCATCTTGCACTGAAAAACCTGGCACGCGTGACATTTGCGGATTGCAACAATACAGTCTTTGAAGATTGACGACCAGAAGTAACCCGCACGCAGAATCTTCTGGGCGGTGGCATATCAAGACATGTGATCGCCACAGGCGCCACTGTGACAGTCATTTAAGACTTTTTCAGCCTCTTCTAGAGTCAAACACCGACGGAGCACCGAATCTACTCCAACCCGGTATAATGTATCTCCTACAATGCGGTAGGGTTGAGATTGATGCCGAATCCGACATCAGGCATCTTTGGTCAACTTAGAGCGAAAAGTTGACGTCTGAAGATACACAATAATATCACCATACCATGGGTCATGGGTGCTGATAAGGAAGATGGTTTCATCTGGAATATGTTCTTCAGGATGAGATGGGGGGGATTCTGTCGGGAGGGAGCAAATAAGATCCGCGAAAACCAGTGATTTGGTCGACTTAGCAGTAGTAAAATCTAGGTCAAACTCCTGAAGGATAACAATCCATTTAGAGTATTTGCCCCCCAGTAATTGTCGAGAAAGGATATATGTCATGGGGTTGCAATCTGAAACCACGGTTACGGTACGCAGCAGGATGTAGTGGCAGAAACGTTGCACAACTTGTACAGCTGCTAAAGCTAGCTTCTCGACGTGAGCGTAACGCGTTTCCGTGTCAAGAAGATTTCATGATAGATAGTAAACAACGTGTTCGTTACCATTATCGTCATCCTGCACCAGAACCATAGCTATGGTGCTAAAGGCGGCGGCCAAGTATAGAGTGAAATCACGGTGATAGTTTGGAGGCCGAAGCAACGGAGCATTAACAAGTAATGTCTTAAGCTTCTCAAAGGATTGTTGAGCAATGTCATCCCAATGAAAGGGAACGTTCTACTTTAAGAGACGCGTGAATCCTTTGGCCACTTTCGCATAGTTCGGTATAAAGTGCCGTAGGAAGTTAGCTTTTCCCTGCAGACTCTGCAATTGATACAACGAAGAGGGTGATGGGAGATTGACAATGGCCTTGACCTTTAGGGGATCGAGGCGAATCCCGTCCTTGGAGACTATGAACCCCAAAAGACGGCCAGAATCCACGCAAAAGACGCATTTATGAGGATTGAGCTAGATATTATAGCGTCGACAGCGAAGGAAAATCTGGCGGAGGTGTTCTAGGTGGTCCTCTCGCCGAGCTGAGTGAGCTGGAAAATCGTCCAGATAAGGCTGAACGATATGGTGTATGTCGTGAAATGCGTAAGACATAGCACGCTGGAAAGTAGCTCCAGTGTTCTTCAAGCCGAACGGGAGCTTTTTATAAGCAAAGGTACCCCACGGACAGATGAATGTAGTCTTGTGTTGATCGGCAGGTAAAATATTTATCTGATTGTACCCGGAAAAGCTGTCCATCAGGGAATAGATCTCACTCCCAGCACATTCGTCAATTATTTGATCTATGAAGGGAGTAGGATAATTGTCCTTAGGACAGGCATGATTAATATCACGGTAATCAACATAGACCCTTATAGTACCCTGTTTCTTATCTACAGGTACAATATTTGAAACCCATTCTGTGAGGGGAATTGGGTAAATGAAGCCCGCGTTTAGAATTTTTTCAACTTCTGCTTTAATAGGAGTGGCTTTGCGAGGATGCACCGGGTGTAGGTGTTGGTGCACGGGTTTCGCACCAGGATAGGTAGGAATCTCATGCACTACTATGCTGGGATCAATCTCGGGCATTTCCTCATAGGACCAAGCGAACACGTCTCTGAATTCTCGAAAAAGATCAGTATAAACTCGTATCTCATCAGGAGAACAAGTCACTCCCACGTGTATGTTCTCGACTACCCCCGGTTTAACGGAGATGTCGATCAGAATAGTTTGAGTGATGTTGCTCAGGTTTCCCTCTGAAAGCACCTCATGTGTCAATATGGGCGTTTGGAGAGGTGGAGTGGGAACCTGAGATGCAAAACGCTCTAGACAATCTGAAATTGCCCCCAAGTTGGGTATAAAGGAGGAACGATGATGAGTATTGGTCCAAGGCAGCTCCTCAAGAGACATTGTTTCTACAATGGCTTCGTTAGAAGGAAAAATCTTTTTAAGAGGATCAGGTGAGTCGGCCTCACCGAGCTAGGGGGATTGAGAGTAGACATCTAAAGCCATGCTCAAAGGAGCATGCTGAGGAGGAGGAGGATCAGATGCGGCAACGATTTCGCAGTAACTAATCTCTACTGGAGTTAAGGGCATCGATTCTCCAAAATCAGTCACCTGCTCAGGCGAAGGGATGAGCCATGGGTCGTCAGACCTAGAGATCATATTAACTTGAGCGGTGTGCGGTGGCAGTGCAGGAAAAATACCCATGAGGACGGGGTCTTTGAATAGACCGGGTCCTACGCTGTCAGGGGGATTTGGGATCTGATCAACGTACGGAACGTTGTTCTCGGAGGTGGAGGTGAAGAAATACAACTGATCCACCGTAATGATTTTGCCCTCATGAGGGAACTTAAGAAGTTGAAAGAGGGTGGATGGCACGCATAGCATGGCGTGAGTCCAGCTGCGACCGAGAAGTATATTGTAGTTAAGCTTGGCGTCAACCACTTCTACTTCTACGTTGACTGTCTTCCCCTGTAACGTAATCGGTAAACTCTCGAGAACACCCAGGGGTTTGGATTCCCGACCATCGAATGCCTCTAGGGAGTTGGGAGATGATGAAAGAGCCGGAGAGTCAATGGCCTTCCAGCAGGCAGACGACATGACACAGGTAGAGGCACCTTCATCCACAATGGCCCTATGGATGTTAAGACCGTTGATCCCGACTTAAATAACAAGAGCGATCTGATGTGGAAGTCGGGGGGTGAAATTTTCTAAGTCGAAGGTGAGAAGACTGGAATCGGCAGGATCGATTCCACCGATTGCAGACAACAGAGCTTTCCGTTGCAATGGGCAACTTTGAAGAAATTCCAATGCAGACATAGCAAAAGGCGCCTGTGTCAAATCCTCAACAATACTGTAGTGCTGAGTGGCATGAGTATTCAGATTGTAGGAAGACCTTCGTAGAACACCTTTAGAAGGTGGCTTCACAACAGGTTCACCAGTAGGCTTCTCAATTTCTAAAGAACCGGAGACAGGTGGGGGAGGTGGGCCATCCACAACTTCCTTTCCAACTGCTTGACGTAATCTAGAATAATTCTTCGAACGCGTAGCGATGGAGACAGGTGCGGCACCATTCATCATAAAGACCTGGGACCCAAATGGTGCAGATGGTGAAGGCTGTTCAACCATCTGGGTCTGTTGAGACGGGAACGATTCTTTAAGAATTGCCGGAGTCCCTTTGGATCCTTTGAGAAGTTGATTAACTTCAGATCGTCGTGGACAATCCTTGGTATAATGATATCCTTCACAAATAAGGCAGGGGTACTTCGGTTTACGTTGGGAACCGTCCTCAGCACGAGGTTTGGACTCTGGCTTTGGGGCGTCGGATTTAGATTTTCCTTTGCCCTTCTTTTTTCCTTAGGAGGCTTTTTCTGTAGGATTATCTTGAATGACGTTAACCTCCGTAGTTTTTCCAGAATCGGGAGGGGCGGGAGGAGCAGAATTATTGGATGAGTTGGACTTCTGCTTCCCATTCGAAGATTTTTTCGAATTCTAAGACACGGAACCAATAACACCATCCACCGCCGAGGTAGGTGGAGCTTTAGAGGTTCCAGACCATGGAGCATCAGGCAAAATATCATAAAGCGTGCCGGACTGAGAATATACCAGATCTAGATATTGGGCACGCGCTATGGCTTGTTCTTCAGTCACACATGCTCCCATAGCAATATCTTGGGCGATTTTGTTAATGAAGGAGGTGGTGAACCAATGAGTTAGTATCTGATCAGGTATATGGAACTTGATCAGTCTACGACGACGTCGCCACTCATGAATGTGATCAGAAATGTGGGTGGCTTTGTCCTGCTTCAAAGAAGTCAGGAGGTGCGTCACAGCTTCATAGCGAACTGGTAACTGAAAGTGAGTCAGAAAAGCCATGGCTAACGTATTGAAATCTTGAAAGATGCCACGGGTTAATTCAATATACCACTTAGCGGCAGCACTAGTCAAAGTGCGCTGGAAGAGGGAAGAATTGAATCATCCACCCAAGAGTTGGACAAACACCAAAGATGGTAAGTCATCACATGAGCTTGGGGGTCCTCTCCAGCTTTACCCTCAAACTTGGGGCAATCACCAGGTACCTTGGTAGGAACCGGAGGCCAATAAGGATTGTGCAAAATCGGATCATTGGTTAATTTCGAAACATCCAGTAATTCCAAGGTAGCCGGGAACGACAATGGCGGATTGGACGGCATGCCTGGCCCTTGATAAGGACCAGTACCTGTGCTCCACGCTGGTTGAGAATATCCTTGCCCCCAGGGGTTCTGTCCAGTCAGATTCTGACTGTAGGGGGTATAGGGTGTATAACCAGCCTGATTCGGTTGCTGGTAACCAGCGTATGGGCTTGATAACCAGAGTATGGACCCTGATTGTAAGTCAGCCCTGCGTGAGCAGCATTTGGATTTGGCTGCTAAGTATAGGTGTAGCCGGGTTGCTGAGAGTAATAGTTAGAACCTTGGGGCTTGCTATAATTCGGTCGGTATTGACCATGAGAATAGTAACCGCCTTGAGGTCGAGTGGGCTGCTGATAGGTGGGACCTTGCTGAGCCTGATAATTAGGGTGCAACGGTTGATTTGGTTGCGGCATTGAATAAGTCGGCTGTTGGGTAGGGTTGACAGGATGTGTAGGCTGGCCTGGCTGAACAGGTTGACCTAGCTGAACGGGCTGCCCTGGTTGAACAGGTTGACCTGGATAAATAGGTTGTTCTAGTTGTGCAGATTGACCTAGCTGTTGAAGAACACCAGGATGTGCCGGATGGGCCGGTTGGCCTGGTGGAGGGACACCAGGTTGTGCCGGATTAGCCGGTTGGCCTGGTGGCGGGATACCAGGTTGTGGCGGATGGGCCGGTTGGCCTAGTAGCGGAATGGAGCCAGGTGGTTGCTGATAACTGGTTTGACCTGCAACAGGACCATAAGATGGTCCTAGCTGATGTACAACGTTGGGACCAAGAGGATACTGCAGTTGCATGGGTTGAGAAGGTTGGAATTGCCCCCCAAGACCATATACTGGCACTAGTTGGTACCCCGGTTGACCTGTGAGTCCTTGAGGTTGCCCAGGTGGGACTCCAGGGAGAGGCTGCACGAGTTGACCTGAAGGGTTGTAATACTGTCCTTGCGGACCGTATAATGGCCCTTGCTGGCCTGGAGGGTATCCCTGTATGGGCTGTCCGTGCGGGTCATAAGGATAGCCAGGCTGGCCCGAAGGTTGGCCCTGAAAAGGTTGTCCTTGCGGGTTATAAGGCTGTCCAGCCTGGTTATACGGTAAACCCTGAGCATGAAGTTGAGCCTTAGGAGCAGGTAAACGTAAAGGGTTCCCATTCTCATTGTACTGATATGGAAAGACGTACATGGGTGTACCATCCTGTGCATAATGCGAAAAATATGAGTGGTTGGGATCTTGAGAGGACTCACTACTACATTTGGCGGAAATTTCGACACTTGGTTCCGACGCTTTTGACCAAATGTCGGAAATTTCCCCAAATTTTTTCCATCCCGCCCGAAACCGTCGCTATACCGACGTTTATAGAAAAGTGTCGCAATACCGAAACTTAGAAAAGTGTCTCAATTGCGACGTTTGGAGGAAGACGTCGCAATTGCGACACTATGGCCCAAAGCGTCGCTATTGAGACGACTCCAATCGTCGCAAGTGCGACACAATGTCTAGGTGTCGCCATTGCGACGTTTAGGTACCCGTCGCAATAGCGACGCTTTTTCCGCCGTTGGTATAACGACACTTATATGCGCGCCACATAAAAATACGAAACTTATATGCGCGCTACATAAAAATTTGAAACTTATATGCGCGCTACATAAAAATGATTTTATTGTTTCGTATGCATCGCAATAGCTACATTAACGTCTGATATGACGCGCGCATTCGCCCTCCGCTCTTGCAGAACAGCATTCGCCCTCAGCTCTTGTAGAACAACATTTTCCCTCAGCATTCGCGCTCAGCTCTTGCAGAACAGCATTTGCCCTCAGCATTCGCCCTCAGCGTTCGCCCTCAGCTCTTGCAGAACAACATTCGCCCTTAGCTCTTGCAAAATGGTAAGTTCTTACTGCAGGCCCTTCCTCCTATAGTAGGGTTGACTCTATTTGGGTTTTTTTGGTCAATTCCATTGGATTGTGTTAGGCTTTAGGGTTCTCTATAGATGTCAAGAATCAAGATTCAATACCCTCTATTATCTTCATCACCCAATACAAGATTTAAATTTTTCCCAAAGAAACGCTTATTAATTTGGCAGCCATTATTTCTCCCTGCTTTAAAAACCCTACATTTAAATGAAAACAAGCATTGCATTTCAACTACAAAAATCTATTAGTGTTCAAATGTACATGTGTGCTACATTAACCTCTGATATCACGCGCGCATTCGCCCTCCGCTCTTGCAGAACAACATTCGCCCTTAGCATTCGTCCTCAGCTCTTGCAGAACAGCATTCGCCTTGAGCTCTTACAGAACAGCATTCGCCCTCAGCATTCGCCCTGAGCTCTTGCAGAACAACATTCGCCCTGGATTCGCCCTCAGCTCTTTTAGAACAGCATTCGCCCTGCATTCGCCCTCAGCTCTTGCAGAACAACATTTGCCCTCAGCATTCGCCCTCAGCGTTCACCCTCAGCTCTTGCAGAACAACATTAAGCCCTCGGCTCTTGCAAAATGGTAAGTTCTTACTGCAAGCCCTTCCTCCTATAGTAGGGTTGACTCTATTTGGGTTTTTTTGGTCAATTCCATTGGATTGTGTTAGGCTATAGGGTTCTCTCTAGATGTCAAGAATCAAGATTCAATACCCTCTATTATCTTCATCACCCAATATGATTTAAATTTTTCCCAAAGAAACGCTTATTAATTTGGCGACCATTATTTCTCCCTGCTTTAAAAACCCTACATTTAAATGAAAACAGGCATTGCATTTCAACTACAAAAATCTATTAGTGTTCAAATGTACATGTTTGCATCACTTGTGTAGGGTATTCCTTTTCCACTTTCACATTATCCAAGAATGTGTGCAGTATAGTTCATATTTTTTGTGATTTAGATTGTCTTGAAAAAGGAAAGGTAAATTATTTCCCATGGAAAAGAAGGTTTTCCCTTTTTATAGGTTGTTTGGACTTACGTGGAAAAATTTATGGTATGCCTTTCATATTATGTAGTTTAAATTTGAATTAACAGATTATTCTACATGAAAATATAATTACCTATGTGATGTCCTTGATCACTAATTAAAATTATAGGGTTTCAATTTCCTAGACTCTAACTCATCTGATGCTAAATTCTAGGTTCTCATTGGTGGATCACTCTTCCATTGATTTCCTTTCCCTCTGGATCTTGTCATACTTTAAAAGTCATCAATGATACATATATTATTTCGGGTATCCCAAAAGGCTTTATAGTAGAACATATTGTGAAGTTTTTTTGACACTTGAGGATTCTTTTTAGAACTGCAACGCGGTCTATGCTATTGAGTTATATATCAAGCAACTTGTCCTTAATAACCACACTATGAGGTAGGTTCAACCAGTTTGAACTTGTTGGGACATAGCATATGAAGTTGTGTGATGAGTCCATATCACGGGTCTATTATGGTGACAAAAGTGAAGACACGTAATGATAGTTATTATGTTAACATTACTAGAAACATTTTCGAAATTATCCATGCTATCAAGATGTCAAAATTCCAGGCATTAGGTGTCAATACTCGTAGCTAATAGATAATAATAATAATGTAAAAAAATCACAACTTTATTCTTGAAATATGATTGTTACACATTGGTAACCTAGTTCATGAGTTACTATCACCCAAAGATTGCAAAACAAACTTAAAATATAAATTAAACCAACATGAGAATCCAAATAAGGGTTTCTCGACAAAATCATGCCATAACCTGGCATTTTGAAACCCAAATTTGAATCCATCATAAGTAATACAATGAAAACTCAGATGGATTTTCAATGCATGTTTGCATGCTACACTTATTCTCTGTCTAGATATAATTTTTTAAATGGAACCATTAGTCAAGCCCACAGTCCTTTTTATGTGAAAAATTTCAGCTCTATTTGAGCTCTTTTTTGCTCCACCACCTCCATAAACCAGTGTTACACGGGGTCTCGCTCCCCCACCTAGGGGTCTAGATTCCTCGCCCCCTCGCGCTCCGGGGTCTTGGGGACTTCTAGGGGATGTTTCCCTCACGCCCCCTCACGCCCCCGCACACCCCCTTTCACGCCCCCTCACGCCCCCGCACACCCCCTTTCACGCCCCCTCACGCCCCCTCACGCCCCCCTTCACGCCCCCTCACGTCCCCTCACCGCCCCTTTTAGTTTATGGTTTCGTGTTAAAAGTTGATGTGCCACTTAGCATATTTGAGAATCCAAGTGATTCTGATTCAGATGGTGACATGGTTGATCTTGATATATTCGTGTAGAAGTTGGATGCAGAGACTAGTGGGGCATTAACTTGAGCATTTATGCTCATTTATCAGTATGATGATATCATTTGATATTCATATGTTATGTTTTATGTTTATGTTTCAGACATAACTTATTTGCGTTTAAGTTTTATGTTTCAGACTTGAGTTGTAAACTTCAGTTTAAACTCTATTTTGAATCTTGATATAATATGTCATATGATATCTTAAACTTTATTTTCATTGTACATTGTTGGTAGTTACATTAATGATTATATAGTTACAAACTTACAAACTTACATGCATGATTGTATGATGTATGTTTTAACTTTTAACTTTTAAATTTGTTTCAATTATATGATTCATCATTCATCGATTTGTAATTTTATAATTTATGATTTATCTTTCATGATGCAAGTGTATGATGACTGTATATACATTCCTTTCAAAAATATAGTTACATTTTAAATATTAAATTTTATAATTTTTATGACCCCGACGTCCCCCCACGTTTCCTGAAAATTGGTAGGGAGCTTTTGCATAAGCCGCTCCCGCGCTCCCTCGCCCCTCGCTCCCACCTCCAGGGGACTTGGTGGAACATTGCCATAAACATATGCAAACATATATCATGATCTTGGAATTCCATTACATATGTATGTGCCAATGTTCCATAATCATGCCCCATCATCAATTTAAAAAATTTCCATTGAATATCAAATTATGGAGGGGGGGAACTTTTTGCTGCAACATTTGGCTCAAAATCAGGGACCATCTCCGTATGAGGTGAATGAGAACTATAGATATTTGAAGAAGTAGATTAGTGCCTTTTCATCTGGCCATGGAGTCATATACAGTCATCCATCACAAAAATTTGTCTTTGTTCATTCTTACCTTGAAAGTTGCAAAAATTCATGCCCTAATTGAAACGACACTAAATTTGAAAGATATAATAAAAATGCAAGCTAGAAGTGCCCTATTAATACAAAGGGAAAACCTTCCTACCTACCCTAACTGAGATAAATTTTTATTGAATAGGAAACATGAGATTGCCAATGGAGTTGATCCAACAACTTGTTAAACGTATGGGACTAAATCATGCATTTGATTTCCAGGGAAACATGCGCATGAAGAGAAAAAGTGCAGAATTAATGGAAAATCCATACATGCCACTTAAAAAAACTACACCGAAAGGTCAAAAAATACTTAAGGCCTTAACTTAATTTGAATCCAAAAATGACAAAACAGGATTAGTGAAAACACGAGAGTGGTGTGGGTGAACAACATAAATAAAAAGTGAAGAAACCTTTCCCCAAGATGCCTTTGTCACCGTTGTATGAAAACATGTTTTCCTTTCCCTTTATACATGCAAGTGAATGCATTATAGGTATAGTGTTTTCCCAGAATAGGAGAAGCCTACTTAAATATATCATTCGTGGATTGAATGTTTGGGTGCCTTAATGTGCAATGACATGTTTCCAGGACTAAATTCAATGCAAGGCATATTTGAAACTCTAACTCTGTCTTCCGGTGTCTTATTAGAAATTATTTCAGTTTTCATTTTGTGTTTTCAAGTTAGGTATTGTTTTCAAGTTTTTACATTTATAATTTTATTGCAATGTGGTAGACTGATCAGAGCAGTGCAGGAACAACCCCGAGACGGGATGATCGCGGAAAGAGGCCAGCGGAAGAACATGTAAAGTGCCAGCATTGCTCTATCTTTAGGTATTTTAGTTATTTACATAATTGAAATAATAATAATTTTGTTCAAATATGCAGACACCTAGCCATGGTACGCCTGATGATTCCCTCTTTGAGGAAGAGCTTTTTTCATCCCTATCTCCAGTGTTGTTGTTGCAAAAAAAGGCACAAGATGCAACGTCGGAATTTAATGCTTTGATAGATGCGCCTCAAACACCTGAAACAGAAGAGAGGATACAACATCTTATGAGGCAGCTAAATAGATATCAGGTAATAATAAAAAGTCAAAAGGATATTTTTTTTGTTCTGCATGAGATGAATTGTGATAGTTTGATTTTTATTTTTTACATTGACTAAACTAACAAAAATTTCTTTTGTATGTAGCGTTTTCTGGCACTTGCTGAACCCGGTGTTGGTGGTAGTGGGACACAAGGGCAAGAGATTTCCCAACAACCCTCTCATACACCTTCTGCTCCTTTAGGTGCCAGCCAAGAAACACACCCTGCCCAAGCAGACACCCAGCCAACCGTTGAACGTGTTGGCAATGATGAGGCTGATATGGCCAACTACATTATTGCGTTTCCTGGAGCTACACGTGTCAGCTCCACAGGGACCATTAATGGCACGTTGTTGGTGAGCGATGAGGGTGTCCCTATAAAGCATGTACAACTCCCAGGTAAATTTTAATATTTTAACTATTTCATGTACTTTATCTAAAACATATTTATCATGATTTTTATTTTTAAATTAATGATAATATCTTTTTTTTTTTTGGTTTTATTCTGTGTAGGAAACAATGAGTTCTACAGGATTCTGGAGAGCCATGCGTTGGTAATTTTTGGCCCAACCATACGTACAGGGTGTAATTCCCAGAATTCCAACCTGAAAAAAGAACTTCTAGATTATCTAGAAGCCCTTTTTGGGGTCGGCACATTTGACAGAAAAGCGGTGGCTCAGGTAGCCGGCAAATATTTGAAATATACCAGGGACACCTATAGAACGCAATTGAAATTTAACCCTAGATATGATCGTCCTCTCGCAGTTTCAGAGAGTGAGTGGAGAGCACTCATCCATGACGGAAAAGAGAAAAGGGCAAAGAAAGAAGGAAAAATGCCAATTGGACCCGCAAGGTAAATTACAACTTTAATTCAATAGCTTTAATTTTCTTTATGTCTAAAATAAAAGTGTGCTACGTCATATCTGACTTCAATATTTTGATGCTAGGTTGCCTGACACCTCAAAGGCAACCAAAGCTAGGATTGAGAAAAAGGGCCATCACAAGCTCGGCCGGGGTGGCTACTTGAAATTAGCTGCAAGAATTGTAATTAAGTAGCTAAACATCTTATAATTAATTGTATCGCCTTCCAACGTTTTTGTAATCCTATCAGATACGATTAAAAATACACAATCATATATAATGTAGGGTGATGACTTTGGAACAATAACTACAGAGGAAGATAAAAATATTGCTTTCCGTTTTGGCTATCAAGCTGTAGTTGAACGTCGCAGAAGCTTGGGGTAGGTCCCAAGATCTACAATGCCTGATAAGGTAAAACATTAACCTTTCAATATTTTTGTTTTCGTCCATAAATTTAATGTCTAACAACTTTGTTTAAATCAGGGGAGCAGCACTACTGACGAGGAAAATAACTCAGTTTTAGAGCCAGATGTAGATGATCCTCTCGTGCAACCTGATCATTGTAGTGGGGACCAGGCTGACAATGCTGCTATCAGTGAGGGCCGTGACGGTAATTAATTTCCACTTATAATTTTTTCTAATTATACCTTGATGGTTGTCCTTATAACGTTTTTTGTTTAAATGAGAGAGAATGTTTCCCTTGAGGATCTTACCACCAGAGAGGAAGACAGGGCAACAGTCTCAACGGCGACAACTGGTGCACCAGGTAAATAATCTCATTGCAATTTTTTTTATTAATATTACCGAACTAGTTCAATGATATTTAAAAAATGATAATTAAAATTTAATATTATCTGTTTTTGTAGGCGATGCCCCGTCACTGGATGAGACCAGACATCGTGACAACGCAACTAGGTTAGCGGCGACAACTGGTGCACCAGGTAAATAATCTCATTGCAATTTTTTTTATTAATATTACCGAACTAGTTCAATGATATTTAAAAACTTACAATTAAAATTTAATATTATCTATTTTTGTAGGCGATGCCCCGTCACTGGATGAGACCGGACATCGTGACAACGCAACTAGGTCAGCGGCGACAACTAGTGCACCAGGTAAATAATCTCATTACAATTTTTTTTATTAATATTACCGAACTAGTTCAATGATATTTAAAAACTGACAATTAAAATTTAATATTATCTGTTTTTGTAGGCAATGCCCGTCAACTGAATGAGCCCCGGACATCGTGAATACGCAACTAGGTCAGGTGCTGGGTTGGCGCAAGCAGGGAGTGACATGATGATATTGATGATGTAATTAGGAGCTTTAAAAATAGGAAGAAGAAAAAGAAAATTCGATAATGTAAAATATTGTATTATTATAAGACAAACGTTACCATACTTGAACGTTTTTTGCGTTATATAAAAAACTCATTTATCATACTATTTTTATGTCAAGCATTAATTGCAATGTTTCCTTGCGTACTTTTTGTTGAATTGTTTTTTTATTAGTTATTGAATTTTATTTTTTATGCTCATGAAAGTAAAAAATGAAATATAGATTGGGTATTGGGGAATTGAGAGTGATGTGAGGGGGGGGGAGGGGCCATAAGAGCTTCCACCTTCACGTGGTTGGCCCTGTTTAGTAGAGAATAATTTATTGGAGCTATTTAATCTTGGAGCAAACCTCCCTTGATCCAGCGTAGCAACAAAAAAGTCACTATTGACTTAGTTGCTACTCTTTCAGATCGTGGGAGGCTTGTTCCAAGTTCATGCGACTCCAATAAATTGTTCTTGAAATGAAGAGGAGCTTATTCAGGTATGTTTTAACATTTTCAACATATGTTCTAACATTATCATAAGAATGCATCTTAGAGTAAAAAATACTACATCAATTACTTGTATTTATTGTATAGATAATGATGGATTTTGATTGACTTGGCAGTGCAGGTACAAATCCTCTTGCATCATGAGCAATACAACTTGTCAACCGGGGTCATGTCCAGGATATTTTTGCTTGTGCGCTTGACCAGGTTCGTAATGTCACATTTTGTAAGTTCCTTTACAGTTCATAATTCAATATTAAGCTTGTTCATGATTATTATCTAGGTTTTTTGTATATGTTTTTTCATCTATTTGATTGTAAGCAACTATGCATGTTTCCTGTTTTTCACTATGATTTCTCCCATTACCACTCCCAGGATGAATCCGAATTTATTGTTACATAGGTTACTTTATTGTTACTATGATTTCTCCATTTACGATTTCATAGGTTACATCATGTAAAGTTGTCAATCTCAGGTTGGTGATGAGCTTTAGCTCTCCAGATTTGGGGCTTTTCTAATATTTTCTCCCTCATGTCATTCCTGCATCACCTCGTTGTTTGAGCATGCCAATTGTCTACCACTTGTACCAATTGGCACATGTCAATCTCTGAGTGGTGCCACATTTCACCTATTTTCAGTGAGAGTTTAGGGTTTCTCTAACATAGCTTCAGAAATCCGATTCAGTGCCTGCTTGAATATTGCCACATAATAATTATGGTTTGGATTGATGAGCATGTTATGAATGGTTGGTTGATTCATAAGAACCACCCATATAGTCATCTTGAGATATTTCAGAAGGTTTCTCGGGTTTCCTTTTTCACCGTTTCTAGTGGGTGGGATGGTGTGGGATGATCCATCAATACTGGTGCTCTTGTAGTAGGGAATTTGTTTTTGGGGATATAAAGGAGCATTTGATGTAGATATCCCATTGGATGCATTCATAGATGGGCACGAGAGGTCAAGAATTTAAATTAAAAATATGCAACCTCTAGCATGGCAACCTGAAGGCCGCGAGAGACGCTGGTTAAAGATTGTTTTGTGTTGGCCTTAATATAGTCGTGATTTCTTTCTATTATCTTAATGAAAATATATAGTCCGGTCTCATTAAAATGAGGATTGTGGTTGTATTTCTCTTTGGTTGTTTCTCTCTTAATGCTCCAGAAGTTGCCAAAAGTTGCGATAGTTTTTTAGTTTGCCTATTACAACTTAAAAGTGGTTTTTAGCAATGGGAGTCATGTTTTTTAAGGTTCATACTAATATGAAGATCTTGTAATTCTATATTCAGCATAAGAGAAGATGGCCTCTACTTTGGGTGGTATGACAACAATTGCCACATCTACCTCATTGGGTAACAATGGAAAGGGGAAGAAGTTGGGTGAAATGTTTGATAATTATGGCAGACAATTGTCTTCTCTTTCAGTTTTTTCACCCATTTCCTTTAATCGCTCAAGCAGAAGAGGGACTCTAAGATTACACGACAGAGAGAAGGTAGTTAATATAAGAGCTATGGAAAAGGAGTTGTACTTCAACAAGGATGGCTCAGTGACAAAAAAATTGCAGGTCAGAGAAAAAATTATGTTTAAAGGAAGGTCACCTACACGTGAAACTTCACTGCGGTGGATATTTCCTTGTCCACTTATATTCGATTTTAATGTGTTATTTTAATTTTTCATGGAGGGTTGTTTTGGCATATGGTCTGGCATTCAATTGCACACTTACTGAAAGCATTGTCAATTTGTCTTGCGGGCGGTGTGAACAAACTTGCTGATCTTGTTGGAGTCACCCTTGGGGCGAAGGGAAAAATGTTGTCTTGGAGAGCAAGCATGGTTCTCCGAAAATAGTTAATGATGGTGTGACAGTAGCTAAGGAGGTAATTTGTAGATGTGTGCTCTGGTTTTCTTTTTAACGTTGTATTAGTTCCCCTCTTAAATGTCTTAGATTTGGTAGGCATAATTTGAAAACTCAAAGGTGAAAGGAAACATATTTGTTACCCAGTGGTCTACTTGGCCTATGGACTAGCCACATTAAAGTAATGCATAAAGCTTTTCACAACAATAAAAGGAAAGGGTTATGGCTGAGTCAAATTTTATTGTTATTGACAGTGTAATGAAATGTATCTCAATGCTATGGTTTGGCCTTTTTATTGGTTGAATTAGAGGACCCAGTTGAAAATATTGGGGCCAAGTTGGTAAGGCAAGCTGCGGCAAAGAAAAATGATTTAGCTGGGGATGGAACCACAACATTTGTTGTTCTTGCACATGTTGGAATATTGAAAAATTCCAGAACAATGAATGGAGAATAAATCTCCCTTCCTCTAACATAGAGAAAATAAAAATTTCTTTGACAGGAGACAGAGTTTCAATACTTTGAAAACAAACTTCTATTCCCTTCAATAACTCAAAAAAAAACTATTACACTACTTCCTCACCGAGAGGGATTACAAAATTATGACTGCTACAAAACGCAGTGCATAAAACCAACTCACTGTCTGTTCAAAACAAACATACTCTGTCTCTAAAACACTCTGCTGTGTTTTTCCCTTTCGCACTGCTGTGCATACACACTTAAAAAGTTACACTCAGTCTTTCACTTTTTACACACTGTTGTGTAATAAAAAATTTACGTATTGTCTATAAAAAAAACTACCAAGCTTTTTTGTCCTTTTTATTTTTATATGTCGTAACATATAAAACATATTATAATAAACCCTCTTTTAAAAAAATAAAATTAAAACTAAATTCTATGGCCCACCTTTCATTTCGCATATGATATATATATAACATATGTTTAAAACATATGTATATATTAAAGCATACATAAAATTAAACTATCAAAACATTAAAAAACCCTTTCCGTCGGACTTCAAAAGTCTGAATAGATTGAATTTCAAACCAAATTCGCGTTCCAAAATGGGATGCTGACGTCTGCCTAATTTTAACTTGAATTCTCAATCCAATGTGCCCTATAAAAAATTCGGGTCCGGTTTTCAGGTTTTCAGATTCCCTTCAATTTCATGCGATCCAATATTAATGCTCCACGTGTCCTCCTTTTGAATTTACAAAGCTGTCGGGTAAATTTCTGTTTGTTTAATTTCTGGTTGGTGAATTGCGTTAATGCTGGTTGTTGTGTTTAAATACAATCCTGTACAGAAATATGGCTGCGGCCGTCTACAAAAAAACTTGCAGGAATTTTAAATGCTGAATTAAATTTCTGGATGGCATGCAAGCAACCTCCAAAAAAAAATGTTGCTGCTGCATCCGTCCTTCTGCTGCAACAGTTGAAGTTAAAATTCAACAGCACAAGGTTTAATAAGTGAGGGTGTAAAGGTAACTTTTTGTCGATGGTACTGGATTAAGATCATCTATTCATTTTTGTAGGGTCTTATGGTGTTTGGTTTTTTAGTTTTGGGTTGGGTTTATTGAGTCTAAGATAGTTTTTGAGTGAAAAAATTGCTATCGGGTATTAAAAAATTTTGGTTCTTTTGTCAAAATTTATGAGCTTGTTAGGAAATACAAAACTGACAATGGTTGTATCTTAAATTTGTGGAAAATAATTTGAAATGAAACCTTTTTGTTTAGGTTGTTGCGGCAGTGAAAACCCTGTTCAAATTACTATGGGCATTGACAAGACAATAAAGGCCCTTGTTTCGGAACTCAAAATTTTGTCAAAGGAGGTAAACGCTTGCCTTTTGAGTAGGCTGGGTTTCCTTTTTGCTGATGGTTTGGTGTATCTAATTGAATTAGTTGCCTAAGGTATTTTTGGTTGCAAACTCCTTTTCATTTTTCATACAGTATTGGCCTCGTGGAATACATTTGATTGTGTGGTCTTGTTAGATCTACAACATTTGTAGTTGTTTAGTCTTATGGCCGAGGTGCACTTTTATTATGGAAATAGTTGATGCAATATTGTCATTTAATCCTTACTGCAGGGTAGCATGTTGAGAAGTTTCTTGTGAAACATTTGGTATTCAAAATGACACTTGTTCCTATACAGCATCATGCACTTGACTTCAAAATTCATATTCAAAGTGTGCCAGACAATTCTTGCAAAATTTCAAATATTTATGTTGTTTTAAACCATTATCTTTTTCATGTATTGGATGCTGAAAATGTGAAAAAGACTTTGGTATGAAACCAACTGGTGAATAATTTCCAACACAACAACCACTTCCAAGAAATGATTTAGAAGTAGAACAAATGTGCTTATGAAGCATAGAAAGATATCCTTGATGCATTGTCAATGTTTGGCTAGGGTTATTTTTGGAGAAAATAACTCCTTATTCCTAGAATAGTGATCTTCAATACAAGTAAATGCCAGAGATGAGAGATCATCGTGTGACGCAACAAAACTGAAATTGGACCCCCAAGGAGAGCTGGTGTGTCTACAATCGCTCTGTCAGCATTTTCCCTTGGTTTACCCCGTTCTTTTCCTCCAGCCTGAGTCTTAATTGACTTCTTCTTTCTTCGGGTTTATTTATCAAATTTGTAGAATTTGATAAATAAATACTATCTACAATGGTTGGACTTTAATTTATATTCCCAACTTTATATTATCTCCAAGCCTGATAACCAATGTTTAACTTTCAACACTTTGTATTTATACTCCACGTTTCTTTTTAAATAAATAACTTGTAATGAACTTTCGGCTCTATATTTCACCACCCAGCCTTACAACAATCACGCTCCAGACTTATGCTAATTATCCTCCAATCGTTTAATTAAACAATTTCATTATACTCCGGCCCCACCTATATGTATCAATAACCAATCAAACACTCGTATCGTACCTGGCTATCCTCCGCACACCTTAGTTAACCTTCGGGCAAGTTCAACGTGCGACCACTGTCCGATGGCCCTTCTCCAAATCAACGACTCTTGGCAATTTCGCTCGGCTTCCAACGTCGAGATTTAACGTGCGATGGCGCGGGTTAAACGGTGGTTTTCCGGGGGTCACTTCGCCACGTGTCGCATTCCCTATGGAATCGCTCGTGAATAGGAAATAGTGCCTACTCCGCAAAAGCGGTGCGATATGGGCAACTCGCTTTTGTGATTCCGCTCGTGGTTTTGGTAGAGGGCTTAACCACGGGTGCAAGTCTGGTTCAGCTATCCTTTTGTTTGTTAACTCATGTCCAATCCTCGGGTCAAGTTCTGAAAGCACAACAATTTTGTCTCTTTATTAAGCGGGATTTTTATATTTAAACAGTTTTCAAGACCCCGGTTCTCTACACAGACCTCGCCTTGGATATTTTTACATAAAAATGATTGTTCTCAATAATTATTTATATAACTTTTCCACATGTTTAGTGTGGTATTCCCATGATTTATTATAAATATGTGTATTATCAAAGAAAACTAACACAAATTTTATAAGATGGGATCAAACAAAATTGTTCTTAAGTCGAGCCCGCCGGACTTCAAACAGCGATAAACCATAATTCAAACCAAATTCGCATTCCAAAATAGCCTGCTGACGTCGGCCAATTTTGTGACGCGAAAACCAAATGAATTCCGCCCTAATATTTTTCAGGTCCGAAGTTGGGCTGGCGTACGGAGGGAAGTTGTGACGCAAATTTCTTATCAAATTCGCCCTAATATTTTTCGGGTCCGGATTTCCACTGCGCGAGCGGCCCAAACAAAGATCCGCTCCAATCAATTTCTGCCACGTGTCCTCAATAAAAACTTGCCCTGCTCCCGACTGCCGGTGCATTCGATGGCGTTTAAGGCAATGGGACATGGCTATGGCGATTTCATATCAATCGCATTAACATTTAACGCTGTTCAATTAAGTTTTCACATCAAATCCGCATTAATTAATTTTTAACACTGATCAAGATTAGACCTCCACTCCTCTTAGCGATTCCGCACGCTCCAATTTGATCCGGCCTTCGGCTCTCGTTATTAATGATCAGAGATTAATTATGACGGGCGTCCTTTGATTGCATTGCAGTCGGGTCGACAAAATGGCATTTAGCCATGGTTTTTCAGACAAGCCGGTTGCTGGATTACACTGCCTGCTAACTGTGACGATAAGGAGAAGTGGCAAGCTGAACTGCTGCCTAGACCTTGCTGCATATTTTCATTTCTCTCGGTTCTGTCTCTGTCTGTCTTCCTCTGTTAATTGGAATTCTGCTTCTCCGTCTCCTCTTGTGCCCACTACGCCTGAGATTGCACCCATGCCTCGCGTGCGTCATAGGATGCGTTGCCGCAGGGGGAGCACTAGAGGTCAACCCCTGCGCGCTCCCTCCAGCCCCTCAACAGAGTCGACTTCCAGCCAGTCCAGTTATTATTACATAGGTAGATATCCAAATACTAGGAGTGGGCGGGGTCGGCTTGTAGGATCTGGCCACCGTATGGATTCCCCTGCTCCTCGCTTCCCCACCGCTAGTTCACCTTCTCCCACGACGCGCACTGCGCAATTTTCCTTTAATTGCTCTCTCAACCGCCCGCGAATCACGGCTTTAGTCACTGTGGTCTTCCGCGAGGAGGCCCAAACGGAGGAAGAATGCACCCGTCCGGCGGGTCTGAGCTCGGAAAAAGCCGGCCAGCATTCGGGCCTTAGGGAGGGGAGCCGTGGCATGCATGTGGAGGTAGCACCTAGCGATCCTGGACCTTCCGAAGGATGGTGCCGAATCGTGGAGGAACCACCGGAGGAGTAGTTTGGTTAATTTGTTTTTCTTGCTTAGCAGGCCCACTTAATTGGGCTGCTTTTAGATTATTTTACTATGCTGGACCTTTGTAATCTTTTTGAATTCTGTTAATTAAACGTTCAAGACTGGTTTCCCCGTATGAGGGAACTCTTCTTAATATTTTGATTTTTTGATGACAAATTTGCCATGTGTATGGCCAGGCAATGTTTTTGACTTCAGTGTAATTTTATTCGCAATGTTAATAGATTAACTTTACTTAGAATTCTCACATGATTAGCATTTTTCTTGATCTGTTCAAGGATTTTGGGTACTTTAATTTGTATTTGGAACAATGGACGTCGGTACTCTATATGTTGCTTTATTGTTCTACATACTGCTATTTCACATTCTTATAGATGCCTCGGGCATATTTGAATGCTTTCTCAGATTGTCGATAATCTCCATGTGGACCATTACTGGATTTTATATCATGTCCCTGTATGTGACATGGGGTATTTTTCTATCATTGTCTGGGGTGGGACTTCCACTTTTATGGATGGATATTTGGGTTCCAATCTTCAGATGTGAAAATGTAATGAATTCATGGACTGTTTTACTTCATATAATATATTCAAAACAACGTTTTTTCTCTTGTGAAAAAAAAATGATTAATGTTTATCACTCTGCCTTCAAAACTAGCTATGCTGGTCTATGTTGCTAGTTTATTGATATGGTCTGATGGTCTTTTTATATTTGGACATATCACACTCCTCACATGATTAGCGTTTTTCTCTGTTCAAGGATTTTGGGTACTTTAATTTGTATTTGGAACAATGGACGTCGGTACTCTATCTGTTGCTTTACTATTCTACATGCTGCTATTTCACTTTCTTATAGATGCCTTGGGCATATTTGGATGCTTTCTCAGATTGTCGATAATCTCCATGTGGACCGTTACTGGGTTTTATATCAAGTCACTGTATGTGACATGGGGTATTTTTCTATCATTGTCTGGGGTGGGACTTCCACTTTTCTGGATGGATATTTGGGTTCCAATCTTCAGATGTGAAAATGTAATGACTTCATGGACTGTTTTACTTCATATAATATATTCAAAACATCATTTTTTCTCTTGTGAAAAAAAAATTATTAATGTTTATCACTTTGCCTTCAAAACTAGCGATGCTGGTCTATGTTGCTGGTTTATTGATATGGTCTGATGGTATTTTTATATTTTGGACATATCACACTCCTCACATGATTAGCGTTTTTCTCTGTTCAAGGATTTTGGGTACTTTAATTTGTATTTGGAGCAATGGACGTCGGTACTCTATCTGTTGCTTTACTATTCTACATACTGCTATTTCACTTTCTTATAGATGCCTCGGGCATATTTGGATGCTTTCTCAGATTGTCGATAATCTCCATGTGGACAGTTACTGGGTTTTATATCAAGTCCCTGTATGTGACATGGGGTATTTTTCTATCACTGTCTGGGGTGGGACTTCCACTTTTCTGGATGGATATTTGGGTTCCAATCTTCAGATGTGAAAATGTAATGAATTCATGGACTGTTTTACTTCATATAATATATTCAAAACAGCATTTTTTCTCTTGTGAAAAAAAAATTATTAATGTTTATCACTCTGCCTTCAAAACTAGCGATGCTGGTCTATGTTGCTGGTTTATTGATATGGTCTGATGGTCTTTTTATATTTTGGACATATCACACTCCTCACATGATTAGCGTTTTTCTCTGTTCAAGGATTTTGGGTACTTTAATTTGTATTTGGAACAATGGACGTCGTTACTCTATCTGTTGTTTTACTATTCTACATACTGCTATTTCACTTTCTTATAGATGCCTCGGGCATATTTGGATGCTTTCTCAGATTTATCGATAATCTCCATGTGGACCGTTACTGGGTTTTATATCAAGTCCCTGTATGTGACATGGGGTATTTTTCTATCACTGTCTGGGGTGGGACTTCCACTTTTCTGGATGTATATTTGGGTTCCAATCTTGAGATGTGAAAATGTAATGATTTCATGGACTGTTTTACTTCATATAATATATTCAAAACAACGTTTTTTCTCTTGTGAAAAAAAAATGATTAATGTTTATCACTCTGCCTTCAAAACTAGCGATGCTGGTCTATGTTGCTGGTTTATTGATATGGTCTGATGGTCTTTTATATTTTGGACATATCACACTCCTCACATGATTAGCGTTTTTCTCTGTTCAAGGATTTTGGGTACTTTAATTTGTATTTGGAACAATGGACGTCGGTACTCTATCTGTTTTTTTACTATTCTACATACTGCTATTTCACTTTCTTATAGATGCCTCGAGCATATTTGGATGCTTTCTCAGATTTGTCGATAATCTCCATGTGGACCGTTACTGGGTTTTATATCATGTTCCTGTATGTGACATGGGGTATTTTTCTATCATTGTCTGGGGTGGGACTTCCACTTTTCTGGATGGATATTTGGGTTCCAATCTTCAGATGTGAAAATGTAATGACTTCATGGACTATTTTACTTCATATAATATATTTAAAATAACGTTTTTTCTCTTCTGAAAAAAAAATGATTAATGTTTATCATTCTGCCTTCAAAACTAGCGATGTTGGTCTATGTTGCTGGTTTATTGATATGGTCTGATGGTCTTTTTATATTTTGGACATATCACACTCCTCACATGATTAACGTTTTTCTCTGTTCAAGGATTTTGGGTACTTTAATTTGTATTTGGAACAATGGACGTCGGTACTCTATCTGTTGTTTTACTATTCTACATACTCTATTTCACTTTCTTATAGATGCCTCGGGCATATTTGGATGCTTTCTCAGATTTGTCGATAATCTCCATGTGGACCGTTACTGGGTTTTATATCATGTCCCTGTAGGTGACATGGGGTATTTTTCTATCATTGTCTGGGGTGGGACTTCCACTTTTCTGGATGGATATTTGGGTTCCAATCTTCAGATGTGAAAATGTAATGACTTCATGGACTGTTTTACTTCATATAATATATTCAAAACAATGTTTCTCGTCTTTTAAAATTTCATTTTTTTAAAAAAATTGAACCCTCCGTCGGTCTACCGACGCCTTGTAGACGTCGGAACTACGACAACCCAGAAACGTCGGAAGAGAGACACTATAAAAACGTCGGACCACATTTCGTCGGAATTACGACAGCTTACAAATGTCAGAAGAACGACGTTCCAAACGTCGGACCACATTTCGTCGGAATTGCGACATCTTACAGACGTCGGAAGAGCGACGTCCAAAACGTCGGACCACGTTGCGTCGGAATTGCGACTGTTTACAAACGTCGGAAGAGCAACGTTCAAAACGTCGGACCACATTTCGTCGGAAGTGCGACAGTTTACAAACGTCGGAGGCGCGACGGTTTGTGAGACGTCGGAAGAGTGACGCTTGTTCGGAAGCGACGGAAGAAGTGTCGATAGTGCGACACTTTTTACGTGCGTCGGAACTGCGATGGCATGACAAACCACGTTTTGTCCGCCCTCGAACTGTCGCTCTTGCGACGACTATGTGTCGGAATAGCGACGAATTGGCCGTCGGAATTTCCGCCAAATTTTCTAGTGACTGTCCGACCTCAGGGTTCGATTGTTGCAAGGACAATCGATACTCCTCCGGAGAGATGTTCTCTGACATAGCAGATGCTATATAGATGTCTTCGGGAAGCAATGTGGTTCTGACACACTGGGTAGTAACGGCGGGTGCAGAGGCGGCCACACAGACGGTGGCCCTGGAGGGTATAGAAGTAACCTGAGTGGACGAAGTAATGGGTGTTTTAGGAGACATCCCCAAAGAAGGAACGACCGGCCTTGTAGAAGGTGCTAACACCCCCATGGAGGCAGCGGCGGCAATAATCTGACCTAAGGATCTATACCCAGCTGGCAATGAGGGGCCGGGTGATGACATAACAGATGGTTCAGGGTTGTCTTCCAGAAATAAATGTCGAGGGAATAACTAGTAATATTCACCAGATGTGGGGATTTCCTCGCTAGTAGAATCACTCATATTCGAACCTGCTGCTAGATCTCGTAATAGACGACGAGGACTAGGAGGAATAACATCAGCTAGAAAAGGCGAACCCGATGTAAGAGGAGGGAAATGCTCCCCTACTCCTAATCCAGACCAAGGGTCGGAAAAGGGCCAATTGAACTCAACTGTTCCTCCAAAGGGAAGCTCAGACAGAACCGGTCCCCCCTCGGGAAACTCAGAAACGATGGGCTGCTGTGGTTCAACAAAGGATTGAGAAACCTCTGATGAATCGTCTGTATACGGACTACCAGTAGACGAAACCGAAGGTTCCGCCACTGTGACAATAGTGACAAAGGATCAAGCACAACACACACGGGCTGAAAAAGAGTCAAGGCACACAATCAAACGACCAACAAGAAAAATCTAACAGGGTGTGTGATCGCGGGTGTTTTATTTTACCACATTGAAATTAGAAATTTCACCGTTTCATGTTTTAAGAGTTGAGAAACAGATCAAAGGTGACTCTATCTCTTTCAGTTTTGAAGCAAGCGTGAAAGGACAAGCGCTTGGTGATCCTTTCAAATTTAAAGAGTCATAAAAGATCAAATGACTACTCAGGAATACTAGGCAAAGGGTTTACCAAATAACCGTGAACTGCAATATACATCTTGGTTTCAAAATGAAAGAGAAATCAACCAAGGACTTTCCATACGTGTAGGCAGTCTCCCCGAATGCTGTGTCTGGTGTATCACAGGTATAGGGTGGCAGACTCGGCTTCCTATGGATAAAGGATAGAAACCTAGTGGGGTCTCCCTTTATATACTCGACGGTACGGGGAGAACAAGTCCATACTAGTACTGTCTAAAGCCAAGAGGCGAACAACAACTACTAGGTTTAAAGACGCCGGAACACGTCTCTAGCCTAGACCACTAAATGTGTTTCGTTAGATTTCAATGCTGCCTTAGTGTAAATTGAGTAAATTTTAATGTTTATCTTCAATTAAGTTTCAGTTTTCAGGCCCTAGCGAATGTAATGTCTCAAAATCTCCTAAATGCAAACTATATGCCACAATATATCATTTCATTCGATGAAAGCTAGTTACAAGAGAGTTAAGAGCTTTTCACACAACAATAAAATGATCAAAAAACAACCAATGATATTTCTAATGTAGCTAATGGAAACCAAAAAATTTTCTCTCAAAGTCACTAATCACTAGTAACACTGAAAATATTTTAATTTGCACTAACGAGTCGAAAGCAAAAGAGATTTTTTGTATTTTCAATGTTTAATAGCAACGTGCACTAAACAAAATGAAAACTAATGAAGAGAAATTCGAGATGTGATGAGGAAAGAGCAAAACACACAAATTTCACTCAACGCAAACACACAATCATATCTCCAAATTGACAAAACAGTCCCTCAAAACCAAGAGAATCCCAAAGACTCAAATGGACCATGTAATCTAGGCCCAAAACGAGACCAAGCGAAATTCGAATGAAGAAGAGAACAAACACTCAAATAACACAATAAATTGATAAACAATCGCCAAACGAATGCAAAGGAGCAATCAAAAGGTTGACTGAACAAATAGAAACCCAAAACTCCAAAGGGAGGCTCAACACACAATAGCACCTAGATGCCCTAGGGCTAGAATGTGAAATCGATGGACACGGGAAAACAACCAAAGGACGAAGGTCACAACTAGTCAAACAAGGCTCCAGATCACTCAAGCAGTCGAAAAAACAAGACCAAAATCACAGATCAGTCTCAGAAGGCTCAAAACACAGAAAACCCTAATACCTCACAGGATTGGCGTGACTATCAGGCTAAAATTAGCGCCTGAATGGAATTGGCGCGGGTGATACACAAGAAACCTGCGCCAATGGGCGCGACTGTCAAGCTTAAAAGCGCGCCAGTCGAGTTAACTATGAAAAAAATAAAAAAGAGCAGTCCCAGACACAGACCAGTGATGACAAGGCTAAAAAAAAGCCAAACAAACAGAAAAAAAAAGCCCAAAAAGCTGACCAAGCAAACAAGGCCAAGAATCAACCAAAAAGACAAGACAACACTCCAAGTCGTTTAGTTCATAAACTAAACCAGAGATGGACTGAAGCAGCGTTGATCTACTTCGCTAATGCAGAGCAAAAGCATTTCGAAGGCTATTTGGCTAACTTCAGGCTCCGTCTATAGTTTACAAAGTAGAGCAACAACAAGCTAGATGATCCCCAGTGGAGTCGCCAATTCGTTGTGGAGGTAAATCCCCTCTGCAGACAGAGGTGATCCCTACTAGCCCAGACCGGGTCTAGCAACAATCGTCAGACGCTATAGTGCAGGTTCCTAATTGCAAATAAACCAACTCGCGATGAAGGCTTACTTGGAATCCAATGCTGTCGCTTGTATAGAAAGTAGCGCTTCCGTTCCTTAGCTCCGGCAGATCACAATCCTCACGATCTCCGTGATCGGACACCTGCACACACAAGAAACAAAACAAACACAAGCGTAAAATCTAGTACATACAACTATATGTCAGTCAGAGAAGACATAACTCATGATCATCATCAAGAACAAGAGTGGAACCATAACCAATAGTCGCTTATCATTAATTCATAAAATGAAGAATACAACCATAGCTCTGACACTGAATTCTCCTTCGGAGGGTCGTCAGCAGAACGTGTCTCGATAAAGCCTGTCAGGGATGGGACAAGCCTCTCTCTCCGGATGTCTCGACAATAATCTCCTTGCTTGGATTTGGCCTTAAGGGAATGAATCAAGGCTCTTGCAACATTAGGCTCTTGGGAATTTGGAGATTAGCTTGCAAAGGAGATGAGCAAGCTTTTATAGATGGAGGAAGAGGAGTTGGGATCCCTATAATTATGGGATTGGCCCTATCCTCAAGGAAGCTTCCATGAGAGGTGGCAAACCACTTCCTCTACATGGAGATCCAGAGCCAAATCTCCCAACTCAAATTAGATACCAGTTTATGGGTCAGTTAGGACAAAACTTCCGCCATTTATTTAAAAAAAAAAACTCCTTAAAATGGCTGGCGCGGGTGTGAATCTGAGACAGAGCGCCAATTGGCGCACCCTCTTTGGAGGATTTTCCCCCTTGGCGCGAGGGTTGAACTGGGTACCCGCGCCAATGCAAAAAGAGATATTTTTAGGGTTTTTTACAAGGAGTTGTCTTCAGGGCAATGAAAGCTCATGTTCAGAGGGATGTCATGAAAGTGGTTTCAAGTCATGTTACTACTCACAGGTCATGGAATGAGCCCTCCAATTGTCCGGGATGGGGAATTGCAGGGGCGGTGACAAATTGCTGTGTAACAATTATATGTAAACTTCACAACTTTTTCTTGTTTAACTTTTGGAATGAGAAAACCCTTAAATCCTAGGCAAGCATGCCAATCAACTTTCATTTCCTTGATATTAAACCATTCATGAGGTCGACATGGTCCTGATATATAAGGTTCAACAGATGAAAGATGAAATTCCAAGTAGGGTGAATAATTCCTCTCTATTTTTGTCTCATTTATAGTCCACAAACATTTTGTTCGCACGAAGGTAGGCCTCAATCATCTTTACTGTCTCATCACTATGATCTGTTAAACTAAAATACTGCAAAGTAACATGACTGTAGAAATTTTGACCCAACCCCAGTTATCTGTTTCTCCTTATTACTCCCATGTAGTTAAATTCCCATTCCCATAACCATAATAAATATTTTCTGAAAACACAAATTCTGGAAATTTCAAAGTGCTGGAAAATGCAGAAATAAAAACTCAAAAAATATATCAGCCACATACGCAAAAAATGACACGCTGATTTTTGGTCAATATGACCCTGGAAAAACCCCCTACAACTCTTGAGGAAAACCAGTTCGAAAGATTCTCTTTATTTTTGAATATTGCTTTTACAGTGAGACAGAAAATATAGTAAAAATATTAGCAACCAATATTTTACTTATCTTAAAAACCGTACACAAACTCTACCTCGATTTCATGCCAAATATAAAAAAAAAAAAATATCAGCAGAAAGTATAGCCTTAAATGTTGTACGAACAACACCGAAAACAGTGCTTGAACAGTTGTACGACCTCCCTCGAAAACTGTGCCACTTGCTGCCTCGATTTCCATGCAGTACGACTACTGTACGGTCCTCATTTTCCATGTTGTTTGCTACTATAAGGATTCCAGAAAAACAACTCTCTCTCCTTGTTGTATAGACCTCAATTTCTGTGCCTCCTTGCTGTTGTACAGACCTCAAAAAATGTGTTGCAATAAATGTTTTTTCCACCCTCGAAATTTGTGCCACTTGCCTCAAACTTCGTACTGTTGCTCGCTGTACGGATTTTCTGAATCTCCTTGCTGCTGCCCTTTTTCTTCTCACAACTCAGAAATGTCCCCTTTGCTTTCTCTCGTCTTCTCTCAATCTGCTCATGAAAGAATGAATGATATTTTCCCTCTTTTCTTCCTTTAACCTAACCCTAAGTGACTTTTAGGGAATCCATAAATCCAATGGCTGAGATAGCTTTAGATCTAGGGCTGAGATAAATGTGCATTTAAATCTCACTTTCTATTTTTTAATTCACCCCACTTTAATAAAGACCCTCTTAGTTATTTATTTCCAATGTCACTTTTCACTTTGTAATTTCACATTGACTTTATTAAAGTCACCTTAAAATTAGACTTAGTAACTTTATCATTTATAAAGTCACCTTTAAATTAGATTTGACTTTACCACTTATAAAGTCACTTTAGGATAAAAATTTAAATACATTTGGACACTTTTCCCTAGGCCAAATATCAAAGCCTTAGGGAACCACTTGTGCTCTGGTACCTAGATTTCAACACTCCCTCTTACCAAGGAAAGTGTTCCTCACCACACCCATATTGTCTTTGAAGTAGACATGCTTGCCCCGTGGTAAGGCTTTGGTGAATATATCTGCTACATGCTCATCTGTGAGAATATACTCAAGCTTCATAGCTCCCTTCTGAACATAGTCTCTGATGAAATGATATCTGATCCCAATATGCTTTGACCTGTCATGAAATACTAGATTCTCCGTGAGTTTAATGCAACTCTGATTATCACAGTAAATTACTGAAGGTCTTAATGCTTGACCAAATAAGCCAAACAACATCTTGCGAAGCCATATGGCCTCATAACTAGCTAGACTGGTTTCCATGTACTCTGCTTCTGCTGAACTGAATGCTACTGACTGCTGCTTTCGGCTGAACCACGACACAACTGCCAAAACCAAACCAAAACAACACCCTGAAGTGCTCTTCCTATCAGAAGCACAACCTGCTCAATCAGAATCAATGTACCCTGCCAATCTCACTCCATCTCCCTGTCTATAATCCATACCATAATCCACTGTCCCCTGCAAGTACCACAAAATGTGTTTTGCAGCAACCCAATGCACTCTCCTGGGCTCACACATGAACTGGCTCATCGTGTTGACTGCAAAAAATATATCTGGTCTAGTGTTGACCAAATACATTAAGGAACCAATCAACTATCTATACAATGTGGGATCCACCAACTCGGAATCTGAAGCATGAAGCTTCTTCCAGTTAGTGATCATAAGTGTCAACATGGGTCTACAATCCTCCATGTGGAATCTGTTAAGGATGTCCACAATATACTTCCCCTATCCCAGGAAGAAATTCCCCTCCTCCTGCCACACCTCCAAACCCAAAAAGTAATGCATCAAGCCAATTTCCATCATCTCTAACTCTAAAGCAAGATCTCTCTTGTAGCTCTCTATGAGTCTCTCTGCACCCATAATGACCAAGTCATCCACATACAACACAAGAATGAGAGGCTCCTCACCTATCACAATAAAGTATAGGCTCGGATCTGCATCACTCTTTGTGAAACCCTTCTCCTGCAAGTACGTATCAATCCTGGAGTACCAAGCTCTAGGAGCTTGCTTTAGGCCATAAAGTGCCTTCTTCATCCTACATACATGGGACTCCTTCCCATGCACCTCAAAGCCCTGCGGCTTCTCAATGTACACCTCCTCTTGTATGAAGCCAATGAGAAATGTGGTCTTCACATCCATTTGGTCGATCTTCCAACCCATCTTTGCTGCTATCGATATAATGAAGCGAATGGAAGTATATCAAGCCATGGGAGTGAAGGTCTCCTCATAGTATACTCCCTCTACCTGGGAGAACCCTCTAGCCACAAACCTTGCCTTGAAATTCTCGATGTTGCTATTTGTAGCGTTGTTTACCTTGTAAAGCCATCTAGAAGTAACCACTGATTTTCCCTCAGGCCTCGGCACCACCTCCCAAACATCATTCTTAATGATAGAAGAATACTCCTCCTGCATGGCCTCTCTCCAGACCTGCTAGCAAGCTGCCTCCTCATAGCTAGAAGGATCAGAGTCAACGATTTTGGCAAGCATTGCCATATAGCTACAAAACCGCTCAGGTGGTCTTCTCTCTCTAACCGGTCTCTTCGGCCCAGCAACAGATGTGGCCTCTCTCAAGGTATCCTGAAGCTACTTGGGCTTCCTCTTCCTTGAGCACACTTCTCCCACTGGAGAGTGAAACTCCTCATCCTCATCAGAAGCCTAAACTCCTGAATGTCTGTCTCCTATCCTCTTGCCTGAACCTGTACCTGTAGATGTTGAAGCATTGTGTGAACTGTCCATTAGTGGAATACCTAGTGAACTGCTCTGTGGACTGCTCTGCATGCTGCTTGAAGCACCACCCCTCTAACTCTTCGAGCCACTGCTAACTAATTTACCTGATATCGTAATCGATGTACCTCGTGACCCCTACCCTGTTAGGTCCCTATATTACTAGTATAGTACCTTATTGTTGTTAGTGTAACCCCTTTATTGTTATTATTGTACCCTTGTAACCCCCATTTTGTTATTATTGTGCCCTTAAATTATTATTGTTAGGTCGGCTAGGATTACATTGTGGCCCACTAGGATTACATTATGGCCCCATGGACTCCTATATATAGAAAGGAGGTTTTGCAAATTGAATCATCCAAGAATTGTTCATTCATGTAATGTATTGGAGGTTGCCCCCTCGAAGTGGCTTATTTCTAAGGTGTGAATATCTCTTTTCTTCTCTTTTTGGAGCTGGTTACACAACATTTGGTATCAGAGCTTTGGGATTCTAGGGTTTTGCTGCTCCAAATAGGTCATCGTGGCATTTTCGCTATAACTTTTTTTCTACGAAGCTTCAGAAGCTGAAATTTTTAGGGTGCGAATTTTTTCATGCTATAATAATAAAAATAGGGAGCGTTAGAGAGTTGGAAAAACTCTCGGACGAGAGTTTCCGCGAGAGTTTTCTGACCACAACTCTCGGACGAGAAAATGCATAACTCTCGTCCGAGAGAATTTTAACTCATGTTAAACCCGACCAAAATCTCGTCCAAAATATTTAAAATCTCTCAGACGAGAATTTTAAAAACTCTCGGTCGAGAAATTTAGTTGACTTTTTCTCAGCCGAGAAATTAAAAATTTCTCCCGAATTCTAACCATCCGCCAAAAACTGTTTCCCAACTTCGTGATTTTACCCTCTATTTGTGACCTCCACTTTCCCATTCGCTTGAGGATTATAGGGAGTGTATTTTTTTTCCATATATGATGTTGCTTCATGATTCCCTCAATAATATTTGAAGTGAACTAAGCCCTTTTATCAGTGACCATCTGTTACACATTATTTTGTCACCATGACATTTTACTATCTATATGGGTTCATCATTACCTATATAATGCTCCCTTAGAGGTCTAAAACCCTAAAGTTCCTAAATCAAGTCTTGGATTTTCAGAAAAGCTCATAAAAATCATAAAAACCCTAGTTCCACACCTTTCCTAGCCATTACCTGCAGTACCTCACCTTTTGTGAAGAAAAACTACGGTACTTATCGCACGTTTTGTGTATTAAAACTGTGGACCCCTGTAAGACGTAAAATGAGAAAAAAATTAAATTCTAGAAACCCAGCTGGTCGAATATTCTCCCAACTGGAAGCTTATAGAAGGCATTATCTGGTTGAAGCTTCACTCCCTCCATTCATGAACCTTTATCCCTTCATTAAAAGAGCCTATCCCTTGGTATTTGGAGCTTAATCCCTTTATGAGAGGAATTATCCCTTCCATTTTGGAACTGAAACCACTTCCATTCTGCTATAAATTGAAGCCATGGTTGAGTCTCAAGTGTAGCTACTGATATGTAAAAAATTACTTGCTTTGTACTTCATATTACATTAGAGAAGAGAAATTGCTGAAGAAACATACTCTTTTTGCTAGCCATTATCCATGCGAGAACGATTACATACTCATATCTAGGCTGGTTCAAAGAGTGGATTTCAAAGAGTGGAAGGGCTTGTCAGACCAAAGGAAAACGATTGTTCCAGACCCTGGAAGGACCTGTACAACATCAAGACGAATGTGGTTGTAAGTTTTTTTCTTTTATTTAAAGATAATACAAGTGGATCCTATTTTCTCAATACGTTTATGTGTTTACTTGAATTACTTATTTCTTAAATTCCTTGATCATTAAGATATATTTGTGATTTTTGAATTAGCATATGTTGCAAGTGCTTTTGATTCTCTTCCATGTCTTTGTTTGCAGGTCCTAAGAGGTGACTTCTTGGAGCGACGAGAAAGAAGAATTCAACTAGCATTGGATCACAGGTAGGTCCTTTCTTCATCATAGAAAATTCTAAATCATATATAATATAGAGAAAGTAGTTTACATTTGTCCTATTTGTTTCTAGCTATCCTTGTGATACTAGGGAGATCTTTCTTGTCCGCAAGAATGATTTATCCGCCTAACAAAATGGCAACTCCATTGGGGATCTTTCTTGAACATAGTTTTATTTTTATCTTTGAGTTTTAACTTTTGAAAGAGTTTTTTTATTTTTATTAGTCTACACTAGGTTGGGAAATTATTTCAGTAGAATCCCTTAAAAGAACTTTAGAATTTTCATTTTTCTTTATGTTTTCTGGTCTCCGCATTTTTTCTTTGAAAACAGTGCGGTAACCTCTGCAGTTTCTCTGTGTAAATAGTGCGGTACCGCACCTTTTTATACTGAAACCTATGGAACCAAGAAAAATTTTGAAAAATTTAAGATTCTCTTTTCTGGAACCATCTTACATGATTCTCTATATTTTCCCGGACTTGTCTTGCCTGTCAAAAGCCTTGTGTGAATTTATTTTCAACAATTTTACAATCTCATCAGTCTCTGTTAAGTTAATTGGGTGTTTTGAGTTTCTTTTTTGGAGAAATTCTTAATTTGATTTCCTTTGGTCATTACTTTGAGGTTTGTCTCAGTCTCTTAACAATTTTGCATCTTTTTGCTTTTTTTTTTTGCAAAACAAATTTCCCCCTCATTCGCCGAGGGGAGGTGCTAAATTGTGTCTGAGCATTAATCACCTTTGAGTGTTTTTATTTTTTGATCTTTGGAACTCTCACCCAATTTTCTTTACTTACACTTGATTGGTTCTTAAATTGCATTAGAATCATCTTGTGTTTGAGAATTCTCTTGCATAGATCACATTTTCATAATAAGAATTCTCATTTTCATAATATGAATGAAAAATGTGCATAGATTACATTTGCAGAGTTTTCATGTCAATTGTGCAAATATTACAACTACATATTTTACATTCTGGAAAAATCAATCGTAGATTTAGCTCAGTTTCTTTGATTTGAATTTACATTTTTTTTATGCTTGTTTTAAAAACATAAAAATAAAAAATTTGGAATTGATTAGCATTAGTTTTTCTTGATGAAATTAGTGCATTAGAGAATTTTTATATTTTCTCTTATTGATCAATTTTTTGCATTGTTGGAAGTGAATGGAAAATCTCTCCTTACTTTAGTTAGGATTCATCAAATTGAAAATATTACATTAGCATATTCAATTTCATTCAATTTTGGGTTGGGTCATAACACCATTGGTTTCGTATCCATTTACCCTTTGAGTAATAACAGCCTAAATAACACAGCGCTTAATTAAATTCATCTAGTAATTTTTACATTTTTAGGGCTCTTTCCACCAATATAGCTCAGGATTAGTGCTTTGGAATAGGTCATAGTTAACTTTCCAAAGAAACTAAACAAACAGTAGCATATTGCGGTAGGAAAAATTCCAATTGTTGCATGTATGCTCTAGGAAGCTCCTCCTAAAGGAGTCAAGCACGATCTCATATTCGAACCAGTGAGGTAATCATACCTATCTCATTGGGAAATATAGAATATGTTCACATATTAAAAATGGTAAACCTCAGATAGACCATTGTCGAGGAGCCTAGGGTCACTTGTCGGTAAACCTTGGATTATGTCAAGGAGCCTTCAAGGGGATTAAGCTAGTTACTCTGCCCTTGCGTGTATGTCGGATCATAGACTGTTTCCCCAGGTATATTTGTTCCCATTGGTGACCTTAGTGGCCATAATATTTAGGATTTTTCCCAAGGTGACGGTGGAGGGAAGGTCCCACTATACCTAGAGCAGACATTGACTAGACTCACTTGGACTCTCCGGAGGGTTCTCTTCACTGGAGATAGTTTAAGTGGAGAAAATTACACCAGTCTGTTTCATTAAGCAGGTTGTCAGGGTAAATATTCCAACCGCCATTTCTACATTAAAATTATACGATGTTGGATTTCATCACCAACTAGTGTTTTTAGTGCGGGAATCTACTGTTTGTGTGGTTTGACTCCTAGATTTGTTAGTGCGTGTTCATTTGTTTGTTTTTACTTTTTAAAGACCATAGGTGTGAATTTTGAATTTTAATTTTTAGGTGTGAATTGTTAATTTTAGTTTTAAATTATTAATAAAATTCACTGAAGTTGAAATATAATGGAAATTGTTCCAAAATTTACCAACCAAGGAACCCCTCTTAACGAGAATCCTAGTACTTTTCCTTGTTTTGGAAATGTTGGTCCTCCTTATATGGCTACATTTTCATTACCTGGATTTACAATAGGTTTACCAGTATGGTTATTTTCAACTTCGTTGGCCTCGGATACTCCAATTATTCCACCTCAACCGGATGCTTCACCTCAACAGAGCTCACCATCTCAACATCACCAACCTTCTGTTGACCCTTTACCTTCTTTGCCCAACATGTATTCCTCCCTTTCTTCCTCTTCGCTTGGTAAAATCCTTGACGCTAGTAACCAGGTAGCTAAGAAGAAGAAGAAAGGGAAGAAGAAGAAGAAGAAAAATAAGAAAGAAGTCCACCAACCAACCATGGCTGCAAGTGTTAGTAGTGTTGAGGAAACCTCCAACATGCATCGTAAACCTAAATACCCTTGCAAGCTTTGTAAGGGTGACCACTTCCTTATCAATTTTCATGGTATTCCAAAGGTCTTGGAAGTATGGTCAGAACATTCTCATCAACTTACCATTAATCCATCACCTAGTGATAGTCAGGTTCCTGGGAAAAAGGTTAAAGTTAGGTTTCCTTGTAAGTTATGCAAAGGGAGTTATCAAACTCACATTTTCCCTCACATGGATGAAGCCTCAAAATTGTTGGAAAACCTTCCTATTCCATAGCAACAACTTCCAACAGGTTACCGTAAACTTTCTCCCAACCTATTGTCAACTGAAGAAATGATTGATCTTATTCCAAGTATAGTAAATCCCACTCTTCCATTAAAGAGTGAAACCAGTATCACTGAGGTTGATGATCCATTATTTGATCAAGTGGTTGACTCAATTTCACATTTTGTTGATCCCACTCTCCCTGTAGAGAGTGAAATTCATACCACTCAGGTTCTTCTTGTTACATTAGATTCTTCTACGCCAGGGGGAATTTCACCTACTCCTACAGAACCCCCTCCAAGTACCGAGGTCTTTTCCTTTGATTGGAATGGACTGATAGAACCTCATCTTCCTTCCTCCATCCCTTTCCAAATCATTGTGAAGGATTGTGGTAAGAATGTACGCTGCACACATGTAGATGAAGGTGCTTCTACTAGTATTTTATCCTCAACTGCTTGGAAAGATTTGGGTTCCCCTCAGCTTGTGCCTGTTACAAAAATTCTGTCATCTTTTAACAGAACCATTAGTGAACCTTTAGGGATCCTTCCTAAGTTTCCTATTACCTTGGAAGGTAAAACTGCCTGTATTAATCTTATGGTAGTTCGAGGCCCCTTGGATTTCAATTTACTCCTTGGGCGAGACTATGTCTATGTAATGAAAGTTGTCGTATCGACACTCTTTCACGTCATGTATTTCCCTCCTAATGGAAACATTGTGACTGTTGACCAACTTTCATTCACTAGTCTTGATTCGATTACCAATAATCTGACACCCCTAAATGTTCCTTATACTAAAGTGGTATCTACCTCGCCACAGGTTACTTATGTGGCAACCAATCCCATGTTTTCAGTTACCGATGCAAGAGAGCCTCTCACTATTTGCTCGACTTCCTTTGACTTAGATCCAGTAATTGACATAGAAAAATATATGGGATTATTTGAACACGATGTTCCTATCCCTTTTGAGTCCCTTGAAATGTGTTCCTTCCATAGAATTGTTCTTCCATCTGATGAAGACCTTTTCGAAGCCATGATCGAGGAGTGTCCCTTGACATGTCTTTCTTCCAGTTGGAATCCATGACAAGGTCACCAAGAGGAAAGTTCCTTTTACTATGTCAACCTCATTAAAAAATGAATCAATGGGTCAAGAGGAAATTTCCTTTTACTTTTTCAACCTCGTTAAAAAATGAATCAGTGGGTCAAGAGGAAATTTCCTTTTACTGTGTCAACCTCGTTAAAAAATGAATCAGTGGGTCAAGAGGAAAGTTCCTTTTACTGTGTTAACCTCGTTAAAAAATGAATCAGTGGGTTAAGAGGAAAGTTCTTTTTACTGTGTCAACCTCGTTAAAAAATGAATTAGTGGGTCAAGAGGAAAGTTCCTTTTACTATGTCAACCTCGTTAAAAAATGAATCAGTGGGTCAAGAGGAAAGTTATTTTTACTGTGTCAACCTCGTTAAAAAATGAATCAGTGGGTAATGAGGATAATTCCTTTTATTGTGTCAACATTGTTAAAAAATTAATCAGTTCATCATCATGATAGTTCCTTATACCGTGTCAACCTCGTTAAAAAATGAAACATCTAGTTGAGGATCGTTCGTGTTACTGTGTCAACCTCGTTGAAAAATGAAATAGACCCATGAGGACAGTTGTTTTCCTTTGTCAACCTCATTAAAAAATGAATCAGTAGGTTATGTAGGTAGATTGTAGAGAGTATATTGATAGATTCCATGAGGATGGTTCTTTTATTGTGTCAGCCTCATTAAAAAATGAAACAAGTTTCCATGAGGATAGTTCTTGTTACTGTGTCAACCTCATTAAAAAATGAAACAAAGAACCATGAGGATGGTTATTTTACTGTGTCAACCTCGTTAAAAAATGAAACAAGGATCCATGAGGATGGTTCTTTTACTTGTTTCAACCTCATTAAAAAATGGAACAGGTCCCTATGAGGATAGTTCCTTTTACTGTGTCAACCTCGTTAAAAAATGAAACAAGTCCATGAGCATAGTTCCTTTTCTTGTGTTAAGCTCGTTAAAAAATGAAACAAGGTTCCATGAGCATAGTTCTTTTCTTGTGTCAAGCTCGTTAAAAAATGAAACAAATCCTCTCCTATTCAAGTCGAGCCTTTCATCCGATCTCATAAATGAACCTTCATTCCATCCAGCTTTTAGTAACCAATAGTCTACTTAGTTGAATGAAATGAAGCTTGGGGGGCATGCGCTCTAGCAAGTTATGCTTGGGGGGCATTGAAACTTATCTCAAGCATGATTTTTCCTTTGTTTCAAGCTTGTGTAAAAATGAAACAAACCATTCTCAAGCATGATTTTTCCTACGTTTCAAGCTTGTGTAAAAATGAAACCTATTTCAAGCAAAGTTTTCTATGTTTCAAGCTTGTATTAAAATGAAACCTATCTCAAGAAAAGTTTTCTTTGTTTCAAGATTGTGAAAAAATGAAACCTATCTCAAGTCCATTTCGATTATTATTTTCAAGACTCATTAAACTCATGAAAATCCTGGGAATATTTTTCTATCCTTCATTCTCGTAAAACACATGAAAATGCTGAGTTCTTTCTGTCTTTTCTTGCTCGTAAATTAAATTGAAATTCAGCCATATGAGTACATTTTTATCACTTTTTCGAACTCGTTAAAAATTACAAAAAAAAACTGAAACCCTGGAGTTCTCTTTTAAGCCCTTTTCAGACTCTCTAAAAATGAAAAGATCGCCAAGTACTTGACTATTCAAACTCGTTAAAGTAAATGAACGGTCATCCCTTTAGTATAAGTTTAAACCCTTTCCAGACTGAAATGGACTATTTACGAAAAAGGTATAAATTGACTAATCATGGTCAATATATTTCTCTCCTATATTTTTTATCCTTTTTCGGGCTTGAGAGACTAAATTTATGAAAAATTACACCCACGGAGCTTCCTTAAGTTTTTCTTCTGACTCCCTAAAATTGAAAAACGCCAAGTTTCTCCTATACTGGACTCGTTAAAATTTAACAGTAAAGGACCCGTCGATTACAAACAAGAACGAACCACTCCTTCTTAGGGTTTGATTTTATACTAAGTTGGACTCATCCGAAGGATGAGCTTATATAACAAGAAAATGTTATCCTCCTCAAGATTGTCAAAAATAAAGAGGTACTTGCCAGAAATGGTGGGGGAAAAGGAGATAAAATGGATCCAGTTGTTAAACTTTGTTTAAAAGAAGTTTACCACTCTTGAACATGACACTTTTTGTCCTGGGTTGGGAAAATCCTTTGCCTACCAGTTAACCAAACCATATTGAAAGTCTTCAGCTGGTTTCTGGGTATTAGCTTTAGTTCAATTATTACCAAACCATCTGCGATGTCGTTATGTGCTCAAGAGGACAGTTCAAATAAACCATTCATTGCAAACATTTTCCTCCATTCACGTTGACCATCCCTAAGTCAGTCATTGCAAAATATTTCTACAAAACTTGATCTAATGGTTTCGTGTCGTGGGCTTTCCTACGACAGGTCACTTTCTATCGATGACAGCTCATCATCTAGGAAGTTGATCTAGAATCCTATCAGTACCTTGGAATCTTCATGCCCCAATGGCAGGTTTCTCACCTTCAATGATAGGTTGCTTCATTGATATTCGATCGAATGATTCCGTGAAGTGTTTGACTTCAAATCATTTATTCACACTTCATGGATTTTAATAAGTACTTTGAGAGCCATTTTCATTATTGGTGGTTTCTCTCACACATGTTAACAGTTCACATCATTGACTGGTAATCGAGTGGTTTCTACCATGTTCAACTTCGACACAATCAATCGCATGGATAGAATCGTACTAGTTCGGGTACCAGAAATCAAGACCCTGCATCTAGTTTCCATCATCCAGGCTGCGAGGAGTTTTATTATTCATTATGGAGTAGAATATTCATGACAGATGGCTGCATCCATACTATGTCTACTATTGATGTAATATTAAGATCATTTCTATATCAGAACATTTTAGTTAGTTTTTTATCTGAGTATGGGAATGCCTACCTCAGCGATGATATACATACATCTATATATATATATATATATATATATATATATATATATATATATATATATATATATATATATATATATATATATATATATATATATATGTTTTCATTAAAAAATTTTATAGGTCTCAACTGGTGTGTCCACAAGCCAATCCTCGGAAGGATAAAGCACTTCACTCTTCGAATTATCTCAGACTTCTCACTTTAGGGGGCAATCTGTTACACATTATTTTTTCACCGTGACATTTTACTATCTATATGGGTTCATCAATACCTATATAATGCTCCCTTAGAGGTCTAAAACCCTAAAGTTCCTAAACCAAGTCTTGGATTTGGAGAAAAGCTCATAAAAATCATAAAAACCCTAGTTCTACACTTTTCCTATCCATTACCTGCGGTACCGCACCTTTTGCAAAGAAAAACTGCGATACCTACCACACATTTTTTGTATTAAAACTGAAGACCCCCGTAAAAGGTAAAATGGAAGAAAAAGCAAGTTCTAGAAGCCCAGCTGGTCGAATAATCTCCCAAATGGAAGCTTCTAGAAGGCATTATCTGGTCGAAGCTTCACTCCCTCCATTCATGAACCTTTATCCCTTCATTAAAGGAGCCTATCCCTTGGTATTTGGAGCTTAATCCCTTTATGAGAGGAATTATCCCTTCCTTTTTGGAACTGAAACCACTTCCCTTCTGCTATAAATTGAAGCCATGGTTCAGTCTCAAGGGTAGATACTGATATGTAAAAAAGTACTTTCTTTTTACTTCATACTACATTAGAGAAGAGAAATCAAGAAGTGTTAGGGTCCCTATATTACTAGTATAGTCTCTTATTGTTGTTAGTGTAACCCCCTTATTGTTATTATTGTACCCTTGTAACCCCCATTATTTTATTATTGTGCCCTTAAATTATTATTGTTAGGTCGGCTAGGATTACATTGTGGCCCACTAGGATTACATTATGGCCCCATGGACTCCTATATATAGAAAGGAAATTTTGTAAATTGTATCCATCCAAGAATTTTTCATTTATGTAATGTATTGGAGGTTTCCCCTCGAAGTGGCTTATTTCTAAGGCGTTTATATCTTTTTTCTTCTATTTTTGGAGCTGGTTACACAACATTTGGTATCAGAGCTTTGGATTCTAGGGTTTCGCTGCTCCAAACAGGTCATCGTGGCATTTGCGCTATAACGTTTTTCACGAAGTTTTAAGCTGAAATGTTTAGGGTGCAAAGCCGAAATCCTGAGGAAGATTGTCTAAAAATTTCAGAGCTTGGTTCGCAATATTTTCGGAGATATGATCTGTGGAAGTTAGGTCTTTTTTCAGGCTCCTAAACAGGTCATCGTGGAATTTTCGTTATAAATTTTTTTCTACGAAGGTTCCGAATCTGAAATTCATATGGTCCGAAGTTGAAATCCTGAGGAAAGTCGTCAAAAAATTTCAGATCTTGGTTCGCAATATTTTTGGAGATATGATCTGTGGAAGGTAATGCTTTTTCAGTTCCCGAATTTCATCTCAAAGAGGTGATCGTGGGAAAATTTCAATAACTCTCTCTCTGGGCATCAGATTGGAGTGCCGTAAAAATTGGTCGCAAGCACACATACTTTAGTTTCTTGGCTATCAATTTCAGAGACAAAGGAAAAAACAGTGACACGTGCCAAGTCATACAAGTTCGCTCTACGGAACCAGTCCATAATTAGGTCATTGTGGGAGATTAGACACAACTTTGTCTTGGAGAATCCAAATCAGGTCAGACCTATGGCATTCAAAAGATAATTTAGAGGGCTATGTTGGTACCAAAATTCAGATATTGAAGTGCTACAATCACAGAGATAATCCAATTGCAATATCGAGCTCCTCAAAAGCAAGAAAAAGGTGTGTATTTTTTTCCGAATTTCATAAGTCTTGTTTGAAGAATCAATTTGAATTGATTCCAAGGGCATATTGTAGAATATATATCAGTATTGGGTTCTAAAATATGCCCCGTAAAAATAATTTAACACCCATTAATCCTTCAGAAGGGTCTACTATGACTCATGAAGATGAAGAATTGCAACATGATCTATCAAAATTACAAGAGCAAGTGCAACAAATTTCACTCTCGCAAAGAGCAACAAAAAATGAAATGGAAGTTTTGAAGAAAGGCATGGAAGAGAATATGGATGGTTTGAAGAAAGGTGTGGAAGCTAATATGGATGGCATGGAAGCTGGCGTGGAAGCTAAGACGGATGACATGAAAGACAACATGGAAAACAACATGAAAAACATGAAGAATGATCTAAAAGCAGCCATCGAAGGTTTGACCAAGTTGATACAAGAAATTTTTCCTAATGGTGAAAAGATAGTAGAAGAACCTCATGATGAGAACAAAATAAATGTTAATCATGATTTCATAAACTCTAATGTTGGCGGGAAGAACCACCATATTCCAAAAATGGATATGACGAAGTTTGATGGGAAGGATCCTGTAACATGGATACTACAGATGGAGCAATATTTTTATCTCCATAATGTGCAAAACACACAAAAGGAATGCATTGCAACTTTACATTTAGAACAAAATACATTTGTATGGTATCGATGGATTTGCTCCCGTAAAAAAATTGTCACTTGGTCAAATTTTACGGAAGAAATGATAGCACATTATGAGGATACAAAGAGCAACACCTTCTTTAGCCAATTAATAAATCTCAAACAAAAGGGTTTAGTGGGGCAACACATTGAGGACTTCCAAAAATTGAATATAAGGGTAACTGATATTCCAGAGGAACACATGATTGATCTCTTCATAGGAACTTTAAAGGATAACATCCAACATGAAGTTCATTTTCTGGAACCTGATTCATTGGAGAAGGCATTCAGGTTGGCAAGAAAAGTTGAATGTAAAATTATGGCGACAAGGAAGCCTACCACTCAATTCTATAAAGAAGGAAGTGTTGCTACGTCTAGATTTCCACAACCTACAAGGTTGACACCACAAAAATTGGAAGAAAAAAGAGCAAAGGGGCTTTGCTACAGTTGTGATAGCAAAGACACTAAAGGTCATAAATGTGCTGAGAAGAAATTATTTTACATAGATTGTGAAGAGGAAGAAGAAAATGAACAAGAAGACGATATACACCAGGAACCAACCCTAGAAGGGGAAGAAATGAATCCGACCATATCGTGTAATGCACTGGCAGGAATTACCACTCCTCAAACTCTCAAGATAGTAGGACAAATCAAGAAGAAAAAGGTAATAGTGTTGATTGATTCAGGTAGCACCCATAATTTTATTCATTGTAAGGTAGCCAAGGAATTAAATTGTTTCCTATACCCGGCACCAGAATGTCAAGTGATGGTTGCAAATGGAGGAACTATAAATTGCTCTGGAAAATGCCATAATATCAAGCTAACCATGGGGGAATATGTATTGACTAGTCCAATGTTTTCCATTCCTATGGGAGGTATTGATGTTGTACTAGGAGTACAATGGTTACAATCTTTGGGGACGGTAGCTTTTAATTTTCAAGAACTTTTCTTGAAATTTTTTTCAGAAGGAAAGGAAGTCGAATTACGGGGTATTGAAGGGAAGCCGAGAAGGATAATAAGCTCTAATGTAATGACAAAGCTTCTAAAGAAAGAACAACGAGGCATAATTGCACAATTATGATCACTAGAAGTTCCGACATCAAAATCATCTATTTCTGCAGATCTCCAACAAGTCTTGGACAATCATTCCAAGGTGTTTGAAACTCCCAAGGACTCCCACCTATTCATGATCATGATCATGCTATTCATTTGATTCCAGGAAGTGTTCCTCCAAACATCAGGCCTTATAGATATCCTTACTTCCAAAAGAGCGAAATTGAACGTATGATTGCAGAAATGTTAGAGGCGGGTATAATTCAACCTAGTCAAAGTTCTTTCTCTGCTCCTATATTATTGGTACACAAGAAGGATGGATCATGGCGAATGTGTCCGGATTATAGGGAGCTCAATAAGCTCACCATTAAAGACAAATTTCCCATTCCTGTGATTGATGAATTATTGGATGAATTACATGGAGCAATTTATTTTACCAAGTTGGATCTTCGTTCAGGATATCATCAAATTAGAATGAAGACTGAAGATATTCCAAAAACAACATTTTGAACTCATGAGGGTCATTATGAATTTTTGTTCATGCCTTTTGGCCTCACCAATGCACCTTCTACATTTCAAGGGTTGATGAATGCCATTTCCAAACCCTTCCTTAGAAAATTTGTGCTAGTATTTTTTGATGATATACTAATCTACAGCAGGTCTTGGAAGGATCATGTTGAACATGTTGACAGGGTGCTCAAACTATTGCGGGAGAAACAATTATATGCAAAAAAATCCAAATGTTTCTTTGGAGTACAAGAGGTGGAATATCTGGGTCATATTGTATCTCACGAGGGTGTTAAAGTAGACCCTAACAAAATTAGAGCCATTAAGGAATGGAAAGTCCCCAAAACCATAAAGCAGTTGCGAGGATTTCTCGGGTTAACAGGGTATTATCGCAAGTTTGTTAAGAATTATGGGAGAATAGCAGCACCTCTAACAACATTATTGAAGAAGATGCATTTTCATGGACTCCTGAAGCAACTAAGGCCTTTGAACATCTTAAAGAGGCAATGTGCCTAGCACCGGTCTTAGCTACGCCGGACTTCACAAAAACCTTTATTGTGGAATGTGATGCCTCAGGAAATGGAATTGGTGCAGTTTTAATGCAGGAAGGAAGACCCATTGCTTTTGAAAGTCGTCCAATCAAAGGAAAGTATTTACAAAAACCTATTTATGAGAAGGAAATGTTAGCAATACTGCATGCACTAAAGAAATGGAGAACTTACCTAATGGGAAGACACTTCAAGGTAAAAATGATCATGATAGTCTTAAGCACTTTTTGGAACAAATATTATCTTCAGAAGACCAGCAAAAATGGGTCACAAAGATGTTGGGTTATGACTTTGAAATAATCTACAAAAAAGGAAAGCTTAATGTTGTTGCAGATGCACTCTCAAGAAGGAATGAAGAGGTGCAAACATTGCTTTATGCCATTTCTATTATCCAACCAGATTGGATAACCGAAGCAAGAGATGAATGGAAGAAGGACAAAGATGTATGGACACTCATTCAAAAGTTGCAGCAAGATCCTAGTACATCTGATACATTTAGTTGGAAAAATGACTCCTTATGGTACAAATATCGCTTATATCTTTGTAAGAATTCCCAACTAAAACAAAATATTCTTTTGGAATTGCACACTTCTCCTTTAGGAGGACACTCAGGATTTTTAAAAACTTACCACGGGGTGAAGAAAGAATTTTTTTGGGATGGCCTTAAATCTGATATTCGAAAGTTTGTGGCGGAATGTTTGGTTTGCCAACAGAATAAAGTGGAAACAATTAAGACCCCAGGACTTCTACAACCTTTATCCATTCCAGGTCAACGTTGGGAGGAGATTTCAATGGATTTTATCACGGGTTTACCTAAGTCTGAAGGAAAGAGTGTCATCATGGTGGTAGTTGATAGACTTACCAAGTATGCACACTTTTGTGCATTATCTCATCCATTTAAAGCAAGTACAGTTGCTACTACATTTATGGACAGAATTCAAAAGCTACATGGAAGCCCAAGGGTCATTGTGAGCGATAGAGATCCCATTTTTACTGGAAATTTTTGGACGGAGTTATTTTCTTGTTTGGGTACTCAATTAGCTCATAGCTCATCTTATCATCCTCAATCTGATGGTCAAACTGAGATAGTAAATAAATTTTTGGAAGGATATCTTCGTTTTTTTGTATCTGATAAACAAACATAATGGGTCAAGTGGGTACCTCTTGCTGAATGGTGGGATAACACTTCCTTCCATACTGCAGCAAAAATGACCCCATTTATGGCACTTTGTGGATATCATCCACCATCCATCACATCATCTTTAAGGGAAAATTCGAAGGTTCAAGCAGTGGAAGATCACATCGAGCATCAACAAGAAGTTCTCCAACTCTTAAAGAATAACCTGAATTTGGCACAAAATCGAATGAAACAATAGGCAAATCAACATCGTAGCGAGCGAAGTTTTGATGTGGGAGATTGGGTATTTTTACAGCTACAACCATACAAACAAATGTCCCTCAAGCAAGCAAAGAAGGATAATAAATTATCGCCAAATTACTATGGTCCTTACAAGGTGTTGCAAAATATTGGTACTATGGCATACAAATTGGAGCTTCCTGCTTCTTTGCGAGTACATCCAATTTTCCATGTTTAATGCTTGAAGAAGGTTATTGGTGAAAATATTCCAGTTCAAACAATATTACCAGAACTTGATGAGGAAGGAAAAATAATATTGGAACCTAAAGCAGTCACGGAAACAAGAACTCGACAACTACGGAATCGATCAATTTCAAAGTATCTCATCAAGTGGAAGAACTTACCCACTGAAGATTCTACATGGGAGGATGAGAATTTTATACAGAAGCACCCATAGCTACTCAAGTGTTGAGGACAACACTTTTTTGAAGGAGAGGGGCATGTTAGGTCCCCATATTACTAGTATAGTCCCTTATTGTTGTTAGTGTAACCCCCTTATTGTTATTATTGTACCCTTGTAACCCCCATTTTATTATTATTGTGCCCTTAAATTATTATTTTTAGGTCGGCTAGGATTACATTGTGGCCCACTAGGATTACATTATGGCCCCATGGACTCCTATATATAGAAAGGAGGTTTTGTAAATTGGATCATCCAAGAATTGCTCATTTATGTATTGTATTGGAGGTTGCCCCCTCGAAGTGGCTCATTTCTAGGGCGTTGATATCTCTTTTCTTCTATTTTTGGAGCTGGTTACACAACATGAAGAAACATACTATTTTTTCTAGCCATTATCCATGCGAGAACGATTACATACTCGTATCTAGGCTGGTTCAAAGAGTGGAAGGGCTTGTCTGACCAAAGGAAAACGCTTGTTCCGGACCCCGGAAGGACCTATACAGCATCAAGGTGAACGCGGTTGTAAGTTTTGTTCTTTTATTTAAAGATAATACAAGTGGATCTTGTTTTGTCAATAATTTGTTTATGTGTTTACTTGAATGACTTATTTCTTAAATTCCTTGATCATTAAGATAGATTTGTGATTTTTGAATTAGTATATGTTGCAGGTGCTTTTGATTCTCTTCCATGTCTTTGTTTGTAGGTCCTAAGAGGTGACTTCTTGGAGCAATGAGAAAGAATAATTCAACTAGAATTGGATCACAAGTAGGTCCTTTCTTCATCATAGAAAATTCGAAATCATATATAATCTAGAGAAAGTAGTTTACATTTGTCCTGTTTGTTTCTAGCTATCCTTGTGATACTAGGGAGATCTTTCTTGTCTGCAAGAACGATTTATCCGTCTAACACAATCTCCCTTGGGAATCCAAAATTATATTAAAAAAATCCCTTAGAAAATTTACCACCTTCTTCTTTGTTGTTTCTTTTTCTTCCTTCACTTCAACCCAGTTATTCAAATAATCAGTGCAAATAATGATATATATATATATTTTGCCCATATGGGGGATCAATTTGTCTAATTCCCCACTTCTTAAATGGCTCAAGAGTAACTTGAGGTTGCAAGGTAATTTCATCCATTGGTGTGTGATTTCCCATCCTTGGGAACTCATCAGATATAGTAGTGTAGCTCCTAGCATCTTGCTGTAAAGTAGGACAATATATCCATTTGGACAATTTTGAAAGTTGTCCTCTTGGCAGCGAAATGGCCTCCACAGGGTCCACCATGGCATGCTAAGAGGAATATGTCAAAAACATAATAATCCCTTATAGATATCCTCAAGATCTGATATGGTCCTAATTTGGAGATATTTCCCTTGATTTGGGTGAAAGGGGCCCTTTCTATACTAATATTTCTCTTCTCCTTAGAGGAAAAATTAGGAGGGAATCTCCCAACAACCAAGAAATTTATGTAACAAACCAAGGAGACAACAGTGAAATAGAAAAGATGTTCTCATTTGGAAGCGAATAATCTATCATCTCCTCATTTTTTATATGGAATGTTAGTCTAAAAAAAAATATGCAACCACATTTTACTTCCTTGCCTTGTCAACAATGGTTAGATAAACTTTTTGCAACAATAATAACCATCTAATTATCCTAGCATTGATATTAGGTTTATTCATTAAATATTTAATGGATTCATGATCAATATGTACAAAGACTTCGTACCTAGTGATATAATTCCTAAAATTGTTCAAGGAGTGAAAAATAGGTAAGAGTTAATTTTCAGTAATTGTATAATTAAGTTAATATTTGGAGAGGTTCTTACTAATAAAACATATGGAATAAGGAAACTTGTCTTCCACTTGCACCAAAGTTTCTCCTACAATTTTTTCTGATGAATCTATGTGGATATGGAAAGGGAAAGTCCAATTGGGACCTCTCAAAATTGGTGCAATGGTTAATGTCTCCTTTAGTTCTTCAAATTCCTCTTGACATTTATCTATCCAACATAAATTCGAATCCTTAGTTAACAATCCAAACAATGGTGAAGCCAACTTCCTAAAATTCATAATGAATCTCCTATAATATCCAACTATTCTAAGGAAATTTCTAACATCTCCTTGTTTATTAGGGAAATGGACCCTTTTGATAATGGAAATACTTTTAGGGTCAACTTGGATCCCTTCCTTCAAGAATAAGTGACCCAGGATAATCCCTACATTCATAAAAAGTTCACATTTTTCAAAAATCAGTGAGAGATTCATTACAATGAAATTCTTTAAAACTTTACATAGATTAGAAAGGGCTTCCTAGAAATCGTTCACATAAGGAGTGAATTCATCCATATAGATTTCAACTTTGTCATGAACAAGATCATAAAAAATACTCAAAACCTCCCTTTGGAAGGTAGTAGGGGAATTACACAAGCCAAATAGAAGGACTCCATAGGAAAAGGTTCTCGATGGACATGTGCATGTGGTATTATCTCGACCCTCATGGATGATCTAGATATAATTATATCCGTTAAATCCATCAAATAATGAGAAGAATTTCTTCCTTGCAAGACCATCCAAAACTTGATCAATGAAAGGAAAGGGAAAAATTATCTTTCTTTGTAGCATTGATGAGTTCCCTAGAGTCAACACAAATCCTCCACTTCCCATTCTTCTTAGGTACTATAACAAAGGGGACATCCACTCACTATCTAAGATGGGTTAAATTAATCTTGCATCCAACAGATTTTATAGTTCCTCTTTCACAATACTTTTAAGTGAAATGTTCTTTATCCTCTAAGGTTGTCTCACAGGTTTACACCCCTCTTTGATGTAGATATTGATTAGGCTCATCAATATTTATATCACAAGGGTCATAATGTCATCCTATAGATTATTAAACTATATCTTTCTCACAATTATTTACATTTTTTTTCATATTATGTTTAGTGAGAAGGGTTAAATATCTTTTTCATATCATGTATCCTAATATGGTTTAGTTGCAGGAAATGGAGCAATCTTTGAGACAATTTGTATGTAGGGTCTTGGAGAAGACCACAAGGAGAGATTCAAGGGTTTTTCCACCTCCTTAAATACCTCAATCATCTCAAGATCAGATCAAGATATCTCTCATTAGCTCAAGGTCATTGGAAGCCAAAAAAGTGAAAGTCGTGATGAACCAAGCTCCACTCTTCTCGAGTTTTAAGAGAAAATATTCCTATTTTCCAGGAAGTTGTTGGTAGCTACCCTCTTCTATAAATAAACATGTAGAAGAGATCATTACGATTAAATTTTTTTTTTTTCAGCTAGGTATCTATTGAGCTCAGGTATTGTTATTTTTTGACTGATATGCGATGTATTAGATCTTGATTCAATGATAATGAGAAGCTACTATTTGATTCATTACTAAATCAGTTTCAAATGACTGAGGCTCTTAGGTTTGGGCCCAAGCTAGTGAATTAGGTCCCTCTTGTGTACTTTTACCTTTCTTCTACTTTGATATTTGTTTATAATTTCTTGCATCTCAGTAGAAGAATACTCCATTAAATTTTGTGATTGCATCCTCTGCATCATCTCTCTCGTGGGAGCATCAGTATAAGAACCTCCAATCACAACCAAAAATCATTTTGTTTATGATTTATTGGAAACATATTTGTGTGTTTATCTTGTTTTTCATATTATTGTTGTAGCTTAGGAGTTGGTTTTTTAATTAGATCAGAGTTTTAGCATAAATTAGATAACATTTAAATTCAACTCATCTTTTCCACTTTTAGATGTTTCATTTTGTCAATGATCAATGAATGTATGCAGGTGATGATTGCAGGGCTGTTTGAATCTACAAACAAATGAACCATCACCACCTCCACCTTGGACTCTGTTGGAACAAGGTCTCCTACAAAGTTGCGAAACTGGTCCATTTTGTATATTTCTGATTATATTTAGTATAGAGTAGGGGTTTTAGGGTGGGTAAAAGCCCCTAAATCATTGTAAATGGGTCAAGGGTAGACCAAGAGTCTGCAAACCACAGTTTTCAGACCATTGGATGCATAGGCTAAAATAGTACAAGTAGTGGAACCTTTTTGAGTTGTAGGACAAGCTAAGAATGATAAGAGATTGCTGCTAAGTGTGAATCGATAGATCTAATTAGGGTTGTTGGGTAAGGACTCATACTGCTGTGAGCACGGAGGGCCTTTGTCCTACTCTGTGCAGACCCTGTTGCTTTATGCACAGGTTGGGTTTTTAGGGTTTTGTAAGTAGATCTGAAAGATTAATGAATGCGAAAGTATTGTTGCCTTTCTGAATCCACTGGAATTACTGTGATATGAATCTGTGACGTCTTGATTACTTAATATACGATGTTGTGTTATTGGTTTAAGTTACGAATATACTTGTGTACTTATTTATGATGCGATCTGGTTTTGTTCTTCTTGCATCATACAAGAATATTTGGAATACCTGCGTATTGTTATATGAATTCACGATCTATTTATTTATGTGAGTAATATTGTTGTTGTGCACATGGATGCAAAGGGAATCTAGGTTTTTTGATACCAAATCGGGTCACTATAAGGGTGAACGTAGCTCTTCTTGACTTACCTACCCTCTCCCAGGGTGCGGAAACCTGGTTCCAGCACCCACCCATACTACTTCGGGTGAGACTTTGGCCTGCGCCAGCAGGTCACTGTCGAAAGGGCTAGTACTATAGGGGTTTTTTGGCAAACCTTGAACATCCGAACCTAGGTCAGGACCCCTCGAGCCAACAAATGGTTCTATTGCCGGGACCTAGAGCATTTTGAGAGAGGGATCGGGTAATTCCAAGGCCGTACTAGAAGCCGAAGAGCAAGGAAATTTATGAATGGTTTGAACAACAATTTTAGGAATTTTCCATAAAATAAAACCTCAATAAGAGGTTGACCATCGAAGAGTGGAACAATAAGTACATTTTCACAGAGATCCATGAGATCTTCTTTGTAACAATTGCGATCAAGGTCCAGGAGTGGCTCGCAAGACTGGTAGAGTTTCAGAAGTGTTGGAAGGATGAGAGGATCACATATTGGACCCCAAATCTAATCCAGTAGCTAGAAAATACTGATAACACCATCACTCGCATAGTGTACCATTGGGTAGACAGCGTGTTAGGAGGATTTGTGATAGAATTTTCCATAGATCAGTTTGTATCCTACTCTGAAGCAGAGTGAAGATTCTTCACGTGGTTCCGAGGTAAGTTCCTGAAGACGTTGCCATTATTGATCAAGATATTATTATGAGAAAAGAGTATTCTATGTGGCCATACCAAGTGAATGACCTTTGATCTAGATGGGAGCACAACACAGAGTGGGAAGTACTATAGGGCCAACCTATAAGGAGATCAATTGGTCTACAGTCCAGTAAGGGAAGCAGCTTCACAGTGTCCTCCAGCCACACTACTTTCAAATCAGCCTAGAGGTAAGAATTCACCGACCCCTCCGCCACCAGAAGATGACATGGTTGCGCACATGAAATTTCCGACCTTTAAGGGTGTGGGGGATGAAGACATGGATCAGTTCTGGTTTGTCGCAGGATCGGTATGGACTGCGTAGAACGTGGCTATTTATGTGGTGAAAAGGGCACAATTGTCCCTTGCCTTCGACGGAAGAGCTTTATATTGGTACATGGTATACATCGGAAAAAACGCAAATGCAACCATTGAAGAGATTAAGAACGGCCTGAAACAGCAGTTCAAGAAACCTAAGTCCTACTCCCAAATCGTGGTTGATCTAAAGGAACTCAAGCAAGGACCTTTTGAATCTGTGTGGGAGGTTGATCAGAGACTAAAGAAGGTGATCAGAGAAGGGGGATTCCAATATGATGACAGAAAACACATGGAATGGTTTATTTCTATGTTGCTGCCTCACCTGTGTGTACCTATGGGGCACCAAACTTTCGAATCGCAGGAGAAGGCCTTGGAAGGTGCCATGAAGTTAGAAGCTACACCTTGGGATGAGACTCAGCCGTGTGTCAACTGGAAGTGATGCATGTAGACATATAGAACTTGCGAAAGGAACGAGGGGCAGAATCCAGCCCCAAAAGATGGTGCATACAATGCCAGGTGAATGGCCATGCCAAGGATAACTGTCCTCTATTAGAAGATTATCTGTAGGCTGGGGGACCTAGCCCATTTCACCCTAGGGAAGCTGCGGGACCTAGTGGGCCAGCACTGTGGTGCGATGATTGTCGTGTTGCAGGGCTATACGATACTAACCACTGTCCCTGCCTTGTTGCATACGTTCTAGAGGTAAAGCAGCAATGGTGTAGGTTCTGCATATCGATGGGACATGACGAACAAAACTGCCGAACATATGATTTTATGATTGATCGAGGAAACTTATACAGAGTACAATCAGACCCTGTGTCGCCAAGGATCCCCGTAGGTATAGGTGGCTCCCTATCAAGGGGTAGGGGAGGAGGACGCGGTGGAGGTGCAGTATGGGGATGAGGTCAGCTAATCCGCTATAACTGTGGAGAAGCAGGACACTTTGCAAGGGACTGCCTGAACCCCACTAGGCAATCCTGCCGATATTGCGGACAGTTGGACCATGCGATTGAAGGTTGCCCGATATTGATAGCAGAAATGCAGGAAAAGTAGTCGACACCTATGAAAAATGTGTAGAGAGTTAAGGTTGAACTACAAAACAAGGATCTGAGTGTGAATGTGGTGACACGCAGTGGGATGGCCACCAGGGGGCCTGAGGAGGAGGCTGCGATGGAACCTCTGATCCGTCAAGCCACTGTCAAACAAGAAGGCCTAGACCTAAAAAGGGGGAAAGAAACATTTATCATAGCTCGCAAGGACTTTGCTAAGGCAAAGGAAACTACTGCTTGGCCACCTACGAACCTCAAGGTAGATGAGGAGGTTGAGCCCTTTTTGCAGGCATGTATGAAACTGCTGCGCAACCCAAAGGCTATGGAGAACCTTTAGGAATTACTAGATAGCTGCTCAACATGACCCAATCTGACCCCGGAAGTCAAGGATGTTCACAAGCTATACAGGTATAAGAAACTCACCGAAAGAGAAATGCAGTTGTTTGCGCAGATCATTGACTACGAAATGAGCCAGGTTATTTTGGACCTAGGGTCATATGTGAATATGTTACCTAAGAAGACTTGGTAATGAATGGGAGAACCTAAGTTTGAATGGTCCACTATTCAGCTGCACATGGCAAATCAGTAGAAAATCATCCTGCTAGGAAGGTTGTCTAAAATTACGGTGGATATCGCAGGAGTAAAGGCCCGAGCTTATTTTGAAGTAATAGAAATTGTAGAAGATGTGGACCCCTATCCTGCTCTCTTGGGATTGGAATGGGAAATAGATATGGGTGGTATCATTAACCTCAAAAAGAGAAGCATGGTGTTCGAGAATAACGGCACAAGGGTGATAGTACCATTAGATCCCGCAGAAGGTGAACGATATACAGAGCCGATGTGCCATAAAGAGGAGGTGGATCACATTTACAAGTTGACTGTGCGGGACGAAGATTGGATCAACCCCATGACGGAAGGAGTACTCTACTGGAAAAAGGACAGTGAATGTTTCTCTGATTCTGACGGGGAGATGGAGAATTGGCAAAACCAGTTGCACAATGTCTTAGCGTTGTGATGTCTTCGAGTCACCAGGGACTTCCACTGCATTTCATCAAAGGTAAGAGACCTACCCTACTATGATGGTTTTGGTAACATTAAGGAATTTTTGTGGGTATTCGAAGTGGAGGTTCCCAAGGGATGAAGGCTATGGGCCCTTAAGCTAGCCCTGCGTGGAATACCTGTGCGCTAGTGGGAGGCACATAAGGAGGCATTCCAGGATTGGGAGGCATGTCGGGATATGATGATCTTGCGATTTGAAGCCCCGACCGGCCTGCAGGTCAAGACATTCCTTGGATCGAAAGATCCATGTGAATGTATGTCGGCATGGGAAAAATAGTGGTGCGACAAGACGACTAAGGAATGGGTTCACCTATTGCTTCATGACCTAGGACTGATTCCATCTGCATGGTACTTAGATGCGGAGCTCCATCGGTGCACCTACCATTGGGGGACGTTGAAAGAAGAGTTCCTCGGAACATTTGGGTCAGTAGGTCGGACCATGGCGCTTGACGTAGCCCTACGAGACATTGACACTAGCGAGTGGGGCGAATCACACCTGTTCCTCGCACTATACTTACCCACATGGGAAACACAAATACCAAGCACGATAAACTACCATAGCCCAGGCCCAAGGGATAGTAAGGATGATATGCGAGTTGCGTTTAACTCGGAATTGGAAGGAGTGCGCACGACTACCAAGCCACTCAGGCTAAGAGAGGGTTGCAATAGGACGTCCCTTACGTTGAATAGGAATACAAAAGGCAAAGTTATCATATATGCGATAGCTCTTACAACAGGGACACAGCTATGGTCACTCCTCAACCATATGGGTTATTACAGAAATTTTGTTTGGGAATATGCACTACTTATAGCACTTCTAAAAGACTTTCTCCTACGAGGGATTCGGTGAGGGTGGAAGGACACCTGTGGGGAAAACATGTCTTTGGATGTAGAGTACCTTAGGAACACGCCTGTGTTGGGGGAGGATGCGTAAGAGGCACGGAGGTTTAGCCCCAACTCAGCAGGTACACAGAGTACACATAGGGAGCGAAAAGTGACAAGGGGAACAGTAAAATCAGGTAAAGAGGAGAAGTTACCATTAAGTGGAGCAAGCAGTTGGCAATTAATGAAGTGATTCCTTGAGATTTTTTACTATTTACTTGATGGTAAGCTTCAAATGACACTTACCCTACCGTTGGATTACCATAGGCACTATAAAGTAGGACAGATATCTCAGACACCAGTTCTGTATTACACTCGTAACCTGTATGTATTTTTTTTATGCTATGCGATTTTTTGGGCCTGTTGCATCCTGCTCATGGAAAAGCGACCCACTCCCACTATTGATAGGCCCCTGGAATAAAGAATCCCTGTTCCCACTAAGATAACAACTCTTAGGCGCACAGAAGCTTCGGTACCTACAGAGCCCGAACAAGAGGCAGTTATCATTGGGTCAAGGGACGAAGAAATCAATAGGATAATTGCACTTTGGCTCCCTGAGTGGAGGAGTGGCCTCAGTCCTGGCGAATAGAGCACCAAATGGATGTGTGCCGCAAAAGTACCCCATACTATCGACCCCAAGAAAACCCCATAACCAAGTGTGAGGGGTGCGGGCGTAGCTGCGGAAAGGAACTCACAACTGCTATAGGTCACCAATAAGGATGCCGGGGCCGCTTCGCAGCTGGCACTAAGTGTCCCAGGGACAAATAACCCAGCTACCACCTCTCTCCAGAATATAGAGCGGCCAGGTGAGCCTGATAATGGGCCCCGAAAAAATCAGCATGCCCAGCGCCAAGAATATGATGTGACGATTACACTAACTGATGGTGACCTCGAACAGATCACGGATGAAATTACACTGGCCATAGAGGAAAGTTGGGCAGCCATAGAGAAAAAATAGAAGGTTGCAATTGACACCTTCTAGAATGAGCTCCGCACCCTCCAGTGGAAGGCAGATACGCTGCAGACCAGCGTAACTTAGAAACAGGTGCCTGTGGAAATTAGCAGAACTGTGCTCGCACTGAGAGGAAGCCACCTTTGCTCCTTACCTAGCACTGCCCTTATAAGAACCCAACTCCAAGTCAATACAAAGGTCCACTTGGACCTGCCTAAGTTTCCCACTGAGGCATTGCAAGGTCTCCACGCCGCCATAATCCGGGAGACCCACCGGCAAGACTTGGAGGTACATCAACAGCTCGGTATGGCCAAGAGGGCCCTCAAACGAAAAGACGTAGAAAAATCCCTTGCTATATCACATCAAGTGGAGCTTGAAATGGCGATCCACCAACTCTGCATAGAGGTTCTCAACAGAGTCTCAGTCGTAGCTACACCTCGGGCCAAGGTAGAAAGTATGGTTGCAGCCATAAAACTGTCTCGGATGGAAATGAAGACCATAAAGGCACAACTGGAGAAGAAAAACTCCAAATTAAAGGCTACATTACAGCCCTCCACGCCGCCGGAGGTTTGAGCCCAACGCGCTGCGCTAGTGGTCGAAGCTACAAACTCTATCTCAGAGCAAAATTCTCAGGGTGCCCAGTTGCTCGAATCAGCCATGCAGCTCCGGACTATGGTCCAATTCAACCCGGTCCTCTGAAAGGTCAATCAGGACTTACGACAGTAGGAATAAGCTTTCGCACAGGTCAAGGCTACCTTGCCCACCTTGGTACCTATGCAATGGTTAGCATAGTTGCGGACTAGAAGCACTCTCCTGGATGCGATTACAAAACTCTGGTGCCAGAAGTGCATCCTTGAGGAGCGATTAAATCCATGGGCTCCCACAACCCTCCAACTCTCACAAGATGTCGATGGCACAGTCACGCAACTCAACCAGACATTGAAAAATTTCACTATGGCCATCGAAGGGCCAACATCCCAAAAGCTGGCGGATCTCCCGCAGAGTGCCATGGCCTAGAGTCAAGAGATGTTGCCTCCACTAATTACCGCCCTCATTTCACTACGTGCGCAGGTGGAGAAACTACCATCATAGTGACTCAGGACGAGTCACAAGATTGTGTTGGGGGACTGTTGGAACAGGGTCTCCTACAAAGCTGCGAAACTGGTCCATTTTGTATATTTATGATTATATTTAGTATAGCGCAGGGGTTTTAGGGTGGGTCAAAGCCCCTAAATCATTGTAGATGGGTCAAGGGTAGACCAAGATTCTGAAAACCACATTTTGTAGGCCATTGGATGCATAGGCTAAAATATTATAAGTAGTGGAACCTTTTTGAGTTGTAGGACAAGCTAAGAATGATAAGAGATTGCTGCTAGTGTGAATCGATAGATCTGGTCAGGGTTGTTGGGTAAGGACTCCTGATACTGTGTGCGTGGAGGGCCTCTGTCGTACTATGTGTAGACCCTGCTACTATGTGCGTAGAGGACCTCTGTCTTACTGTGTGCGGACCCTGCTACTGTGTGCGCAGGTTTGGTTTTTGGGGTTTTGTAAGTAGATCTGAAAGATTAATGAATGCAAAAGTATTGTTGCCTTTCTGAATCACTGGAATTACTGTGATATGAATCTATGACGTCTTGATTACTTAATATATGCTGTTGTGTTATTGGTTTAAGTTGCGAATATACTTGTGTACTTATTCATGCTGCGATCTCTGTTTGTTCTGCTTGCTTCATACAAGAATATCTGGAATAGCTGTGTACTATTATATGAATTCATGATCTGTTGATTTCTGTGAGTAATATTGTTGTTGTTCACGTGGATGCAAAGGGAATCTAGGTTTTGTGATACCAGATCAGGTCACTATAAGGGTGAACCCAGATCTGCTTGACTTACCTACCCTCTCCCAAGGTGCGAAAACCCGGTTCCAGCACCCACCCATACTACTTTGGGTGAGACTCTGGCCTACGCCAGTAGGTCACTGCCGAAAGGGCCAGTAGTATAGGGGTTTGTTGGAAAACCTTTAACATCTGAACCTGGGTCAGGACCCCTCAAGCCAATAGACTCCATCACTTCCTCTTCCAAACTCCCAATTCTATCATCAAAATTATGTTTTATGAGGTCATTTTTCCATGATCACTTATAGCATCTCTTCTAGTGAAAAATAATTTCTCAAGGTGATATAAGCTTGGATATAGGTTTTGATCACCTTTCCCCCATTTCTCTTCAATTCCATTCACCTTCCCACACCTTCCAACCATTTTCTTTACCTCTTGAACCTTCTCGGCAGCCTTCCTGTAATAGGGTTCCCTATAGCAATACAGGGCTCTTGTAGTAGCCTCATGTAGCATACTAGTAGGTCCTCATTCTCCATCCAGTTTTGATCCTTGATACACTTGAATTTAGTTTAGGATGCTATTGACCCTTAGTTGTGGTTTCATGATTAGTAGAGATCCCTAAGCTATTCCAAAATCTCCTTTTCCTTTGCTGCAATAACATAATAGCATTAGTATTCTTATCACAGATTTATAGGATAGTGATTTATGTACAAGTGTCATCTAGTTAGATAATATAAAGAATCTTGACTTAAGTTTTGATAGGTTACGCAACAGAAAGTAGTTCATTTTCTGAAAATAGGTTTGATAACTAGATAGATTATTACAAGATAGTATAATTTCCTTTCTACAAGTAGGTTAGATTTTTCTTTTTCATGATTTGTTTCAATAACATTTACAAGTTGAAGTTGATAACATTTTCCTTTTCTCAAGTTATAAGTAGTTTACAAATTTCATCTGCATCAACTAGTTTCACTCTAATTCAGTAGGAGGAATGGTCTTGAAACACTATTGATAATAAGACTTAGTTGAGTGTGGCATGAGTAGAATCCATCTACTCTTCATATAGCATTGTCACCTCGAAGTTTTTACAAACCCCAAGTTTATAAATAGAGTTGTGTAGCCCTTTGGAGTTGTAGCACTCTTGGTACAATACTAGGTCTTACCAGATATGATGGGTACAAACTTAGGGATGCACCCCTTTCATTTCCTTGTCATCTCAAGTAAAAGAAAAAATATGTTTTCTTAACACGATGCATATTATCTCTTCTTTATTTGCTGAGAGAGAAGGATTTATTTTCAAAGTTTTGGATGGATTGATTTCCACAATCTTAGCATAGTCTTGATCAGAATTTCCAGTGAACAATTCAACCCATGGGTTTTTCTTAGGTTTACCCATTCCAGAATTTGAGATGGAGATGCCCATTGGGAGTATGATTCTCCCTATTTTACATGTTGTATGTTTCAGGAGAAACAATGGGAACACCATGATTACCACAAAACACCTCTTTCCTTCATGTAGGAGGAACCATTGGGAGAACTTGCGTTCTTGGAGGAGGCACTTCATGGTTGACTTATCTTTTGGGGTATATTGGATCATTTTTTAGGGCCATGAAATATCAGTCCAATATCAGAAACCCCCCCATACTTACCATAAATGGAGAGAGAAACCACTTGGATGGGAAAACATAAACTCTCCATTCAGCCCCAACACCTTGCATAAACTCGGGGTTGCAGATTTATTTGATGAGCTACCTAGGATGACTCATTTCATTTGGATGATAGCATGGGTGAGAGGGTCACTCATTGGGAATGAGATTTCCTATGTGTATCATCACTCCCACCTTGAGAAGGCCATGGGACAACAAGAAGGTCTCCACTTACACATTCCACCTTTTCACAATGTGAGCCACTTGATTATGCATATTTGGGAGGAGACATTGGAGGGTAGATTTGTTGCAGATTATCTTGAACAGTGGTGGGGACTATTGATGAGGAGGCCATAAGAGGAGAAGGGGAGGAATTTTTCTCTCCCTATATAGTTGCTTGAGGACAAGCAACATTTCTGAGGGGAGGACTGTAATGTTCCCAAATTTTAGCCTCAAGCTAAAAGGAACATTATAGTTAGCATTATCTTTTGGTAGATGAATAAAATGGGTAGGGAGGCCCATTAACCTCTTTAGAAGGGAAAATAACATTCCTCATGTGAAAAGGGGAAGAATAAGCAGCTAGATTGAGAACCTATAGGTGTGAATAGGATTGGATCATGTTGATTCAGTCATATTTGACCAAGTCCACATGCACTATCTAGATACATTATATCTACATGATGGACTGCGCAGTTTTAATGGAGGAAAACTTGCATGGGCTAGGTGGCACATATGGATGGGACCCATTATGGAGAGGATCACTTGATATATATGGAGAGGAGGGCAACCATTATTATTCATGCTTGGATTATTATTTGCTTTGGTATGTTTAGACTTTGGTTCCTCTCGTTGTTTGGCAGGGTTGCAGTGCTATTTAGCACAAGGGCGTTCCTAGTCAGGAATCCCTACCTCATCCTCAGGGAAGGAAAGGTTATTTGGGCTACATTTACTCATTCTGGCATTTCCCCTCTCATCTCCTATTTTGGGATATTACAGTGGTATCAAATCATAATCTTGGCTCAGCTTGTGCACCCAAGACATTATGCCATTAGGAGGAGAAGCTTCTCATAGAAGAGAGAAGTTGTGCAGAAGAAACATAAGCATGATTCCGTTATTTGGAGGAATGAAGGAAGAGAGGGTCTCCCTGCTTCTTTTCCAAACTATGAAGAATATCAAAGAAGATCTCAAGGATATGAGAGGGGAGGAGTGTAGAAGATTTCTGAGAGGGTTTGAAGCAAGCCCTAGCTATTCACATGATGGGTGTGAGCATTCAGCCACACATGCAAATCCACAGCGCAGCCTATGGCCCACATTTACTTCAAGAAGGATGGAGGAAGAAGATACACCAAGGGAGGAAACCTTGAGTGACTATCTTTAGGAGTATGAATCTCAATCATGGAGATTCAAGGAGCACTTGGACTTCCAAGGGTTTTGCAAACTCAAGGAGGAAAGATCCAGCAGCCACAAAAGAAGTAAGAGAGGTAGAAACTTCCTATCTCACTTTGATGGATTAGCAAAGTGCACAACCAAAGCTTGGGTAGAAGAGCTATATTCCTATTTTCAGCTACACCAAGTTTCAAAGAAGGAAGCCATCAGAGTAACAGCGCTGCACCTCAAAAGTATGGCCCATGATTGGTGGTTTAATGATTCTACTTCATTTTTTCATGCAAATGTAAAAAATTATGTTGAGTTCACTAAATAATTGGTGAGAATATTTGATAGAAAACATTGTGAACCATCATTTGTTAAAAAAAAAAACTCAAACACTTTGCATGAGTTGGAGAGACCTATTAAACCAACTCCACTCCATATTTCTAAAGGGGATAAAAACATGCATGATAGTTTTCCAAGGGAAAGATCCCCGCTTCTTGAAGAGCCCTGTTCTATTTGTGAAAACATGGAGTTTCCTCCTTCAAGAGATGACCAAGATCAAGGGTCTCTCATTGAGGATGAGGCATTCTCATATATGGAAGAAGAGGATAAGGATCAGCATCAAGGGATGATGAGAATTCACCCTTATCTTTTTCGGGAGGTTTCTACACATAAGGAGGGGACTGCACTGTGCAGTGAAGATAGGGACAACTCAGTCCACTCATATATACAGTCCACTTCAGATTTTGATGTCTCGCAACATGGAGGCATTCCACCAGGGAGGCCACCAGATTTACAGTTGATAAGAGACATCTTGTCTTTGGGTTCACCACTCTTGGATTTTGGAGAGGTGAAGCGTTTAGAGGAATTATTTAGCATGGGTGATGTCAAAGTAGTAGGTAGTAGCATGAGGAGAGCTTCACATGCCAAATCACCAGCGCTGTCTCTTAGGAGGATTGATCCATATTGGAGATCTCAACTCTTGGTAGAGTACTCCAAGGATCTAGGTGCATGTATGATTCTTGATGACTCAGATAGAGATGTTGAGTATATGGTGGATGATGTGGTCATCTATTATTATGGAAGAATCTTCTTGACTAGAGCTTCTAAGCTCAAGGAAGAGCTGCTTCATACAACACATGAGGACTTCCTTTCCATGCATTATGATGCATATATTTCTTTGGTAGAGGATTTCACTTGGGAGGGCATCCAACATGACATATTTCAGCATATGGAGGGATGCATAGCCAAGATGGTGATAGAGAGGAGGTCACAGCCACTTCCCTACTCATTGGAGGTGAGGGGAAAATTCCAGTTGAGCCATTTTAGCTCAATATCTCAAGTACATGATCGAGGAGGTATAATTTCACATTTTTTATTGTACTTATTTTCCTTGTTTGAGCAGCATGATGTATCAAGAAGAATTATCCCTTCTTGCATATTTTATTATGATTTACTTGTAGCTACTTGTAGCATTGACTTTGGCTACCTTATGGGTGGTTCGTGGGGGAAGCCACATGATTCTTGGTGTGCACCATTGACACCACATTGTATCTTCATGTTTCCATCTTATGAGATGACTGTGGCAACAAACAAGTGGTTGGTGAAGCACTTGTTATTTTTTTTTTTTTGAGGCAGGCATGGAATGCACTACACTGGTTCCTTGTGTGGAACTTTGATTCACTCTCCGGTTTTCATTTGGAAGCTTGTTTTCATAGTATTTTTCTTCCATATATTTCTAATATGTTTATAATCATGGGAATCTTTGTTTGGAGAGTGGAATTTGAGATGGAGATGCCCATTGGGAGTATGATTCTCCCTATTTTACATGTTGTATGTTTCAGGAGAAACAACGGGCACACCGTGATTGCCACAACACACCTCTTTCCTTCATGTAGGAGGAACCATTGGGAGAACTTGCGTTCTTGGAGGAGGCACTTCATGGTTGACTTATTTTGTGGGGTAGCTTGGGCCATTTTTGAGGGCCATGAAATTTCAGCCCAATATCAAAAACCCACCCATACTTACCATAAATGGAGAGAGAAACTTCTTGGATGGGAAAACATAAACTCTCCATTCAGCCCCAACACCTTGCATAAACCCGGGGTTGCAGATTTATTTGATGAGCTACCTAGGATGGCTCATTTCATTTGGATGATAGCATGGGTGAGAGGGTCACTCATTGGGAATGAGATTTCCCATGTGTATCATCACTCCCACCTTGACAAGGCCATGGGACAACAAGAAGGTTTCCACTTACACCTTCCACCTTTTCATGATGTGAGCCACTTGGTTATGCATCTTTGGGAGGAGACATTGGAGGGAAGATTTGTTGCAGATTATCTTGAGCAGTGGTGGGGACTATTGATGAGGAGGCCACAAGAGGACAAGGGGAGGAATTTTTCTCTCCCTGTATCGTTTCTTGAGGACAATCAACATTTTGGAGGGGAGGACTGTAATGTTCCCAAATTTTAGCCTCAAGCTAAAAGGAACACTATAGTTAGCATTATCTTTAGGTAGATGAATAAAATGGGTGGGGAGGCCCATTAACTTCTTTATAAGGGAAAATAACATTCCTCATGTGAAAAGGGGAAGAATAAGCAGCTAGATTCAACACCTACAAGTGTGAACAGGATTGGATCATGTTGATTCAGTCATATTTGACCAATTCCACATGCATTGTCTAGATACATTGTATCTCCATGATGGACTACACAGTTTTAATGGAGGATAAATTGCATGGGCTAGGTGGCACATACGGATGGGACCCATTTTGGAGAGGATAAATTGCTATATATGGAGAGGAGGGCAGCCATTTTTATACATGCTTGGATTATTATTTTCTTTGGTCTGTTTAGACTTTGCTTCCTCTTGTTGTTTAGCAGGGTTGCAGTGTTGTTTAGCACAAGGGTGTTCCTGGTTGGGAATCCCTACCTCATCCTCAGGGAAGGAGAGGTTCTTTCACTAGTTTTCCTCATTCCAGCATTTTTTCCAAGCTACCTCCTTCAGCTATAGCGCAATTTTTATTTAGAGCTGGGTTGTGTTGCGGGGTGCAACAAAGGAGGATATCTTTGAGTCATTTCCGGGCTTGTTTTTCAGTGGAAAGCTTGTCTATCCATTAGAGGATCACCAAGAAGGACTCCCGGGAATATTTTCATATCTTTGGCATCATGCCAACCATATACCATCCCTCACAGTGCAGTTTCAGTCCAGATCTGCATTATTTTCAGAGGCATTTGCTGGGAGGGTCCATTGAGCTCATTGGGAGGGTCTATTTCTGAGTAGAGGGATCAACCTTCTAATTAGAAATACCATTGGACGAGGACATCAATATTTCAGATCTTTCATAGCCTCATTTTATATCATATCTAGTTTTCAGTGGCACATTAACCCCAGGGTTATTTGTCACATTGTATGTTTTCTAGCATTTCTAGCAATCCTTTTAGGGTTGGCTAGAAATCTTGTATTGGAGCCCATATCTTCATTATTGGGAATTTATTTTTTTTCCTTCAGCCATATTTCATGTATGTACATATATAGCAGTAGCTACACTAATATAGACTGCACAGTCACTACTCTCCGGCATTTTATATAGTTGCAACATCTCATGTATCTATTGTTTTGATCATTCGAGACTTGTTCTCATGGCTTGAGTGGCATGTCCTTCATGATATTTGTTTCTTTGTTTCTGATCCATTAATAATATGATGGCTGAATATTGTTCTCTCTCATGACATGATCATATTTTTTGTGTTTACAATATTGTGTTCATGTATTGTTGTAGCTCCAACTTTGGAATATCTTAAGATATTCTCATTGCTGTAGATTTCTCCTATTTTGGGATATTACATTGAATCCCCAAGGTAAATCAGTGTGTTGGGGACTACAATATTGTTAATGTGCAGATCCACTATCAGGATACTAGGATCCAAGTGCTTTGGGTAGATAACCTTCCCAAGAATTAGATCATACAACTTTCTAACAAAATTGATAATGGGGCTGTATATTTTTCTTCTTACAAGCCTCTTGAAACATCATTCTTTGATAATATTTTTTCATATGGGAAAATATTTGATGGCTTGGATAAGGGGTATTTTAAAACATAGGTTCTTCAATTCTCTCAGAAGTTCATCCTCTTCTAGGTTGTGTTTTTTAGGTTTGACCAAACTTTCAGGATAGTGAGGTACATTGGATTGAGGGGCATTGTATTCCTTATCCTCTTCAAGATATTTATGCGGAGAAGGTTTTCGATCATATGGAACTACCCTCCGAGTCCTAAGGCTGATATCTTGAATTTCCACAACATAAGCACGATATTATGTTTCCCCACTATATACTTGTTTGGGATTCTTGTTGTTTGAGATCATATTGGGTTGAGAAAGCATATGAGGTTGCTTGGGTGTATTATTGTGGGGTAGGTTTGGTTTAGGTGGAGGAGGAGGCACTAAGGTAGGAAATTGGGCTTCCTGAGGCCTTCATCCTTATGAGGGGTTGCCCCATTAAGGAGGTTGAGGATGATATGGATGGAAGGGTAGATTGACAGGCTTAGGAGGATACTGGGGAGATTAGGACAAAGGATAGGGAATGTACCAAGGTGATTGAGCTCGAGGATACCGAGGTTGAAAGGGTGCACTATGGTTCGGATTGAAAGGAGGATAATATGCACCTTGCATGCATTATTGATATGGACAAGTGTCTTGTGCCCTCCTTTGGTTGATAAGAAAAGCTACTCCAAGACACTCCCTTCCCATTGATATAGTACCTTTAGGCCTCAAAGAGATGGGAATTTTTTAGTTTCATGGATATCCTCACAAATATATTAGACCTCTATGACATTTAGTGGTAACTAATTTATGGGGTGCTTCTTGGTGCATCTAGGGAAAAATATAGCTAGTGCCATTTCTTCCTTTTATTTATTCTTTTTTATCTGCATAGTATCCATTTGTAAGGAAAATTTATGGAAAATCTCACTCTTAAAGTATTTTAGCATACTTCCTATTTCATTTTTGAGGGCTAAGGTAAAGGGGGAAGAGTTAACCAGACCTTGACTAGACCTACCTCTCTTCCTTGTAGCCCTAGAATTATTCTTGAATATTGTCTTGATGTATTCATAAGCTAGCTACTAAATTTCCCTACCAAACAACATATTAAGGGTCTCCATAAGATCCTCCCTAATCCCCAAAATAACTACAAGCTTAAAATATTTTGGGTCAAGGGTACAATTATCTCTTTTGTAGTTGAGTTAAATCTCTCTTCATAATCCTCTAAGGATTCACTGGCTCTAGTGTCATCCTAAATATATCCTCATTTTTCTCTCTTTAGCTACAATATTCCATATATTTTAGACTAAAATTTTACTGCATTTGAGCCCATGTTGTGATGTTTCCTCCTTCCAATCTCATGAACCAACACAAGGATGCATCCTTGAGGGTAGAAGGGAAAAAATTGAGCTTCTTCTCATTAGAAGTGTAATCATAGGTTATACAAACCATCACAAAATCTAACATGAATGTATCAGGGTATTCAAAAGCTAGGCCATGGAAGTGTGGGTGAGCAGTGGGGCTTATGTTCTTCATTTTGTCTTCCCCATTCGTTTCTATGATAGAAAAGAGCTTAGTCTACCTATTCTTAGCCATGTTTTGGGTAGGTGACGTGGGTTCTTCCTCCCCTATGGTTTCTTGAAATATTTATGGTTGCTCCCCTAAAGGATTTTCTATCTCCTTTGTAGTCAAAGTAAGAGGTTCACAGTCACCAAAGAAGACTGATGATTGACTTCTTGAAGGAGTGGGGGTTTTTGGTAGAAATTTCCCTAGATTATCCTTGATTCTACAAGGCATGAAATAAATGTGTGTGATTGTTTTATTTATTTTTTGAACTTTCCAAGGCAAGTAAAACTGATGCAAAGTGAAAGTAAAATGGAAAAGAAAGAAAATTTAAGCAGAAACACCACCTACTTCAACACCTCCCAGAAAATGGTGCTAAAAAGTGATGAGCTCCAGTATTGCAATGAGAATGTTACAACTCCCATGACTACCAACTTTAATAATCAACCTGGGCTTTGTATAAACTTAAGAGGTGGAAATTTTATATGCATGGTATTCTAGGTCATCCTTAAGTTACTTTGAGTAAATGGACCAAAAAAAGGTATATAGAGACCACTCTATCAATTGAATCTATATTGGTAAGAAAAAATATATTGCATAAAAGGATAGTTCTCACCTACTTGGATGAATGAAAGGTTAATCTCTTTGTAGAAATGGAAATTGTAATCTAATTTACAAGAATGTAAAGGTTGACCTGGTTGCATAAATGTAAATGCTAACTTACTTTCGGGAATATAAAGGCTATTTTACATGAAAAATGTAATCACTAATCTTCTTGCAAAATGTAAATGTTGCATCAAAGTGAAACCTACTCTATCCATATCAAAGAATAATGCTTGAAATGGAAACACTATCTTAAGATGCATAAAATAAAGAAATAAAAACTAGTATAACTTGTATAAGGTAAAGAGAATGAAATAAAATTTAATCACTTCATTCAAGAGAGATTATATCCTAGTAATATATTTCATTAAGTTCTTCATAAAATAATCTTTATGCAATTCAATGAATGAACTTGTTTACTAACCCTAATTGCAGAAATGAATTGTAGTGGTGGAAAGGAAAGTCCTAAGTGGTCTTTGGTCTTACTCAATCATGGTTTCAGAGCCTAAGAGACATTACTAATGGCTATATGGAAAAAATAAATCTTTAAAAGTCAATTCTAGAGCGCTTCTACATGGTGCTATAGGATGCTACAGGATTTTTATAAGATTGCTACAAGATTTCCCTATTTTTCTAGAGGATTGAATATATGAACATTATGAGGGATTGAAAGGTGATTTGAATGAGGGAAATGGTAATGGAAGGTATAATAGGGTTGTAAGATTCCCTTTCCAACCTTATTACCCTTCAGGGGCCCATATTGCACAAGGAGCAATGCACACAGTGGCCTTCAACAAAATAGAAATGAATTCACGGTGAAACATTTTTTGAAGGATTTTTTGTGGTAGAAAGAAAGGAGAGAGAGATATGATGAGTGGCATAAATGAAAATGATAACCTTGCATTCCAACTTAGTACTTGCACACCACAAAAGTTACTCAACTTTTCGAAACATCTAAAGCATGTTAATAGTGAAAATTGCAGAAAATTGAAATAAAAAAGAAAGGATGAGTTTAATTTAATTCAAAATATAAATAATTAATTAAAATTTAATATATATTGTAGTCTTCACAAGACCTACAACCACAAGAGGCTATTATTCCTATGCTTAAATAAAAATGCTAAACCAATTACTGATTTGTATAAAACAAAGATGCAAAAATAAATCTAATTGTAGATCGAACTACTACAGAAAGAAATTAACTATACCTTTTTGGATTCCCAATAAAATATACCCAACCACACTTGCCACAAAAGAGGTGATTTATAGACCCGAGCAAGTAGTTTTCTCATAAGAAATTTCTGCTAGAAAGGAAAGGAAATACTACTAGGAAATAAAATGCATGAAAAAAATACATAAGATAGAGACTAGAGCCTTTGGGTTGGGCAGTAACCCAAGGGGACTTAGTCCTCTAAAGAAAAATTAAATTGAATATAACATAAAGCTTCTCATTAATGTAAAATAATCTTCACGTACATCATAAAAGGAATGGAAATTACAAGTAAGAGTCCCTAGGTCTTACTAGTGTATATATTCTCCAAAATTTAGCATCCTATTAAGCCCTTGGGCTTCCTTATTTATACAAAAATGACTGAGGGGAAACCTCCTTGAAAGTAGGGTTTCTTCCCCCCAAAATACATAAACGGGTGTGTCTAGCTCCCTGAGGTCGTCGCAATCCTTGAGCTCATTATATGTTAGTAGATTATTGAACTGTGGGTGAGTAAATATAGGGGGAATGTCAAGTTATAGGAGAGTAAATGTAGGGGAAAATCCTCCTACATATTATCCAGTTTCCTCTAATGTATATATGCATATTAAATGCATTATTTTCCTCCACATTACTCATATATGGCCATGATATATGATAAACATCCTTTAGTCTTGCTAATAAACACATTATAGTAAAAATGATGTTATCAAATGCGAGGAAAGAGGTAAATATATGTTGAAGGATGGCTAGATGGCCATCGTTATCTACCTATTAATGGGGCCCATCAATTTGGTTGATTGTTACTATTATGGGATAGTTATTGAAAAGAAAATATCTTTTTGGTGCAAAATTTTTCTCCAAGAACCTATAATGAATCTATTTTTACGATTTAGATCCATAGTTTAGGGCACAAAACCAATATTTGATCAAGATAAAGATGGATTTTCAAGATGTATAAGGGGAGGAGAAAGAATGTATTTTTGACAAGTGAGCCTATTTGTATTTTGTAATAGGCACAATCGCTATTGTAATTTTCTGAGGAGGAAGGCTCTATTTATGATTCATATATTATAGACAGTAGAACCTTGTTCTCTTCATTATTATTCACATCAATGAAGTAATTTTCAATTTCAAAATTTTATATCTTAAATATTAAATAAATTATAGCGATGTTACCATTGTCTTTATTATTTCTAATTTTGTGTGAAGTATTCATATGAAGAAAAAATTCCATATTCAAGTTTTTTTTTTCATGAAAATATTCTTTTGGAGCTTATTAATATAATTAGTCATATACCTACAAGTTATGTGTTTAAGTATCATGATTTGAGTTCAAATTTTTCTCGTTCCATCACATTTAATCTTTTATGCTAGCTAGATTCATTTATGAATTTCCAACCTTTCACTTTTCCTTATCTTAAGAAAATAATGACTTCCTTACTCACTATCGTGCCTAACACTCATTATCCTCTCATGCTCCTCCACCTTCCGTAATTTTGACTCTTTTCTCTACTTCTTAAGACGCCATGTCCAATGGATAGGTATCTTATATGAAGAGTTTATAGTATTTATTACGTTCCCCCGTCATCTATCCTCAGCCTTGTTCCTCTTATTTCCTACCATTTAAATATGGCCATTGAGCTTAATTTTCTAGGTTTATATTTGGTTAGAGTAAGCAACCATATTTCTTTAATGTAATGAAGGATCCCCTCTAACCTTATGGCCAACCTGAGGTTAAAGTTGGTTTGTGATACCATGGCATAATTTTCAAATAGAGAGGAACCTCTCATGGGAAAAAAACCTTGAAAAATAAAATTGGAAAACTAATTGAGCATTAATTTTTGACAAATGTATCACAATAGAGAAAGTAGTGATATAACTCTCATCCTTGTTCTATTTTTTTTTACTAGAATACAAGTATAATTTCATTATGAAATTCCTATAATGATGGAAAACACACACACACACACAAATGTGTGTGTGTGTGTGAGTGTGCATAAATATGTATGTATGTATGTATATAATGAAATTGTGGTTTCATTTCAATTTATATGAGTTGTAGTTGGAAATGATTGAGCTATTATGTATGTGATAATTCTGAAATTTGTAGAAGTAGTTGTAAGTGAAAAAAAAAATATTATATGTATGAATGCTAGCATGGTTTGGTTTATTAAAGGTTTAGATTGCAAGTGAAATGGCCTTAGATATGAAATTAAGTGTAATCCATAATGAAGGTTGGGTTATAACACATGAAAATAGCCAAACATTATGACAAGAATCCTAGACTTAAATACAAAGAGTAAAGTGAGCTCTTATTGAATGGTTCATGAGGAACCATACTTTCTAAGGTTTTTTGAATTGGGTAGCAAGCTAAGTGGGTTTGATTGTGGGGGAAAACTCCACAGTTAAGTGTGCTTGAGCGAGAGGAGTTTTGGGATGGGTGACCTCCCAGGAAGTCCTGGTTACCGAGTGCAAGCCCCAAAAGTGATGATTGACGCTATGTGATTCATTTCACTAGTTTCAATCCCACTTCTTTACCCCTGTGAGGATCACCCAATGCAATGAGTGCTACGTGGACTATTCAAAAATCATGAGAAATTATTCAATTATGAATACCTCTCATGGAAATGGTCATAGATGAATGACTTAATTAACACAATTGAATCCCAAAAATGATATCTAATATAATTCACTGCGGAAAGCCCTCATACTTAAATCCTATACTTGCCAAAATATAGCTTCTAATGAAGCAAGTTCGGGGAAAAAATATTTTGAACCCTTTAAGGCCTTATATTTATAGTTTCTTTCTCTAGTTAATTCGTCTAGTTTTTTACCCTTAATTGAATGAATTCCAACTTGATTTTATGGGGATGGCCACCTACCTAGAGGCAATCACATTGAATCCCATTGAGGCTTCAAGGCTTGTCCACATTAAATACACATCAAGCATCATCATTTTTGTATTTCACTGATTTGCACAAATTTCAATGGAATGAAATGGAATTTTGGATAAGATCAAAAGGGAGGCCATGCAAGTACATGAACCCCACTATTATATCATTTTTTACCCATTCTTGTATTGGAGTCTAAATGGTCCTAGAGTTGTATTTATCTATACTACTGAGTGAGATGTATGTGATAATAATTTCCTTTGATGTGTGACATTTCATCAACATTACTTATCCCATATGTTAATTGTTTGGAACAATCTATAGAAATGAAAAAAACTCATCCATAAATTTGTCGGCAATATGATACAATATTTTGTCCTTTATGGCAACCTACTTGATGAAATTTTCCTTGATGGAAACCTACTTGATGAGTTGCCTTTTGATAAGAAACCTACTTGTTAAAGATGTAAAAATGATGTTTCTACAGGTTAGTTCAACTACGACAGAGAAAGGAATTACAATAAGTGCCAAAAAAATGAAACAAGGAATAATTCTCAATGTATACACAGGTTTGATGAAGGCAACCCACGTATGGAGGCAATGTATATGCTAATTTTATGAAGCCAACCCACGTATACATCCAGAATTAGTATATACGTAGTTTTTATGAAGATAAGTCGTGTATACGCGCGGGTACAAAGAAGCAAAGTCGTGTATGACTTTTGCGCTCTAAAATTATGATACGAAGGGGAATTACCATGGTATTAGCCCATAGTATTGAGCGCTATATCATCTATTTGATTTCGTCCAAAGAATACCATAGACACTTATGTGGTTTTGGCTCATGGTATTGATAAAGGCTAATCCTGTATAAGGAGAGGAAGATCATAGTGTAAGAGTGGGAATGTGTAAGGGCGGTTACTGAATACTTCTCTCTGAAGTATATATGGATGGGATGAACTCTATTTTATTGGTAGATCTAAACCTATGATGGAATTTTCGATACAATGATGGATCGGGATCTCTAGACCTGAAATGAATATGTACTTGCATGATCTAATGATGATATGTTTGGATCTGTGACCTTACGCATGTTTGCTGAAGTGAGGTGAAGAAATATGGGTAAGACTATAGATCTGAAACATTATGCAAAATTAATATTTACATATCTATATGCTATTTCGTCTCCGTTAAAGCATGCATATACACGAATTTGTCTTAGGAAAAGCGCGTAGGGAAGTGAGGGTTTTCTGAAGCTTGCTAAAGTGGTTATCTGTTTAATGTTGTTGTATTTCTGTTTTCTATTAATGAAGTCTTCATATAGATCTGGGTTGTTTGAATATTGTATATGCTGCTAAATTGATCAATGAGTGAGTAAATATGCTTAGTGATGACTCACTTGTTAAGGGTTCTGCAATATTAGAAAGATATCTGACTGAAAGCCTCAAATCGGGTTCTAAGACTGATCATATTCTGTGAATTTAGTATTCTCAGATCTATACGTAGGTTGGCGTGAAGGAAAGCACGTATACACGCATGTTCAATGAAGAAAAATTAGCGTATGTATTTTATGATAATGAATTTTCAGGGTTGAGATTGATTCTGCATTTTGATTTTGAAGTCTGGGTTTATTTATGTGTTTTGGTTACAGTGATCTCATTGTTCTAATTTAAGTCTGGGCTATTGACGATCTTTATGATGAGATGTATTGAAGTTGTGGGATCCAATGTGAAAATTTATGAAACGTGGTTTGCAGTAATTCTGAGGGTTGAAGCCTTTAGTGTGGAAGTAGAAGCTTCCTACTAGTAGAAGCTGGTGTTCTGATTAGGGGGTTGAAGCTCCCTTCCAGTAGTGGTTGGTAAATGAGATCAGGGGGTTGGAGCTCCCTTCCAGTAGCATCTGGAGAATGAGAGAAGTTCGCAACCTTTTGCAGGTAGATGCCTGCATAAAAATATGTGTATACATCAGTACAATAATGTCAGCAGTTTTCCATATAATAAATATTGAAGACAGAGATGACAGCAGTGGTGGTTTTCTCCTAGATTTGGTTTCCACCTTAAATCTTAGTGTTAATTTGTGATGCTTTTGTGTGATGATTTATTCTGTTATTATTGTAAATATTTACTGCTTAACTATCTAATGCATTACTAATAAGTTGGGTTAAAGAATGTTTTTGAAATATTACCTAACAATAAATTCATCTCAGTATACATGAGTTTCTATTAGTGTATCTGCGTATATATGCTAGTTGAGTTCATTAAAGTCACGTATAGAAATTCAGTAAAGAAAAGTAAAAATTTTACTACAATATATAAATACTGATTCACCCACCCCCCGCCCTCTCAGTATTTTTTCCCAACAATTGGTGTCAGAGCATGTCCTTCTGAAGAAGCTTAATCGCTAGAAGGAAGATCGGCTAAGATGAGAAATCAAGATGGGACAACATCTATCAGGCCTCCTCTCTTCAACAGAAACAATTTAATCTTCTGGAAGAAAAGGAAAATATCCTATCTTCAGTCTCTTAGAGCCGATGTATGGGCTATATTTGAAGGAGGTTATCAATATCCAACTTCAGTTACAACAGATGCAACAGCAAGAAAGAACTACGAAACCAATGCAAATGCGGTCAATGAATTATTGGGAAGTTTGACTGAATCAAAAATTTTCAAAGTCATTCAGTTGAATACAACAAAGGAGATATGGGACAAAATCATTCTAAGCTATGAAGGTGATGCGAGGGTAAAAATTGCTAAACTCCAAACTCTCAAAATTCAATATGAAAAAATCGTAATGAATAATGAGGAAAGCATTGCCAGTTTCTTTTTATGTCTAGATGATATTGTAAATCGTATGAGAAATCTAGGTGAAACCATAATTGACACTACTCTAGTAGAAAAGGTTTTAAGATCTCTAACTCCAAAATTTGAGTCAAAAGTGTCTACTATTGAAGAGAAGCAGGATCTACAAACTCTTACTATTGTTCAACTTCATGGGATTCTGAATGCATGTGAAATGAGGAAAGGAGGTCCATCTAAAGTCAAATAATCTGTCTTTAGAGATGCTACAAAAGGAAAGGAAGTAGAAGAGCAAGAAGGATTAGGGTATGTTTCAGAAGAAGTTGAGATAAATTTTGTAAAGAAGCTACAACTTGGCACTGGAAGGTTCAGAGGTAAGCTTCCTTTTAAATGTTTTTCTTGTGAAAGAGTTGGTCATTATGATGTGAAATGTCCTCATAAAGATAATCATGAAAAGGGAAAGGAAGTGGAAAAAGGAAATAAGAAACGATTTATCAATAGAAAAATCTATTATACTCATGAAGATAGTGATGGTCTATCAAATAGTGAAGAAGGAGAATTTGATCAAGATATTAGACTTCTCATGGCTTTTGAAAAAGATTCTAGTGAGGTTAAAGATACTTTTATGGATGCTTTAGAAGAAAATGATTTTATTGAAGAAATAAATCAACTCAAATATGTTTGGAAGAAAAAAAAATTGCCATAGATACTCTAAAGAATCAACATATAGAAAAGGAGAAGCACAATGAGAAATTAGAATGTGAAATAGTAAGTCTGAGAAAGGAAATTGAGAAAGTGAAAACTTTACATCTTAGATGAAATTATCAAGGTACAACGCTCTCCTCTTGTAAAGACGGGTCTTGGATATATCAGAGAATCCTCTCAGTCTTCAACACCAAGCTATCTAAATGAAGCTAAATCCAGCCAACAACATTTTTTCACTCAGCAAAAGAACAAAGAGACCACCCACGTAAAGCATGACCACTTCAATTGAAGGAAGAAAAATGATATAAATATCAATTAGTAGGTAAACATAAGTAGAAGGTTTCATGATCGCAGAAATTTCTTCTTTAATGGAAAATGTTTCTCGTGTCATAACTTTGGTCATAAAGCTATACAATGTATTTCATACAAAACTATCATGACCAGAGAAGCTAGAAAGAAAAGAGATGAGACTAGAGTAAATAAGAATACTTACAACAACTTTTCTCCTCTTCAAAGAAAAATTTAATGTTCTTATTGAAATAACTTTGGACATGAAGAATTTGAATGCAGGAGCAAAGTTTAGCCAAAAGAACATATACCCACAAACTCCAAGGTATGGAGAAATAAGGACTCACAAGTGGAAAGTTGTGGCATAGCGTTATTTTCAGAAGGAGAAGAAAATCAATGGTACATTGATAGCATATGCTCAAAACACATGACATGTGACAAAAATAATCTTATTTCATATAATGAATTAGAGAAAGAAAATAATGTTACTTTTGGAAATGACTCTCCAACTATCATTAAGGGTAAAGGTTCTGTGTTTCTAAAATAAAAGGTTCAAGCTAACAATGTTATGCATGTGGATCGGTTAAAGCATAACTTTTTGAGTGTAAGCCAAATGTGTGATCAAGGAAATGAAGTTGTCTTTAGTTCAAAAGAATGTGTAGTACGTGAACTCGACATAGGAAAAATAGTAATAAAAGGAACTAGAACACCAAGCAAGCTATACATAATGAAAGGTGGCCAAGAGCAATGCTACTTAGGTAAACCTGTAGAAAATTTGTTATGGCACGGAAGACTGGGACATTTGAGCTTCTCTCAAATAAGCAAATCTAGCAGGCTCAAATTTGTTCGTGATCTTCCCACCATAACTCTGCCTGAAATTACCATATGAAAATCATGTGAATTTGGTAAGCAAATGAGGGTGCAATTCAATGCCAAAGAAGGATCAACAAGTAAGCGTCTTGAACTTATACATACTGATCTATGTGGTCCTGTAAGGAAAAATTCACCTTGTGGAGAACAATACTATTTTTTATTTATTGATGAATTCTCTAGAATGTGCTGGATAGATTTACTAAAACATAAAGATGAAGCATTTGAAAAATTTAAGATCTTCAAATCTTTGGTTGAAAATGAATTAGATATAAAAATAAAATGTCTTAGATCTGACTGAGGAGGATAATATATATATCAGATGAATTATTTGACTTTTGTGAACATCATGGCATAAAAAGAAAATTTTTTGTAGCTGGAACCACACAATAAAATGGTGTGGCAGAAAGAATGAATAGAACAGTTCAACATATGGCTCGTGCTATGCTTGATGAATCTGGAACTCCTGATACCTTTTGGGGATAAGCAACACAAACTACAGTAAATATTCTTAACAAGGATCAGGTTCGTGTGAACAGTGATAAAACTCCTTATGAGCTCTGGTATGGTAATCTTCCCACTGTAAAGCATTTTAAAGTTTTTGGAAGCAAATGTTTTATCAATAACAATGATGAAAAACTTGGTAATTTTGAGCCTAGAGAAGATGAAGGAATATTCCTTGGTTACTCTTCTATAAGTAAAGCATATAAATGTTACAATAAAAGACTTTGGAAGATTGTTGAATGTATTGATGTTGTATTTGATGAGTCTCTCACAGCTCCTAAAAGGGAAATAACTACAACAAATGAAGATGATGATGATGTATATTTTCCCTCGTCAAATACCAAAAATATAGAAGGAGAACCCAATGAAGCACCAGAAGAAGATATATCTGAAAAGGCTCCATCTAGGTATGTTCAAAAGAATCATCCAGAATCTCAAATTATGGGAGAAAAGGGATCATGTGTACAAACAAGAAGAACTCTTGTAGGGTCCCCTATATATTTGGAATTCTTATCCACTATTGAACCACATAATGTTAATCAAGCTAGTAAAGATGAACGTTGGATTCAAGACATGTATGAAGAACTTGATCAGATTGAAAAGAATCATTCTTGGGAATTGGTTCCAAGACCTCATGATAAAAATGTTATTGGAACAAAATGGATATTCAGAAACAAGTTAAATGAAAATGGAGATGTTATTAGAAACAACGCTAGACTTGTTTGTAAAGGGTATGATCAACAAGAAGGTATAGACTTTGAAGAAACATTTTCTCCTGTAGCCAGACTTGAAGCCATAAAGATGTTTCTTGATTTTTCAAGTTTTCAACAATTCAAAGTTTATCAAATGGATGTAAAATCTTCTTTCCTCAATGGTGATTTAGAAGAAGAAGTTTATATAGAAAAACTAGAAGGATTAATTCTAGGAAATGATGAAAATTTTGTTTGCAAACTTAAAGAGGCTTTAAATGGCCTTAAATAGGCTCCTCGAGCATGGTACTATCGTCTTGACAAATATCTTCAAGAACAAGATTTCACAAAAGGATCTGTTGACAGTAACTTATACATCAAAATTGAGAATGATAAATTATTGATTATTCTTGTGTAAGTTGATGACATCATTTTTGGAAGTAATGAAGAATCCATCAGTCAGAAATTTTCTTCTCTTATGCAAAAATAATTTGAAATGTCATTACTTGTGGAACTAACATATTTTCTTGGCTTACAACTGGAACAAGCAACAAATGGCATATTTCTATCATAAGAAAAACATCTCAAGAAAATTTTGAAGAAGTATGCGATGGAAGACTGCAAACCTGTGAGTACTCCAACGGTAACTAGATGTAACCTCAGTTATCATGATGATTCTCCCATGGTGAATCAACCAGAGTATAGATCCATGATTGGAATTCTGCTTTATCTAACCGAGACAAGAGAAGACATTATGCATGATGTTGGGATTTTTGGACGATTCCAATCTAACCCAAAAGAGTCTCATCTTTAGGCTGTAAAAATAATATTCAAATATCTACAAGGGACTCAAGACTTTAGTCTATGGTATCCAAAGAATTTTTATCTCACTCTTCATGCTTACATAGATGCGGATTGGGCTGGAAATGTTGATGATCGAAAAAGCACTAGTGGTGGTGCATTCTATATGGGGCCCCGATTAGCATCTTGGTAAGTTATATTTCCTTATCTATAGCTAAAGAAGAATATATGGCTGTTGCATCATGTTGCACACAAATTCTTTGGATGATGCAGAAATTACAAGATATTCAAATCAAATGTTCACCTCCCATCTCCATTCTATGTGATAATACAAGTTCCATTAGTATCTCAAAAAATCTTGTTATGCTATCCAATACCAAGCACATTCCTATCAAATATCACTTCCTACGTGAGAAAGTGCTTGAAAAAATGTTTAAATTGGAGTATGTTCCCTCTAAAGAATAAGTTGCAGATATATTTACTAAACCTCTTCCCAGGGAAGCATTCGAATATCTCAGAGAGAATTTGGGAGTTGTCTCTGCCCTTCTGACCAAATCTGCTTAATTTCAGAAGATTATTTTTGGTACGCTGGTTTCATAAATACGAATCATGTATATACATGAGTTTCTCTGCATAAAACCACGTATGGTTTTTGCTGATAGAAATTATCTGGGTCGGCTTTCAGAATAGTCTGTGGTACTATTGGGTAATCTCTTTTGTTGTTCCTGTATTCATCTTACTGTACCTTTATTTGATATTTATCTCCTTGATGAATATGCTTTGATGAATCAAGATGCACAAGCTTAGGGGGAGCACCTACTTTGCTAAAAAGGATGCATTGTTGGCATTATGATTGGTTTTTTATTTAAGATCTCTCTTTTTAGATATTTTGGTCGTGGATATAAAAATTCATATCTTTAATTTGATGAAAAGGTCATGTTGAGACCTATCATGTAAAATTGTTAAATTAAGTCATGTAATGACTAGAGTCAAAATATGTAATTCCACTTGGTTGGATCATTGATGTAAGTATGATTCCTTGGTGATAAGACATGTTATAATTGGTTGATTTATAGAGTGATGTACTTCATTGAAAAATCTTTCTGAAGATTCAGCATAAACTCAGGGGGAGCATGGTAAATTCAGTGCACATCATATCTACAGAGCTCTTCTTTCTACAAGGAAAGATAAACCTTGTTTTAGCATTGATCTGCCCTTTTACCTTGATGTTAAAGGGGGAGAGTATTTTGGTGTTTCAATTATGGTTATGATTAATGTATCTATTTGCTGTAATCAAACACCATCATGGTTGCCATCAAGTCCAAAGGGGGAGATTGTTGGCAATATGATGCAATATTTTGTCCTTGATGGCAACCTACTTGATGAAATTGTCCTTGATGGAAACCTACTTGATGATTTTCCTTTTGATAAGAAACCTACTTGTTAAAGATGTAAAAATGATGTTTCTACAGGTCAATTCAACTGTGATAGAGAAAGGAATTGCAGTAAGTGCCAAAAAATTAAACAGGAAATATTTCTCAATGTATACGCAGGTTTGATGAAGGCAACCCGCATAATGAGGCAACATATATGCTAATTTTATGAAGGCAACCCACGTATACATCCAGAATTAGTATATACGAATTTTTTATGAAGAGAAGTCACGTATACACGTAGGTACGAAGAAGCAAAGTCGTGTATGCCTTTTTCGCTCTAAAATTATGATACCAAGGGGAATTACCATGGTATTAGCCCACAATATTGAGCGCTATATTGTCTATTTGATTTCATCCAAAGAATACCATCAACACTTGTGTGGTTTTGGCTCATGATATTGATGAAGGCTAATCCTATATAAGGAGAGGAAGATCATAGTGCAAGAGCGGGAATGTGTAAGGGAAGTTACTAAATACTTCTCTCTGAATTATATTTTCATGGGATAAACGATATTTTATTGGTAGATCTGAATCTATGATGCACTCTTCGATACAATGATGGATCAGGATCTCTAGACCTAAAATGACTATGTACTTTCATGATCTAATGATGAGATGTTTGGATCTGTGACCTGGTGCATGTTTTCTGAAGTGAAGTGAAGAAATTTGTGTAAGACTATAGATATGAAACATTCTACAAAATTAATATTTACAAATCTATACGCTAGTTCATATCCATGAAAACGCGTATATATGCAGATTTTTCTTAGGAAAAGCGTGTATGGAAGTGAGGGTTTTCTGAAGCATGCTGAAGAGGTTATCTATTTAATGCTGTTGTATTTCTGCTATATTTTTTATGTCTTTCAATGAAGTCTTCATATAGATCTGGTTTGTTTGAATATTGTATATTCTACTAAATTAATCAATGAGTGAGTAAATATGCTTAATAATGACTCACTCGTTAAGGGTTCTGCAATATTGGAAATATATATGACTGAAAGCCTCAGATCTGGTTCTAAGACTGATCATATTCTGTGAATTGAGTATTCTCAGATCTATACACAGGTTGGTGTGAAGGAAAAGGCGTATACACGTGGGTTCAGTGAAGTAAAGTAGCGTATGTATTTTATGATAATGAATGTTCAGGGTTGAGATTGATTCTGCATACTAATTCTGAAGTTTGGGTTTACTACTATGTTCTGGTTATAGTGATCCCACTTTTTTTATTGAAGTCTGGGCTATTGATGATCTTTATGATGAGATGTGTTGAAGCTATGGGATCTAGTGTGAAAATTGATGAAACGTGGTCTGCGGTAATTTTGAGGGTTGAAGCCTTCAGTGTGGAAGTAGAAATTTCTTGCTAGTAGAAGCTGGTGTTCTAATCAGGGGATTGAAGCTCCCTTCCAATAGTGGCTGGTAAATGAGATCAGGGGGTTGGAGCTCCCTTCCAATAGTAGCTGGAGAACAAGAGAAGGTTGCAGCCTTCTATAGGTGGATGCTTGCGAACTGATATGAGTTTAAATACAATAATGTAAGAAATTTTCCATATAATAAATATTGAAGATAGATATGACAGCAACGGTGGTTTTCTTTCGAATTGGTTTTCCACCTTAAATATTGGTGTTCATGTGTGATGATTTATTATGTTATTAATACACATATTTACTTCTTAGCTATTTGATTCATTACTGATAAGTTGGGTTAAATAATGTTTCTGAAAGATTACCTAACAATAAAGTCATCTCAGTATACGTGAGTTTCTGTTAGTGTATCCATGTATATACACTAGTTGAGTTCATTAAAGTTGTTTATAGAAATTCAGTAAAGAAAAGTAAAAATTTTACTGCAAGATATAAATACCTATCCCCCCTTGCTCCCCCCCCCCCCCCCCGCCCCCCCCCCCCCTCAGTATTTTATTCCCAACAAAAGTAACTAAACATCTCTAGGCATATTATTTATTTATATAACAAGGGATTTCCCACACCCAAAAAATTGATCAAAATAATACAAAAGAATATTTATATTTTGAAGGTGAATGTATAAACATGATATACTTTTCTCTTCATTTTTTGGAAAAAGTACATGATGTTGTAATGAGAGATTTGGTGATGTAGAAAATGTGCATCACCCTCAAGGGAATTGGTAAATAATAAATATTTTTTACAAGAGGGTCCTTGGAAATTGAAGATAAAAAATATGATAAGTTCTTACATTTGATAGCATTGTTGACCTAAAATACCCAAGGTTCTTCAACTATAATTTCAAGTTGTAATTTTCCAATGGTATAATCCTTCCTAATGCATGAAGAGATAATTTTGAAAATCAAGGGAGTTGGTGAATTCAAAGAGAAATAATTACTCTTTTTATTCTATCTAGGGTTTTCCATTAAGGTGAATGAGAACAAAATACCACAACATTCATAGAAGAACACAAGTTGATTTCAAATAGAGTCAAATTTAATGAATCTATCATAAATCCTAGCTAATTTCACTTTTCTAGAACCAATAGCGAAGTCATATTTTAAAAATTATAGTATTACAAATAAAAAAATCCTTCATGGCTACTATATCTAATAGAAAAACTACAAAATAATAAGTTCTTAACAAATTAAATACAATGTTATTCTGAAAAAATAATTTGTTGGAGGTAGAAAATAGCAACATGCTCTGATACCATGTTAGTATATTGAGAATTTGAATAATCATACAACAATATATAAAACATATAACCTTACTGATCTAACATTCTATGCATACAATGACAAGAATTAATCAATAATAAAAGAGACAAAAGATGTAAGAAATAACACATCAAAATAAGGGGTAAAATCACAACTCAGTAAACATCCACAAGAAGGTAGTAGAGTCTTTATTATCTTAAAAAATATCCAATTTTTCATAAAGAGAACCTCGAAAAATTCTTCACCATTTTATAAAAATAATATTTCATTAGTGTACAATATGTGTGTCTCTTGTGTCTCCCACACATCTATTATATACTAAAAAATATGGAGCAATTACATCTCAATAATACATGTGGGATAATGTAATTTCACCTCTTTATATAATAAATGATTACAAGGGTACTTTACCCCATGATGAATGTGGGATATACCTATTTTACATAATATTTCCATTTCATTCAACATAACACTAGACATTATTACTTTCCAAATGGACATTCCGACATGGATGAGGTTGTGGATAAGGTAGTCTTCAAAAATAAATGGAATGGACATTCATGAATAGGAAATTTAGAGAATAGGAAATTCATAAAAATGGATAGGGACTATCCATCCCATTTCCTAGACAATTTCCAGTCACTACCACATGTTATCATAAGTATCACCCCTCCCAAAAGACTTACTAAAAAAATGTTAAAAGTAGAAGATGATCCCAAATGGTAGGGAATGTAAAGTAGTGAAAGAAAAGTGGTAATGTGTGGCCTTAATAGTGTACTAAAGATGGTAAAATGAGATCCTACATGTGATCCTTATGAGGCCCCGAATGTTTATGTACCCCAAAAATTCATGCTAGTTTGCTAATATAAGATCCATTTTTTCATAGGTGTGTGCACTGTAATATCATCAACACTCTCGGAGAGGATAGAAAAAATGAACTATGCAGTTATCTTTAGGGTTTACCCACTCGGCTGCCATGTCCAGGAAGCCACCGCTGGAGCATCACCATCCTCTATTATTTGAAATTTGACCTGCATGGAAGAAGCTTGGCTGATACTCCTCCATGAAGACACAAAAAAGAATATTAATTACAGAGTCGAGGTCGGCGAGCTCTACAGTCATTGTAGCATGCGTGAAATAAATAGAGCATGGCTTCCATAAAATGAGGCGTCCTTTGTAAGAAGACGAAATCCAATCAACCCCAACCTTATTCCTGATTTCCCACAAGGTGGCCCTCTCTGGATGAGCCCTTCCGCGAGCTGGAAGCTTCCAGCATGGATATGTTTTTGTGTGCATCTTGCAGTTGTTGTCGAACCTAAGATCTACCCTATGGCAGCCGGCAATCAGAGCCCTGGAGCAGTTCAATAACTTCCTATGAACTTATCTACATGCAAAGGTGAGGGATCAATGGAGGTATGGCCCCATCCACCTCTTCATGATTTACTTACGCCCAAAAATGGATGCATAGTCTTAGATGCAATATGGGCAGAGGTGCGCGATGACATAAAGATCCATGGGGAGCCCGATAGAAGGACTGGAAGGGAGCTCAGCTCCGAGGTGAGGATGAGGTCTGTCACACCCCTCAGTTTTCTATGCTCCAGAGAGACAGACACCAAGTGCAATACCGCGATTCAGAACATTCCTCATATGAATTCCACCAGCATAGATAACACTATCATCGAGGGCTCACTCCATATCCTCAGCGAACTCTCACTCCACCATGCAATCCTTGAAAAGGCAGACCTGGCCCCCTCCTTCCAAATCCATATCGTACTTCTCAATGGAAAAACCTTGCTTTGTTGGGTGCATTCTGAGGATTTGGTGCATAGCCTTGTGCATGCCCTCGAAGTCAAGCTGAGGATCCCCTCTACGCTTTAGCGATTTCTTTATGGAGGTAAATAGCTCGAGAACACTCTTCCGCTGTCATTTTATAATATTGAGAAAAATGATACTATGGTTTTAACCCTACGCCTGTGAGGAGGGGCATCCGGACAACCATCCTCGGCTCCAAGTTTCTCTTATAAGGATTTTGTACATGCACAGTAGCCCAAGAAAGAAACCCATCCCCCTGAGGCTCCCAAGCCGTTTTTAGTGGACAAAATGGAGGACATACCAATGATTGAAATCTCCCACCCAAAAGTGGATGACCAGTTTCAGGCATATGCAGAAAAATTGATAATCTGCCGATTCAATGGATTATGGCCACGCTCAATAGATCTCTATCAATGGGTTCACTCCGCTTGTACCAATAACAATAGGATTTTCTTCTGCTCAAAGGGTTTCTTCATAGTTCTATTCGCTTTAGAGGAGGACTATCAAAAAGCCTTAACATGAGGACCCTAGTTCTAGTGAAAAGCTGGGCTATTCCTCACGCCATGGTTCCCAAATTTTGACCCCTCCACGGACCTCATTACCAAGCTTCCTATCTGGGTTAGGTTCCCAAATTTACCGGGCCCTCTATGGAACTTTTTTTTATTTCAAGGAATAAAAAAAACTCTAGGATGCTTTCTAGCAATGGATACCTCCAAGGGGGAATCAGACATATACACCTTCGGTAGAATATGCGTTGAAATAGACATCAGAAAAGGCCTGCCAGATCAAATCATTCTCAAAGTGGGAGACTTCCATTGGACTCAGACCCTGGACTATGAGAATACCACCTTCCAATGTCAACACTGCCATCAAACAGGACACCTTCAGAACACTTTCTCCTCCTTCCTCGCCCAAAAGAAGAATAACATCCGAAAATAAAACTCTAAGAGTTAGAATCCATGTGTTCCGCCTCTCGTGGATGACATCGAATCCTTCATCTTGGATGAGGAAGATATTGAAGCAGAGGTGGAGGTTATAAAGAAGGACATGACCTCAACAAATCTTGAAATGCCCACCGGTCCCTCGAGTGCTCATAAACATTCTCATGAAAACTCCTCCTCAAATTCTGATAAGGAGCCCACTCCTTCAAACACCAACAAGCTCCAAGATGTCCTAGCCCAACAACCCCAGGATGGCTGGGTTAGAGTTTCAAAAAAGAAAGTAAATGAATGTCGTACTGAAGAAGCAACCCAATTTGGGTAGATTCTAGTGTTGGTCATGTGGCTCCCTTGCTTCTCTTCTTGTTTCTCTTGCTTCTCTCTTGACTACTCAATGGGACTGAGGTTGAATGTTTCTTCATTTCCGGTTCCCTGTTATCTAGCCTCTATTATTTGTAATCCACCTTCTACCATACGCTTTCTAATAGAAATAGAATAATTTCCAAAAAAAAAGATCCATGTTTTCATGGTGCAATATATTATATAACGACTTGTGTGAATATTTAAATGTTATATAAATAAGATTTAAAAAATAAAATAAAAATACCAAGTATGTGTTGTTATTATTAACTTTATATAAATTTTACGAAGGTTAATTAAATAAAATTTTAAAAATCTTGATATATATTTTAAATATATATTCCACATTAATGCCTAACATAAGTAGTTATCAAGAAGTAGCTTATGACATGTAGTTACAATTCCTTCTTGTGGTAAATAGTTTTGTAAAACTCGGTTTTGTGGTGGTTGAAGAAAGGTCTATTAAGGATGTTGTGTGCTATATGGGACACTAGGACTTCGATTGGTCATTGCTTCCTTTGTACTCTTATATCGTATAATTTGAGGGAAGTAATGAGTATAATAATCATATTAACCACATAACACACATGTGAATTTTTTCCATAGTGTAGGTTTTAACCTTGTACATAAATAACCTAGAAATGAATTCTTAAAATTGAAAAAATAAGAAATAGCGAGAACATAAAACAAATATACACAAATTTTCTCCCCTCGATACCAAAACTGGGACTACCATATTGATTTTTCATTATGTTCATTTCATTATTACAATACATATATATACAAGTCGATGCATTCATAAACCCAAATCCATTAAACCCAGATTAGAACATAACTGTAGTTCCCTTGACGGGATCTAAAAAATACAATGGGAAGAAAACCATCATGCCCAAAACCATGTGCAAAACCCATGCACTTAACCATAGGTAGGTACGCCCATATATTATAGGGTCCAAAAAAAAAATTCCTGAGGCACTGTCTTGAATCCTATGTAAGGGGGATACTGCAACCCTACAAACCCCCAAACAAGGGGGGATGTTGCCCACCGTAACCCCCCTGCTGCGCCCAACACAAAAAATAGGGGGGCCTAACACCCCCTTGTTGCCCCCCCCCCCCAGCCTAGCACCCCCCTGTGTGGAAAGAATATAACACACAACCAACATTATCCCACTTTTTGTTTTCTTTTTCACGCAAAGGGTCACATGAGAGCTTAGTCATTGGTCCATCCCTACAACACCCATTGTTTCTCTACACAAAGAAAAATTCTCAGTGCTCGCATACTTCACCGATGCATCTATAACATTTTTCAAAGTGTCCATATTTGTTGATAAAACCTTTTTGTCCTCAACCATATCCCTCACAACGTGATATTGAACATCAATGTGCTTTGTCTTTGAATGATAAGTTGTGTTCTTTTCTAAGAAAATTGCACTTTGGCTATCTCAGTCTATCCTTATAGCTCGCTGTACCAACTCCATGCTTGAACACAATCTCTATAACCAAAATGCTTCCTTTCTTGCATGAGTGTCTGCCATGTATTTAACCTCTATAGTTGAAAGAGCCACTAAATACTGTCTTTTCCTCATCCAATTAACTACTCCTCCAAATAGGTTAAACAAATACCAACTTGTAGATATTCTTTGATGTAGATCTCCAACCCAATCTGCATCAACAAAGCCACCCATGTCCAAAACTTTTTCCAACCCTAATCTTCCTTGGTAGCACAAACTTAGATTGGTACAAAGTCCCTAACTTGTCCCACAAAGCCTTCATCGTAGCTTCCCCTGATACATTAAACAATACTAAATCTAAGATACACAATCCTATTGTTCTCTTTTCTTTCTGATCCAACTTTTCTCAGTCTTCATCTGACATTATCATTGGTTTAGTACCATATATATTGTGATCCATTGATCTTTATCCACTAGAAGATCCTCCATCTTGAGCTTCCACAAATAAAAACTTTGACCGTTAAATTTCTTGATCTCTATCTTTCAACTGCTTGCCATCTTCTTTCACTACAAGAATTGATCTCATAGATCTCCCAATGAAAAGGGTCTACTACATGCCCGAGTAAAACCCCTTAGTAGAAAATTTATCCTATTGAAGCCAAAACAACTCTGATACCAAATGTAGGTTTTAACCTTGTACAAAAACTACCAATGAATGAATTATTAAAACAGAAAAATAAACAATAATGAGAACATAAAAAAAATACACAAATATTTTCCCCTAGATCCCAAAGTCGGTGCTACCAGATTTGTAGTTTGTAGATTTCTGTGGTGAGAGTTTAGAGTTTCTGTTTTCGGAATCTCCAGATTTGTTTCTCATTATGTTCCTTTCAATGTTACAATACATATATATACATTTAGAAGCATTCATAAACCCCCATACATTAACCGTTGATTTGAACATAACCGTAGTTCCCTTGACCAGATCTAGAAAATAACATGGGCATAAAACCATTGTGCCCAAAACCATGTGAAAAACCCATTCACAAAACCATAGGTAGATTTTCCTGCCTATTATAGGGTCCAAAAAAAAATTCCCGTGGCGCTACCCCTGACCCCATATAGGGGCGCTACCACCACCCATGTGAACCCCGTACTACACCCGACGCAATGAACATGGGGGGATACTGCCCCCCTGTGTATGCGACTAGTAGTGGAAATAATATAACACACACCCAACACATATATTATTTTTCTTCCATTGTTTCTGTTGATTATTGTTGTTACTACAATTTTGGTTCTCATTACTAGTTGGTATTTCCCTCAGCATGGTTCTTGTAGTTCAATGGATTTCCCTACTACCCTTGGTTTCCTTGATACTTATTCTTTCCCTTCTATTTTATATTGTTGGAGGGATTAACCAAGTTTAGCTTTTCAATGCTTGAAGCTACTTAGCTAGTGAGGGTTGAACAAAGTTGACATTGTCCTATTTTTGGGCCTTTGGTGACACAATTTTTGGCTTTGGGAGTTATGGAATGAGTAGTATGCATTGTATATGGAGGACTCCCATATAGATCATATGAACTATATCTCCCCCATTAAATTTATCACATGCATGTGTGGAGGACCTTGTATATCTCTCTAGTTGGAATGTATCCCTTTAGAATGTATTAATGTCTAGTGTTATGTCCAAAAACACTATAATATTAAGTAAAAGTGATATATCCCACATTAGTCATAGCGTAAAATATCCTTGTAGTATTTTTTTATATAAATATGTGAAATTACATTATCCCACATGTATTATTGGGATAAAATTCCTCCACATCTCTTCGTATATAATAGAGGTGAGGGAAAACTCATGAAACACACATGTATAGTGATAAATTATTATATTTATCAGTTGTAGGTGAAGAAATTGTGGGTGTGCTCTCTATTTAAAATTGGATATTTCTAAATATAATAAAGATTGTGTTACCTTCTTGTGAATGCTTTTGCAACTGGAATTTACCACATATATATAGTGTGCTCATTCTTTCGTATCTTTCCTATTTTACTATATTTATTAAGTGATTTTATTGTATGAAACAAAGGTTATGTTAGTAACATTATATTTTTATTTATAGAGTAGAATGTACATATTCCACATCAATTATTGTGGGCACATAGCCTTATCACACTATCAAAAATGGAGAAAAAGTACAACACATGTCACATATGTAGCAAACTAGTCAATACATAATCATAAGCATCCATAAATGCTTGTGTAGTGCATGTACAAGGTAGCGAAAAGGCCCAACTAATAGATCACTAAAAAATGTACTCAACATTAAAAAAAAATCACTAAAAACATATTCCTACAACAAAATATATTAACTTTGAAAAAATAATTAGGTTTGGTAAAAAAATTGTTCTTGGTAAAAACCAAACCTAATAAGTTCTAAAAAAACTTAAGATGATAAAAAATTAAATTTACCAATTCTATATTATGAAAACTAATTTAAAAATTGGTCAAACCAAAGCCAAATTTAACAAACTAATAACCAATCCTAGATTATTTCATTTTTTTGAAGCCAACAGTGAATTTAGAATTTTTAAATAATATAATAGTATAGAAAAAAACACCCATATATAAAGAGAAGCCTTAATGGATAGTATATTTGATGGCACAACCAGAAAATAATAAGTGACCAAGAAATTGAAGAGAATTTTGTTATAAAAAAATAATTTTCTAAAGGACTAAGAAAATAGTTACCTACCTAGATACCATGTTAGAATATGAATAATAATACAATAAAAACATTTAATCAATATTATCCACAAGGGAAACATCCACAAGGTAATAAAGTCTTTATTATCTTTGGAGATCTCGTATATTACATATAAAGAACCTCTATAACTACTTCAACCTTTTACAATGATAATATTTTATCATTGTAAATCATGTGTGTCTCATAGGTCTCCCTCACCTCCATCATATACCAAAATATATAAGAATTAGATCCCAATAACACATGTGGTATAATGTAATTTCACTTCTTTATATAATAAATGACTAGAATATAATTTTACTCCATGATGCATGTGGGATATACCTTTTTTACCTAAAATTATAGTTTCTTTCAACATAACATTATAAATTATTACCTTCCAAAGGGACACATTCCAACATGGATAAGGTTTTGGATAACGTAGTCTCCTAAACTAAAAGGTAATGCACATTCATGAATAAGAAGTTTAGATAATAGTAGATTCATACTAATGGATAGGAAATAGTCATGCCATTTCCTAGTCAATGTCTAATCATTTCCACATGTCATCAAAGGTATCACCCCTGCTAAAAATAGACTTTTACTAAAACTAGAGTTTGAACCCAAATGATAGATAATGTTGAGTAGTGAAATAAAAGTGACCATATTTGGCCTTAATAATGTATATAAGAGGGTGAAATGAGTCCTATGTGAGAATCGAATGAGGTTCTGAGTGGCATGTATGTCAATAATTCATGCAATTTTTCAAATATAAGATCCAAGCTTCCCTAGTGCAATATACTATATAATGAGTTATGCGATAATTTGAATATTATATAAATAAAATAAAATAAAATATTTTTATAAAGCTTTTGTTGATATAAGTAACCATATCTAAATTTTATGAAGTTTAATTAAATCAAATTTTAAAATCCAGAAAAATATTTTAAATACATATTCCATATTAACATCTAACATAAGTAGTTACCACTAAGTATGTCACATGTAGTTAAAATTCCTTGTTATGGGAAAGGGTTATATAAAACATGCTTGTGGTGGTTGAATGAAGGATTTTTTAGGAGGTTGTGTGTCATGTGGGGCATTAGCACCTTAACTAGTCATTCCTTCCTGCTATATTCTATAATTTGAGTAAATTTATGAGTTTAATGACCATATTGACCTCACAAAAAACATGGGAAGTTTGTTCATAGATTATTTTTCTTCCACTATTTATATTTATTATTGTTATTACTATAATTTTGTGTTAGAAATTGTAGCAAGAAAGGCTAATTTTAACTTGTGCCTTTGTCAAATTTAGTAATTCTATTCTCCACATCGGTAGGATGAATTGGATTGTAGTTAAATTGTGTGACATGGCTTTGTCTAATAGTTTAATCAGAAAAATTGAGTTATAGGCTAAAAGTAGAGTTGTGCATGTAGTGATTGCTAAAATTTAGCAATCTAGTTCAGTTATTTTCAGTTTGACTCAGTTAATAGAGGTCAAGTAACTGGTTGAGTCAGTTGAAGGTAAACTGAGTAGTAGAACTATTGTTAACTCAGTGATCTCTTAGTTAAACTAGACAATCAACTAAAAATATCCTAGACATGCATGGAATTCGAATTTCCTAGTTGGAGTGGTGGAAAAGGCACATTGTTATTATAAATTGTATACTAGTTAAGTGTACAAGCTTGTTAGTTGAGTAGGTGAATCATTCCTTGGGAATTCCATAGGAAAATAAGAAAAAAATCCTATATTTTAGGAGATGATCTCTTCCAATAATGTGCAAGGAAATACGAGAAATTTTGGGCCTTGAATTGGCTAAGTGTTGGCTAGAGTAGGACAATCAGCAAGAGAACAAGGTTACAATGCAAGGTGTGCTTCAAGATCAAAGTAAGGCATTGTAATAGTTTCTCATTCTCATCTGATTAATGAAAATAAACAAAGGGGTTTTTCCCAGTTGGGTTTCCTTGTAAATCATTGTGTTTTTGTGGTGTTTTTTTGGTTACATGTCATTGCATGTGTTTCTAAATTGTGAGTTTCATTCTGTAGAATAGTAGAGGAAATTTGAATATCTTGTTTTCAGTTCGAATACATCAATAGTACAAAATTCATATTAATTTCTAAATTTTATTAAAGCAAAAACCACACTAGAAACAAATCTATAGAGCCTCTCCTTCAGAGATTTTGATTTGCAGATTCAATGAAGAATGTTTCTTCTATGTGCAAGAATTTATTTCAATGGGTTGATATTGGAGTAGCTCATGAGGAAACCTCAAATTTCATAGCTTGTAAGGAAAGGATGGAAGAATTTATCGATGATAATGGAGTGATGGAATACACCAATACTGACATTCGACAACCAACATCATCGAATGCACAACAATTAGTCTAGTGGAAGAAGGATAGTGAAAAATCCATTAGGATCATCCTAGAGGGTGTGAGAGACCACATAGTCTCGAATTTACATGGCAAGGAAACTCCATTTTCTATGTAAAAGACCCTCACTAATATATTTGAAAATAGTTGTGGTGTCAAGAAATTGGCATTGAGGGACAAGCTCAAAAACATCTGATTACAGAAAAATGACACCATTCCCCATTATCTCTCTAGATCCACTCAAGTTTGAGATGAACTTGGAGGAGTAGGATAAAATGTGTCATTTTCAGAAACAGTAAGCGTATCCCTCCTAGGAATTCCAAAATCCTAGCACAAATACAAGGATTCTCTAAATGGAAGGGAAAAACTACTAAATTGGGAGAGACTTTGGTATGATGTGGTGTAGGAAGAAATTCAGTAGAACACTAGAGATGGAGTAACATCCAAATCTAAGGAGGAAGAGAATTTTTCCTTGGTTGGGAAGGGAAGGGAAGGAAATGGAAAGCAAGCCCAAAGAAAACTAGAGTCTAGTCAAAATAATGGCAAGAATAAGGATCTAAGAAAGATAAAATGTTTTTCACTGCCATGAATTTGGGTCACTATGCAACCAAGTGTCTGCACAAGAAGTCTAACAATAAGCCTTTGGGAGGAGTAGGAGGTGAAGAACTTGCATCACAATTTGAATTAGACTTCACCCTAATTTCATGCATGGCCAATAATGTAATGGGGGAGTGAGTGGTATCTAGATTTAGGTGCCTCATTCAATATGACAAGATGCAAAGAATTCTTCAGTAGCCTAGAGGAGAAGGATACCCAGATGCACATAGAACTTGGGGATGATCGGTGATACAGAATCAAAGGAATTGAAATTGTAACCTTTTAGAGGGAATTGGAATCCCATCTTCTTCTAAAATATTTTATGTATGTATCTAGGTTGAAGAAGAACTTGATGTTTGTATATGTATCGGAGGATCATAACTATGATGTTGTTTTCAATAAGGGGAAATCCTTTCTAGGACATGTAGCTACTTGGAAGATGAAAGAGATTGAAGTTCGAGTGAAGAATACTTACAAACTTGAGGTGGAAGCTTGCACTGCATTGAGTAGCAAGGCATGAGAAGTGTGAATTCGCGATGTTGTAGAAATTTTTCATAGGCACATGGTACAGTTACACCATGGAGCTTTGAAATTCAAAAAATAGTTACCACCAGTCTCTCAGAATGCACCCTTAACCAACATTATTTTTGCAAGGGATGCACATGGGGGAAATTTATCAAATACAAGTTCTAGAGCCGAGATATCAGAGCTAGAGGAATCTTGGAGAGAGTCTAATTTGATGTATGTGGACCATTTTGTACCGCCTCTACAACAAAACACAGGTATTATGTAATTTTTGTTGATGACTTTTCAAGAAAATGTTGGATCTTCTTCATGCGGAAGAAGGATGAAGTTTTATCAAAATTTGGTTAATTCAAAGAATTGGTTGAAAATAATACTGGTCAGATATTGAAAGCCCTGAGAAGTGACAATGGGGGAGAATATGTGTTACACCAATTTTTGGTCATCTAACCTGTTATTATTATATGAACCCAAGTACACCATGTAAGACCAAAAAATATGTTGTAGGGTTTAGAACATAATTGGCCACATTCCAAGATATGAAAATGATGCTCCAATGATCCAATACTCTCTTGCCAATGCGATAAAAGCCCCCCCCATTGAAAAGGAGCACAAGAATAGTTTAGATCTGAGTAGATCTAGCCTCCACTTGCTGCAACTTTCAAAGACAACCAAACCCTCAATAGGATCTGTGTTGTAGTTGGAAGAAGAAGCTTGTCCTTCAGCGAGATAGTGGACTAAGCAATACAAGACTCTTCCAAGAGGCCTCTCAAGGAAAGAGGTGGGATTCCCAATCAGGAACACCTGATGCTAAAAAACACTATTCTTAGCTAAACAACAAGAGAATGATATATTTATAAACAGGCAATATATTCAGAAAATACAATATCATCAACAACCTTCTCATTCTTCCATCCTCTTCCTTTTATATGTTGAGAGCTTGCAAACCCTAAACCACCTTCAATGAAATAGCTTCTTTCACACAAACCATCTCTATCTAAAATTGCGTTGTGCCTCATTTATGGCCACTCCTCCAAGACAATGCTATAAATTTGGTCATGGTTGACCCAGTCAAAACATCTAGCCCCTTTCACACCTAAGGGTGCTTGCTTACATAACCAATATTTAGCCTTTTTCACATTTGGCATTGATTTATTCAATGTTTAGGAGTATTATGGACCTCCTTTACATTTTTATTCTCGAAACAGTGAAATAAAACAAAAATGAATATTCCCATTAGCTTAGGACTAATTGGGAATACTACAGGCTCAAAAATAATACAAGGAAGGTTATGGCAGCCATAGAAGGCATTGTGAATAATTTTTTATGTATTATCTTTTATGACTTTCTGCACGCTTCAACTATTTAACGAAGTTTGTTGTGTCGTTTAGCACAAGGGTATATCCGAGCCGAAATGCCACCCTCATCCTTGGGGGACTTCGATTCCCCACTCAAGAGAATTTCTTTGAGCTACATTTCATCATCCTGCATCAGGCCAACATTCAACCCCTATTAGCAGTGCAGTCTCCTTCAGGAATTGCACAATCCAGGAGGGCAGTTTTAGTGTAGGGGTCATAACTCCAGTTTTTGAGCTTATCATCCAGTGAGGGGAGCAACCCTTCATCCAGAAAGTCTATGGGGAGGAGTAGAAACACTTTTCTCATCAAATCAATCACCTCCTAGCATTCGCCCAGTTGTAGTGCGTAATTCAGCCCTAGGGTTTCATTTTTCATTATTGTCTTTTCCGGAAACCCTTTCTGGGTTATCTTTGAATTGTGTTAAAAAGCACATATCTCTGATCCAAAATTTTTTTGAGCACCCAATCAACAAATCTACGCATAAATAGTTTCCAGTAGCAGTATATTCTAGCAGTATTGTGCAGTCATAGCCTCCCAGTAGTTGGTGTCGCAAAAACATTTCATGTCTTGATGTTTAGGAATATTTTTCCTAGTTTAGTGTCTCTTTCTCAAGCTCTTGTACTTCATTTCTACTATTGCATATAATAAAATGGATCATCTGATATGTTCATGTATTTTATGTGTTGATGTTTACTGCATTTTCCAGTTTTATGTTCTATATTCTTGTTTTTCCTATTTTGAAATATTACAGTTTGTAACAACATATTCATCTCCATGTTCTCCTTGTTGAATTTCATCTCGATGATATGAGCCATAAAATATATAAGGATAAGATCATTGGACAAGTATGCAATTTCTCATAGTACATAAATCTATTGATACACGGAAAATAGACCAGTGTGAATGTAAATGAGAAAATATGTCCTGTTGATGATCCATATATGTTCCAACCAATTTATCTCCAACGAAATGTACTTGTAATAAATAAAGAAAATATTGTGGGACATTATTAGAGTCCCAAGTTATAATGAAATAAAGTAGCCAAGTTATTGATTTTCATATTTACATAAATATATAAGCTTGGGAGATTGATGCCTCCATTCCATTCTTAGATTTCCTCCTATATTGCAACCCTGATGGTTCCTTATCCCACCGTGTCTATAGAAAAAAAATTCACATTGAAAAATACCTCCATGACACCTCTCACCATCATCCTACACAAAAACTTGGGCTCCTCAAAACCTTAGCAACCACAGCCATGAGAATCTTTGACAATGAACACTTAGAATCTGAAAAATCCCATCTTATGGAATTTTTCAGAAGAAATGGGTATAACAAACATATGACCCTCAAAGCCTTTGACAGTGCAAAAAAGCCCAATAACAAAAATTTAAATAACAAAAACAAAGAAAACATTATTGGAAAATTTAACATACCTTACATCCTTAGCATTATTGATAAAATTACCCATATTCAAAAGAAAAATAGAATTCATGCCACTTTCAAACCCATAAACACAATTCATAGTAACCTTAAATCTATTAAAGACACCCTTGATCCTAAATTTCAAAAATGAGTGTATCTAATCCCCCACTCCTATGGAAAACCATACATTGGGGATACTAGTCATTCGATCGAAACCAAGGTACAAGAATACTCAGCTGAAATAAAACATAACCGCTCAAAAACCTCTGCCTTAGCTGAGCATTCAAACAACTCCAAACACCACATCTGTATTGAAAACTCTTGCATCCTTGCCAAAATAGACCACTACTTTCATAGAAAATTTAGGGAGGCTCTGGAAATCAATAAACATCATAGTAACCTAAACTGCGACGAAGGATGGAACATTAGTGAGAATTGGATTCCCACATAAATTTAAAAAACAACTCCCTTTAAAACATTAAAATTTAAATTTTTTTTAGTAACCCCCTCTCTAAAAAATAAAATTTATGCATTAATTAACCTTTTTTCATTTTAATAATTAACATTTTTTCATTTTAATCCTAAAAAATACTTACTCATAACCCTTTCCTTAAAATTCCCCTAAATCTTATTTCCTTTCTTTATAGATTAAATTAAAAATTAAACCAAAATTAAACTAAAAATCTTAAAAATTAATAAAATTTGAACTTATTAAAAGTACTAGTAATAAAAAAAATTTAATATATAAAACTATTAAATATTTCACATAAATTTCATCCCTATAATAAAAATTAATTCGAACATAAACATCTCTTTAATCTCTAACTTCATTATTAAATAACATAAATAAACAAAAGTTTCTAATACAAAGGCATAATAATTATAACATCATAACATTAATCATCTAAATAATTAATAAGATATTTAATAAATTTAATAGTTATAATAATTTAAAGCACCATAATAATTTAAATCAAATATATAAATAATAATTAAATTTAATAATGAGATAATAAAAAAATAACATCATAATTCAAACAAACATCAAAAATTAATACATATTTATAAACAATTAATTCTTAAAATAAATCATTATAATTAAAATCCTGTTTCTGTTAGCTCTAATATATTCTCACCAAACCTTTTAAACTATTTATTCACCATACTTGATATCAACTTCTCTCATTCAATCTTATCTTGATGATGAACCTCGGTAGCTAGTTCGAAATGTCGATGAAGGAAAAAACCTACCCAATGCGTTGGATCCAGAAACAATATTATTACAAAATATAGATCGAAGAAGTCTGAAATAAAAAATATAAACTGTTTGAATTGATAAACATAAATTATAAAATGGAATTGCAAATATAGTATTACTACAGTATTTTTGGATGCCATGAGAACATCCTTTGAGAATCTATCACCCCATTTGATTATGTAGTTGTTTTTGGTCTTTCAATGCCTCTTATAGGATTTTATTCAAACTTGTCTCTATGTATTCAAATTGGCTTTCCTCTCCTATAAGTATTCAAAAAGAAAATATGCTTCAACTTTCCTTGAATACAGACAACAATCAACAACATTCTAGATGCAATAAATGTCTTTATAGCAGAATCGATAATGCCCATGAAATGCACAATTACATTTTTAAGCACAAGAATAAGGTCTCATAGTTATTAACCATCTCACCATGTTCATGTGCCAGCTAGAAAAATGAAATGACTCAACAACATACTAAAATTTCAATTCCATTGATTACAAGGAACAAGTAAAGTCTCATATTAAAGAAAGGAAAGATGCTACATTCTATTTTGACTCTGAAAACAATAGAGAGAAATACTCAACGAATGTTAAAAACGGAAAGTCGTATCCATCAATCCATATGTACCACCTTAAGGATGCTTATGTTAAGAAAATAAAATTTTGAATGATTGCAAGAGGAAGAAAGGAGAGCCCCATCTGAAGGAAAAGGCCAGAAAAGGAACCAAGTTCATTCCATTGCATGTTTTTCTTAATTCATCCTTTCCTCATCCAAGAAAGTTGAAATGAAAATCCATTATTACAACAAAATTATCAACATTAACTTGAGACTTCAGCCATCATGTGAGGTAAAAATAACCATTCCAAGCAATTTGTTTACTGATTGAGATTGGATTATAAATTTATCATGAAGTTTGTTTTACCTCCAAACAATGTTAATTATTTTATAATCCACGATATTAATATACATCTTTGACATGTCATCTCAGTCAAAACATTGAATTAGCTTTTTCCTTTATTGTTTCTCAACAAGTCTGTAAAAGGGTTCAATATTTGACTACCTTAGACACACAACATGATTTTCCAACAATGTTCAAGGGTTGTACATAGTAAATTGGTATTTCCTACATAATTTCTTGGCAAGTTGCAAGTCTACTAGGGAAGAATTCAGTTGAAAAGTCCCTAGATGCAATGGGATGCTCGAGTATGCCCACCTCTAAACAAAATCTTAATCTTGAATGTAATATACATCTATGAAAAGATTTAAAACCACTACTTTTAGTTCTATACACTATGAAATACATGTATGTGTAATTAATATAGCTTCTAAATATTTTAAGGAAATCATTATTTTCCCTCCTCTCGATGTTATTTCTCAATTATAAATATGGTCCTTCTAAATTTGGTTGCTTCCAAAATAGGCCATGATATTGGTTGTCTTTCTAAACTAAATAAAATGGAATATTTAAAATTTTCTCCTGTGTTGAGTTCAAGAAATTTGTTGTTCCTGCAAAGTTTAAAATTTAATAGAATAGCAATATAGTATAGAAAATTATGCAAATTGAAAAGGAGCTTTGTATTATATTCATATTGAAACCTTGATTCTTGAGATTTGTATCTTAGTTCTTAACCAATTAGCTTGTCAAAAAAAAATTGGTGTATCATAATTAACAATTAGAAACTATGTTGAATAAATGTATCTCTGAGGAATTATTCTCCAAGCCAAAATACAAAGTTTAAAAACACTGAATATCATTACAAGTTGAAGGTAACCAAATACATAGAATATATGTTTTACAAAGCTTGAATCCCAAGAGGAAATGTGATCTAGAGTAGGAGAAAAAAACACAAAAAATGCATTGTTCAAGAGGCATTAGAAGGAAAAATCAACAATGGGACAAGGGAACCTAAATTATGAAGGAGAAATTTACACCTTGAAGGATACATTTAGAAACGCTCTCCAACAAGCACAATGCTAGCTTGTAAATGGATGATAATTTTCACTATTGACTGGTAATGTGTAAAATCCTAAAATGTAATATGATTTGATTAATAATTCTTCCTTATTACCACAACAATGTCAAGCATGCACCACCTATCAAGCTGTGAGGCATTTATTACACTTAACAACCACCTAGCCTGACTTAGCAGGTCCAGGGTGGCTTAGTGGCTTCCTTGCGAGTAGCGCATTGGCCACTTCTTGTCATGAATAAAATGTAGGTAAGGGATATAATAAGAAGAGAAGCAATCTACTTGAATTATACCAAGATAAAAACATCTCTCCTGAGTATGTCTGATGTTATAAGAAGGATGCGTGCTCAAAATGAAATTTATCAGCTAACTGCTACAAGGTTGAAATTGAATGGATTATTTTATGTTCAATTATGGGAATGTTATCATGTGGAATAAAAGAACAATAATTAAAGTATGTTAAATCTAATTTGAAAATTATAACACTCAATTGGTTGATTCTAACCTTTAGGCAATTTTTTCACTACATTGTAATAAAGAATACAAGGAATCGTTCTCTCTCTCTCTCTCTCTCTCTCTCTCTCTCTCTCTCTATCTATCTATCTATATATATATATATATATATAGATATGTATGTATGTATGTATGTATGTATGTATGTATGTATGTATGTATGAATGTATGTATGTATGTCTATGTATATGTATATATATAGGTTGTCGAAAGTTTGATCTATTGAACACATCCTTGCTACAGATAGTGAATGCATCTTATTATGACTCTTTATGAAATATTTTCAAAGGTTCATAATTAATTTCTTTGAGTAGTGTTCTATCTTCTCTCAAGTCTGGCAAAAATATGAAAATATATTTGTGCTCTTAAAATTTGTTAAACCTTAAATCGATTTTTTGTTGGAATTCTAGAACCTTACTATTGATCAAAACACTCATTCTCATGTTGACCTAGGTAAATATGTTTCTCCTTTTATGGTAAGCGCTAATTTGATACTATTATTTTGTTTTATGGATTATGTTTATATGAATAAAATAAAATAAATATCAATTAGGTTTATTTTAGGCAATTCGGGGGAATGATTGTTGTCGTCCCCACCCATGTTCAATTCCTAAAAGTGACATGATGGATGAACTTTGTTGCAGTGGCTTTGAGCCTTGTTGAGTCTGTGTAGTCTCTTAAGGATTGAAAAATGCATATTCCCCATACGGGATATAAAGATATTTCTCATGAAAGAAAATAACATACCCATATTTTTGTTGCTTATCTGTCATTGTTTTATATGTATTGTGTTCTAGTTCTCAAATACTTAGTTTTGAACAACATTATTCATTATAATTCCTCTCTGTAAATATTTCCTTTAAATATCTGATTTATACAACTTCTAAAGGTTATGAATTTCTTGAGTAATCCTCCTATTGCATATAATGTTTTCATTAACACGTTGCATAACTTATCAACTAATTTGGAATTGAAGTAAGCAATGACCCCTGATTCTATTTGCAATTATGTTTTCCTCTAAAGAATTTACTGCTACATGACCTTTTGCTTTACGTGTTGTAGTATATAGTCATGTGATTATTATTTTCACAATATTAGCTTGGTCAATATATTTACATAAATATTATCATGACTATATAGGAAGGTCATCCAATGTTGACATATCGAGTTTAGGATGCTCTTGTCAAGGCTTTCACAAGTAAAATGAAATCTACATTCACAACATCAAGTTTTGTAGCAACGATACTTGTCTTGGGTTATAGAAATTTTTTGTCCATGGCAGAGAATTCGATTGAGAAAATTTTGCGAGACATCAATGTTAAGGGTGTCCTTCTAGCTGCCAAGACAGATGGGAAAAATAAAATACTCGCTATTATAGAATCTTTCCAGATAGATTATTTGGCACATTGTCAGACCATCCTTTTAGATCTTGGTATTAATTTGTTCAAATCTCCATTCAAGGGAGTATCCCATCACAGGAGAAGATATCAATGTTTATTTCTTGCATTCAAGAATAAATTGAAGCAGTTCAATTTGATACACTTCTAACACTCATTGTTTTACATGAGATCGGTAAAGTCTTGTAGTTGTTTGTACAAAATGTTGAGTCTCAGGTACCACATTTTTTCCCATGTTCAATTTGTTGTTTGTTACATTAAACTTAAGTTTATTTTTAGATATACATTACATTTTCCTTTTTAATGTTTCTTGGATGCACATTATCATTTCACCCTGTTGGATTCACTTTTTTATATTGATATGTGTTCTTTTGGGTATGTGTTCTTGTACTCCAAATTTCTATGTAATTATATATGTTAGCGTAAATTCTTAACGTAAGTGTACGAAAAGAGCTCACTTTAGCTGTGTGTGAAAAATAGCCCTAACAACATAAATTGTTGCCTACCTCTTTAGATCTACAGTTGATAGTTAGAACAAATGCTGTAAAAAACCAATTCTATGCAGTAAAAAAGTTAAACAGTAAAAATAAATATTAATTACTCCATGCATCCAATAGACAAGACAATATTTAAATAATTATTCATATATTATTACACCTAGTGAAGGGAAAAAATAAGTGTTACCAGTCCCCCATGGGATGGGTTCTTGATTGTCCTCAACACTTCAATTCCAGAAGTTTCTCTCTATAATGCTGCAGAAAACCCAAAATGTGTTGAACTCTATAGGAGTTGAAGAAGAAAAAGAAAACAGTATCCACAATTAGAACAATCGTAGAATGACAATGAAAGTGATCAAAGTGAAGAATGAATGGAAAACCCTCATATTTATAACAAAATATTGAGTTATCCTCGATAATGGAGAATAATAAAATATTATTAACTAAGATCTAGATCTAAACTCTTGGAATATTTAATTATATTTTGTTGGAGGGAAAAGGTATATAAATTGGTTAAATACCTTTATTTAGAAATAATAAACAAATAAATGATTTATTTATCATTTTAAGCATGTGGTTAAGGAATAATTAACAAATAATGATTTTTTAAATTATTTCTAGGTGATTTAGTCAAATCTAACAAGGAATAATAACTAAATAATCATTTAATTAATTATTCCTAGAGAAAAATAAGAAAAATAACGCTTTATCTAATTATTTCTCATAGTTGGGTTAAATATGACCAGGAATATTAATTTAAAAATGGTTTAATTAATTATTCATAGAGGAAAATCAAATAAATAAGGATTTATTTAATTATTCCCCATGGGGTTTCTTGTTTTAAATAGAACTTAATAAAATATGGTTTATTAAATTATTTCTTATAGTGAAAGAAATTTAACTATGGTAAATTGGTCTTACATGGTGTACTTCGATCCATATAATTTTAAATGATTTGATGACCACATTTTGGTAATAATAGATCCCCCCCCCCCCCCCCCCAAACATGCGAGCATTAAGAGCTAATCGTATCATCGAAGTAAGTTGTAAGAACACAATCACTAGACACCAAAGGGGAGTCAGAGAGAGAGAGAGAGATACATAGACGAAGTGAAGTGAGAGAGGACAATTTTTGAGGGGAAAATACCTACAAATGATATAAGTCTCCTTTAATGTTTGGGTACCTATCCTCAATGGGGTGGGGGAGGCATACATATGCCCGCTAAGATGAAAAAGTACAAAGAATAATGGTGTGCCCAAAAAAATGAAACTGAGCACTAAAGTACATGATAAATGGTACATGACATGCTGGCATAAAATGGGCCAGAAAAAAATATAATGGATCCCACATACATACTGTGCCTAGAGAAACATGAGCCAGGACTGAATACAATGATATCTAAGTAGATGGGACATAATAACAACCAAAGAAGCTTGTAAATAGGAGATAGCTATGAAAATATGAATGGACCGTATGAAAGATACATGCATGCTATGGGTGCTACAAGCGGCTGAAACTAAAAGCATAAAATCTACAGAGTTGGATATGATGTTGTAGCATAATCTGAGGTCATCCGGGCATGTGTGGGGCTACCTAAAGGGCCACCCCTTTGTGAGGTATGAAACAACTCACAAACACCTAGGAATCACGAGTACAATATGTTGGATCACCAGACCATCAAGTATACGAATCTCAATTATGAAAATAATGAGATGAGGCCAAGCGGATGAGAAACAACCAAGTCAAAGGGAAATGATGATTCCCTTTACCTGATATGATGCACCAAAAAGGAGTGGAAGCTAGAACCAACGTACACCTGCCTCTAGACTTGTTTTCTAGAATGAATGTGTGGATGTCGATAGAATGAGGTCCGCCATAGGGGAGGCCATGTTGAATCCTCAACTAAGGAATGAGGGATCATAGTAAAGTGATTGATGGACTGACACTAGGGATGATGATGGAATAGGAGATATTGAGTAGCTGATGAATGAATTCCCTTGTCAGAGCATAAAAATCATGGATGACCTAGCAGTGACTGACTCGAGTTCGGAGGGTATGGGAGACAGTATGTTTGGAGGAAAAAATGGGGGACACGAGAGGGATATAAGGAAAAAATGGATGGAATACTGTAATAGGAGGCAAAGGGACTTGGGAAAAACTCCATGAATGTGTGATGACTCAACTCGGATGATTTGAACAAGGGTGACTCGATGGTGCTGCCACACAAAATAGGTCCAGTGGTTACCATAAAAACATGAGGAAAAGATGGTTTCTCATAATGAAAATTGACACATGCATTGAAAAGTATGAAGGAAAAGTAGTGCCCTAAGTACAAGTAGCGCATGGAAGAAATTTGATTTTAGGAGGTCGAAAAGTGACCCATCTTGGGAAGACAGCTTCCTATTGAAGTGTCAAATTATCAAAAACAAAGGAAGACCCATTATAGTACTCAGTGAGAGCTTTCCAATTGTGTTGATTGTTAGTCAAACCGAGCTACATTTTGGTCCCAATTAGAGAAGGAAAATTTATGGTTTTCCTTTAATAGGGTGACTTGCATCCAATTTAATTCATTTGATAACTTATATGTGGTGAATTTGGAGAGGAGGAGAAGGCCCTAAATCTTACGACAATCATAGCGGATAAACTGACTGCCAAAATCAGGATTTGTTAGTGGAAGGTAGGTTGCCTAACATTACTCTACATTTTCATCCATTTAGTATTTCATATTAGGTTCTCAGGGCTTAGTAAGAGACCACTTCCTCTCCTCACAGCCGACTCACACTATCTTGGGCCTAAAGTGCAACCTCGCTCATAGTGTTCAAGGATAAATAATATGAGCTTAGAGTTACAGGGGTGGAAAATGCTAGTTGGAGTTGGAGGTGAGGTTTGGTCAGCTTGTTGGATGAGAATCGAGACTTGAATTTTTATGATGAAGTTTTTGTTTTTATGAGATGAAAAACATGATGGTGTTATGTAGGTATGGGAGAATTGAGGATCAATTGGAGTGATAGATATTTGGATGCTCTTGGGGCTAAGATCCAAGGGGATCAGTTGGTACGAGGAGTAGTTGCTATATATGGGGTTCTCAAGTTGGTTGAGAACCAACTGATGAGCGTAGGTGAGCCCTTACTATTGAGGATAGTGAGATATTTGGATCTAGACCATGAGGCCTTTATGGTGAAGGGGCACAAGATTGAGCTTTCCATCCAGGACATATATTTTTTGACCGGAATCCCACCACTAGGGGTGGTGGGAAACATACATCCATTTTTACCATGTGGGCATAACATATTAGAGTTCATGGAGCGTCATTGTAGACTAGATTCTCATGCTAAGGGCATGACTATTCTGATCAGTGATCTAGAGTGGCTAGAGACATGCATTGTCATCGCAGCAGTACTATGGATCTTGGGTAACAAGGAATTCCATCACATCACTATGGGTGGGATGAGATGATGTTGTCATCGGTGAAATGACAACTGTCACTGTGTAAGAAATATTTTAACCAATATTTTTCTTTTGGTATGGTTTTGGGCTTGTTCTTATTTGAGAATATCCCCATGACTCGACCTCATGTGAAAATCTGGGATGGGAGCCCACAGGAGCCCAAGATGTACCACTAGGGGCATTTGCTGTGGAGAAGAGGAGAAGGGGGAGTCAGATAGGTGTTCCAACCTGAGTGTTTCACAAACTGGGATCAGATTCCGCTATACATAGATGACTATCCATACAATGGTATAAAATTTCAGGGGACCCTCACTTGCCACATCTGCCTGGATGATCATGGGGACCAAATGGTAAGTGAAAGTTTCTATATATTATGGTGCATTTAAAGTTTTTAAAATATGTATGTGGTACTGATTCATGACTTTTGGTATGCATATATAGCACTGATGAAGCCGATAGGGTATGCGGGACGATCCACGACACCAAGGGTTACGGGAACTAGTGGAGAAAAAGTCAACTAGAGACCTAATTATGAGGCTTTGCTGGAGGATGTCCATTGCATGTGTGATATGTTGTTGACCAGTGTATGAGAGTGTTGGTGGCATGGTATTGACGACCAGTACATTGAGGGATGCATAGGGCTGCCCTCTGAGTGGCGAGGGGTCATGCAACACATGGAAGTGGTCGGGTAGGCAGTTCAAGATCTGTGAGCTAGTGGAGCCGAGCCATTGGCTCGGGACCCTCCAGATAAGGATTAGATATAGGGGCATGTGGTGCCCCAAATTTTAATTTTTGTAACATGCTGTGGGCACGTCGTATGTATTTTGAGTAGTGGACTCCAAACATTTATGATTTTGTCAATACATAATATTTATATGCATCTTTTTATATATGATGAGTATATGGTTCGCCACTTTTTATTATTATCTTGTGTTAAATGCATGTGATAAGTGTCAATCTAGAATATTGTTTGCAATTATATCTACATAATGATTATGGGTTCTAGGTACATGACTAAATGTAATGGATTCAAATTCATGCACTAAGAGCTTCACTCATATCTTCAAAAAAGGACATGGTTATTCACATGATACATGCCATTTAATTTCATGACAAGAAGCAAGGAATCTAAATGAACATGAAGATGAAGGATGTGATGAGCAAGGGCATCGACTAAGAAACCTATCACTGCATCATATTTGGCCTGGCTATTGGTGGCAGATCCAATGGATACGCCATTGGATAGGACCAACGAATACAAGGGGGTGAAAATGGGCCAAGTTGTTGAGGCTATACTCTGGGAGAAGCAACTTGCACCATCGGCATGGCTGATATATGGTGTGGATGATGGATCCATTTGAAAGGTGCTAGAAGACAACAAATGAGATGATGGTGGACAGTGCAAGCTACCTAAATGCATGACAAAAATAAATATACGCATGTCAATGGGAGATGTTATGGGTAAAATTTCACGAGGTAAAGTTCATTGCGAGGGTTAGGAAGGAATTGGCCTTTGAAATCCTTTAGAAGGTATGCCCCATTTCCTAAATCCTTACTAATGATGTAAGTTCCTAGCCATAATGAGTCAAAATTCCCATGACCAAGGACATCATGAGCCTAGTCCTACTTTAGAACAAGATCGCCTTCGTGGAAGGTATGAGGGAGGAATTTTTGGTCATATTGAACATTGCTGCACTTCTTAGCTGCTTTAATGGTTTGCAATGAAATACGACGGTCTTTGGAATCATGCTCAAGAACGATAAGTATTTTTTATAATGGTTGGGTTTTAGGGATAAGTTCGATTTCTAGGTGAAGGGAGGGGATTTCACAGTTGATTAATAAGACGAATTCCTTGGAAAAAACAAGGTGGAAAGGAGTAAACCCGGTGGCAGTTTTAAGAGAAGTTCTATAGGCACAAAAATAAAGGAAGAGCATAAGTTGTGAGTTGATTTTGTTCTTGTTCACTATCCACTGAAATGATAGTTTTAAGGATTTTATTGACCGCTTCAACTTGTCCATTACCTTGGGGATAATAAGACGATGAATATTGGTGCAAAAATCCCAATAAAGAGGGTAGCTCATGCCACATCTCATCTTTCAAAATGTCTACCATGGTCAGAGACCAATTTTTTCAGAACCCTGAATCGAGCGATAACATGGTTAAGTAAAAAGAGAGTTGCAGTAGCTGCCATGTTGTTGAACGTTGGCATGGCCTCAGCCCATCTGGTGAAATAGTTGACCACCACGATAATATACTTGTGGTTGCCAACAAATGGAGTTTAACACTCCATAAAATCAATGGCCCACTTACATAAGGGAATGACTAATATGACAGGATGGAGGGGAGTGTATGGATTTCGTGCCTTTGGGGAAAATAGTTGAAAATTGGAAAAATGTTTGATTACTTCAATATAACTACTAAAGAGAGAAGGAAAAAAATACCCAACGCGCATGATTTTATGGGTAGTGTCCAAACAGAAGAGGTGGCCACCACAAGCGCTGCGTTGGTAGGCATTAAGGACTTACTCATCTTTAGCATGCATGAGACAATGAAGAAGGACAGAACGAACACCACAATGATAAAGATCATCACCAATGAGAAGGTAGCAGGGGGCTTGGTGTCGTATATGTCATCAAGAATCAAGATCAATATGGGAGGTGAAATTCTAGGTTTTAAAGTAAGTAAGGATGTATCCATACCAAGGATCATCTGAAGTAATGGAAAACAAGTTCTCATTTGTTAAATCATCATTAATAGGCGGATCACACATACACATTGTAGAAAATTTAGAAATGAGTTTAGCAAGGGCTAAACCTTTCTTACTCTTGTGTGTGAAAAATTCAAGATTGAATTCCTGGAGGATAACAATCCAACATGCATATTTCCCATTAATGATCCGTCAACTTAAGAGGAATTTCATGGTGTTGGAATTGGTCACGACCTTGGTGGAACGCGTAAGTATATAATGACGAAGTTTTTGGACCGAGAACACAATGGCTAGAACTAAATTCTCTTCATGTGAGAAGGAAATGGGGGTCCCACAAGGTTCTTACTGAAATAATAGATAACATGTTCATTTCCAGTGTCATCCGCTTAAATGAAGACCCCAACGACTGAGTGGGTGGAAGCTGAGATGTACAGGATGAAATCTCTCTCCAAGTTAGGTGGACTAATCAAGGGTGTGGAAGTGAGAGCATGTTTTAGGGCATCAAAATATTTTTGAGCATATTCATCCCAAAAAAATGGAATGTGATATCGAAGGAGTCTTAGAAATCCATGTGCAGTGGTGGCATAGTTAGGGACAAACCACCAAAAGGAATTTTTCTTTGCCTTGGAGGCTTTGTAACTGGCGCAAGATATGAGGAATGGGAAGCTCAAGAATGGCTTAAACATTGAGGGGATCAAGATTTATACCATATTTGGACACAATGCAGCCCAAGAGATGGCTGGCAGGAACACAAAATACACTCTTCAATGGGTTGAGGAAGATATTATCCTTGCGACATCATAGAAAAACAGTATGCAAATCATGAATGTGTTTCACGCAAGGCCTAGAAAAAGTAGTGAGGTAATCAAGGTAAGAAATGATAATATGAGCCAAGTCATAGAAGAAGTATGACATGGCCTATTGGAAGGTGGCTCCCAAATTATTTAAACCAAAAAGGATGACCCTATAAGAAAAATTTCCCCATGGAGTATTGAACACAGTTTTTAACTGATCAACATGGTGGATAATAATCTAGTTATACCCAGAGAAACCATCCATAAAATATATAACCTCATGCCCTGCACACTCATCAATGATTTGGTCAATAAATGGTGTGGGGAAGTTGTCCTTGAGACAAGCTTTGCTCAAGTTGTGAAAGTTAGTGCACACACGGATAGTGCCTTGCTTCTTGAGAACGGGAACCAGGTTGGAAATCAATGCGGTGTATTCAATGTGATAGATACAACCAACCTGTTTGAGCTTATCGATTTCAGCTTTGATAGCCTCTCATCTATAAGGATTTATGGGTCTCAAATGTTGACAGATAGTATTAGCATCAGGTCATGTATCTATATGTTGTTGGACAATGGCGGGATCAACTTTGGGAATATCCTAATAAGACTAGGCGAAAATATCATAGAATTCATTGAATAGCTTGGTGTAAGCCTCAATTTCTTCCAAGGTGCAATATGCCCCCAAGGTTATATTTTATTCTACCCCTAGTTTATTGGAAGTGTTTATTTCAATTATAGGATAGATGTTGGCCATGTTTCCTTCTTTGAAATCAACTGGTGCATGAATGGGATTTCTAAGCGAATAGACTTTATCATGAATGAAGTATTTAGACTCCATAGCATATTGGTCATGGGACTACTAAAGAAGGAAGTACACACGATGGTGCGTATGATCCCAAGTAAAATCAGGGGTGGTCATTGCTTCCATAATGCCTTCATCAAAATGGAAGATAGAAGGACTGGCAGAAGGGATACCACATGATGTAGCAGGGCTACTTGGCGCATCATCATGAGAAATATGGTTCATATGCGCATCATTACAAAGGGTAGATGAAGATCTAGTAGATGAAAAATCTACTGATTTTGAGACCAAGGTGTTCGACAAGGGAGGTTTGACCAAAACATAATGGGAATCCCTAGAGGGGTCTTCCACCGTGGATCTCATGGATGACGAAAAATGGAGAATATCAGCCAAAGATTCTATCATCTCGACATTGGGGGGACCTATCAAAATGGGTGCAAAAATTTCCTCCAGCTCTGCTAGAGCAGAACTCACAAGTAGAGGAGTAGATAATCTACTACGAGCGGAATATATTTCACGAATTTCTTCAAGGGTATCGCAAAATTCGTCGAGATAGGGACAATGATGAGAATAATTGCCATAAATGTCGCACAAAGCACAAGGGTTGCTCATGCTTAAAAATTTTAGTTTCTTAGCTGAATCAGGTAAGGTAACATGTGCCTCAGTGATGTCATATTCATGAAACGTTTCATTGACCACAAGTTTTAGATGAGTAAGCTCAAGAAAATTATGGGTGGCATGACCAACAACATCACACAAAGTGCACGGAGGTGATGAATTTGTAGGCTTAGGAGGAGCTGGAGAATTTTTTGGGGCCTTGTCCTTAGGTTCCCTCTTTTTGGATTTTCCACCCTCACCATATGCTTTGGAAATAGGAGCAGGTTCCTCTTGAGGTGGTTGTGGCACTGAAGCAAAGGGAGGGGTCATGGAAACTGGTGGGACCGAGGTCAAAGCTGTATAAGGTTTGAGTTGACTAGGTGGAGTGTTTGCTGGTGGATCAATGTACCAGACTAGGATCCCTAGGGTCAAATTAGGTAGACTCAATGTAGCGATAACAGGCACCGAAAAGAGTCCAGAGGGGGGACCTAAAAACAATATATCACCAGAAGGGTAATGGCCTAGCAAAATGACTCCCAAATGGTTAAGGATTGGGCAGACCATTCTTGGTTGAAAAATACTGGGAGAGATGTCAACAGAAGGAGAAGGTCCTAAAGGTTGTGTCGAGTGAACAACAACAGGTTTCGAAGGCATTGGTTATTGGTTAGTCGAACCAGGACGCTTTTGGCGAGCCCAAGACGTTTGCAACATGCAAACACTGGATGAGCTGGGATCGGTGATAAGAGGATGGGGACCATTGAATGAACTATGTAAGGTGGAATATTTATAGACTCCTGGTGAAACACTAGTGAGAGGTGTGACTGATTGGTTATCGACCATCGAATATATGATGGCCTCTAGGGAGGTTTGAGACTTTGGTTCGTAATATTTCAACTGATCGATGGTGATGATATTTCCACTGTGGGGGAAGCACATATTACAGTAAACCACAAATGTGACAATTGAAATTGCATAGGTGTAGATATGACCCAAGAGGATATTGTAATAAAAGGGGGCATCGATGACTTCTATGTCAATGCAAACAGTCTTTCCCCCAAGCGTGACTACAAAATTGTGGAACATGGAAAGGGGCTAAGAAGGGTGACTGTCCCACACACACAAAGTGATGGTGGATGGGGCCAAGTTGGGCGATACAAGCTTATTCCAAACATAGGTGGACATCATACAAGTGGATGCACCCTCATCACTGATACATATCTGAACATGGGAATTACGGATCTTGACTGGTATTTGGAAGGCAACGGATGAAGGTAAAGTGGGATGTTCTGATTTGTCAACATCAAAGATGGTCAAAAAATCATTTGAAGGATCCCTAGTTCCAAAAGAAGATAGTATAGATTTTCATTAAGATGGGCATGACTGGAGGACTTCTAGCATTGACATGGTAGTAATTGACTGCACCAAGTCATCTACTATGCTGTATGTGTGGATGGATTTGGCAGAGAAACATTTTCGTGTAATAGCCCTTTGGGGATCTTGTGAAGGAAATTTTCCTTAGGTGGAGGGATTTGTAAGGGAAAATTTGGTGTCAAAATGGACTTTGTGGGAACTTTGGTTTGAGGCTCAGTTGAAAATGTAGAGGGTTTCTTGTCATATTGGCGTGACCAGGTCTGAAGGTTGACATCAGCGGTATTGACCACTTCATAATTCATCATGAGAATATGCTAATCAGGGGTACTAGACTGTGAAGGTTCAAGAGCTACCTAACCTTGAGGTGGCTGGGAAACAACATATCCTTACTAGGAAAAGGATTAGTGAACACTGTCAGTTGATCTGGTGTAGTGTTTGGAGGAAGCGAAGAGGTGGCTTGCTATCCTTTAGATGTTTCTTATGCTTCTTGAAACTGGTGCATCTATGGTAAAAGAGGACAATCATCAGTATAATGGTCATGGAAACCACAACATGAACAAGTTTTGTTTGTACAAAGAGGATTTTTCTACTTGGGTTAATCACCCTATTGCTGGTTTGCGGTGGTAGGCTGGTTCCCTTGGGGTGCATTTGGTTGATTACCTTGGCAACCTTTGTTACCTTTCACATGTTGGTTATGGTTTCCTTATCCTTCATTATTTTTCTTTAATTTAGGAGGATTAGTCACACTCTGCTATGCATACACTTGACCTTGAGGAGGTGATGGCTGCTGTGGCAAAGGTTGAGAAGGCACGGGAGGCTGGGTAGCTGATGCCGGAAGGGCTAGAGCATCGGGTTGTGCATAAGGATAGAAAGGAGGAGGAGTAAAATTTGGGTAAAAAGGTTGAGAAACAACTTTCCCTGGCATCGGTTGATGCAGGTGGGAAAATGCATAAGGCGTTCTTTGACGAGGATACAAGTTGTCGAGAGGGGAACTGGTCCCCCCCTTGGGGAAACCATAACCCATAGAATGATGAGTATAAGGATGTGAAAGAGATCCAACGATACCAACAGGGTTGTTGTGGTGGATTTGGTGCATGGATGTACAAAATTGCACCAGTTTAAAGGGTTTTTTTCAGCCCCTTAAACTCTAGGTAACAGACAAAAGGTGGTGGAGTTTAAAAGCATACGATCTAGAGGAAAAATCATGCAAATGTATACTCAAATTAAACTAAAACTAAAACACAAATATACAAAATCTATTGAAGAGATTCAAATGATAATAGTGCAAATAGTGGCTCTAGGCCCCTTCTTATTAAATGTTTGATACGAAGAATAAATTTTACCCACTTGCCAAAGGGCCCTTGGACAATGGTTCTAGGTCCTGATGCAAGGATGTTGTTTTCTAAGCTCACCTTGGTGTAAGCTCCCTCTTTCTCTACTGTGATGGACTAAGATTGTTGGATGGCTGACAATCGAGTCTCCTATATCTCCAACTACGGGTCACACATTGCTGGTATTGCTTGGGCAATTATGGCCAACATAACAATGTGATCACCCATTCTTCATCTCATGGTGGCTTTATATAGGGGATTTCAAATCCTCCTTCCCTCCCTTGGTACATGGTGGACGGTGACCCAAGGGAGAGGTATGATTCCATTGTGTGCTCCAAATATTCTTTTGTGTGCTCACATAGTGTCTAAGGAGGAACTGGTGGATATCCTTAGGTCGCTTCATGTAAGGAGAAACTTGTCATTTTCTTTGTGTGGTCCTGGAAAGTGAAATTTTTCCACTTTCAGGAATGCGTGCTTATTGGGTAAAATGGCGTGCAGAAGGCGCTCTTCTCAAAGGATAATGCGTGTAATCAACATTTAAGACTAGTTAAAATTTGATTTTCTCAAAACCTTAGAGATTTTAAATACTTTCTTGATTCTATAATGTCTTCGTGTCTTGTAAATCCTTTGGCTTAACATTAATTAATGTCATATTTTGCTGTACAATTTACTAGTGTTAATAGTTTCCCCCTAATGTGTGAGGTCTAGGAAGGACTGTATAGCCGAAATACATTATAGTTTCTTTTTTGTATCGTGTGTAGAGAGAGAGGGAGACCTGCGTGAAGCGTTGGAGTTAACAACACCCTGCATGGGTTCCAATAATGACCACGTCTAAGGGATCCCTGCAAGAAAATACAATTTTTACAACATATATACAAAATTTCAATGAGGAGGGCATGTCCCATGGTTGTAAGGTATGATACCATCTTGACATGAAAGCTTTTTTTGTAGTTGAATTTCAAGAGGATCGATGACATCTATGGACAATGATGTCTCCCACAGTGCCACCCGAGGACACCCCTTTGCACGGGGAGGGGTGATCCAAGGTACGACTTCCTTTTTGGAAAAGAGGTGTCGAGGTCGACAATAAGGAAGCCTTAAACAAACCATGGGTCATCGAATTGAGGGGTGGGGGACTTGGATGTGATGGGTTTAAAATAGGCATGTTGGTGAGAGGTGACTAAAAAATCATGATGGTGATTCAGTGGCCCGAAGTCAGAGTATACTTAAGCAGCTTGGCGGCAGTCATAGTTATTTATGAGGGGAAAATCCCTGGAGTCGGTAGGACTTCTAGGGCGGGTGTAAACTGGCTATCAATGTTGTGATGGTGCATGTGTGGGGGTGAAATACTCTAACCAAGGGAGGTCTTGGGACTGCTACCATGGGAGAAAACATGAAATATGAGGGTGAGGGGGCGAAGTGCACTATTTGCAATCTTTTTACACTTACCAAAAGAATAAAATAATGGGGTTTGGTGTGTATAAAACATAGAGATGGGTACCCCAAAACATGAAAATTTGTGCTCACTGAAGGTGTGAGGAAGGTGTTTTCCTGAGGGTGGGGGTCCCATTGGTTGGTCTCATGTGTGGGGTTGATGAAGCAGATGAAACAGTGTCGCAGATGGGATTATGCTGGTGGAGGTATGGTGGGCCAAATGTGATGCACGGAGGTGCACATTTTATTTTCTCGTTACAACCTGGTCGTCCGGGAAGGGGGTTTCAGTTAGCATGGTAAACTTGACCTTATGCATGATGAATGGATGGGAATGAGGTGCTTCTTGAACTGAAGTGGTATGGCCATGGTGTCACTGTGGTTGTGATATATGGTCTACTTTGGGTGACGACCGCCATGGAGGGGAGGCTCTACCGACCAACGTGGATGTTTATCATGTGCACGGTGAAGTGATGATAAACATGGTCGGGTATGATGTCCCTATGGTTTATTTCTAATGGAAAAATGATGTCAGGATATGCAAAGTTTTCTAGGACTCTATCATGCTGGGGGTAGAATGATACTTGCTCTAGAAATTTCAGTAGATGGTGCTGTGAATGTTTTGCAGGTTTTTTCCCGCAAAAACAACTACCTCAAGTGAAATCATCTTCTTTTCATCAAATCTTATTGAAAGGCATGAGCTTTAAAAAGGAAGATGAGAGAGGGTATACCTGCTGGCGCTGAAAATTTATTTTTCCTGGAAAGAGAATGTGTGGCATCGCTTTCGTTCATCATGAAGTAATGATGATGGTGAAACTTACGATTTGTAGAATGGACCTTATGATCTCTCGTTGTGGCCCTCTAAATTTTTTGAAAAGGGCGATAAATAGGTGAATATGGCCCTTATTCAATTCATTTGTACTTGTTGAGGTTTGAGAAGTCAGAGGTGTTTCTGTAGCCTTTCTTTCCATTGTGGTCAGCCTGTGTACCAGGGACTAGTGATAATATGCCGAGGTAACTTCCATGGCGTCCTTCATTTTAATTTTTTACAGTTTGATGGTGCCAGGGGTCGTACAAATTGGGTTTGTACAAACTTTAGGTGACTTTTGCCCTAGATTGCGCGGGCGATTTAGGAAAAAGTGTGCCTTCCCTGTGCACAAATTTGAGAGATAGGCGTGCAAGGGCGCTCTGTTCCCCAAGTTTAGTGCACCAAGGCGTGCCTATGAAAAATACAAGCGCGTGATAAGCATGCCTATCTAAGGGACATGCACGCAAAGGCCGAGGTGACAATGTTTTTTGAGTTTTTTCTCTATACTGATGGTTACCTGTGTTAATGAGTTAGGTCCCTATATTACTAGTATAGTCCCTTATTGTTCTTAGTGTAACCCCCTTATTGTTATTATTGTACCCCTGTAACCCCCATATTTTTATTATTGTGCCCTTAAATTATTATTGTTAGGTCGGCTAGGATTACATTGTGGCCCCACTAGGATTACATTATGGCCCCACTAGGATTACATTATGGCCCCATGGACTCCTATCTAGAGAAAGGAGGTTTTGTAATTTGAATCATCAATTGTTCATTCATGTAATGTATTGGACGTTTCCCCCTCGAAGTGGCTTATTTCTAAGGAATTGATATCTCTTTTCTTCTATTTTTGGAGTTGGTTTCACAAGATTTGGTATCATAGCTTTGGATTCTAGGGTTTCAATGCTCCAAACAGGTCATCGTGGAATTTTCACTATAACTTTTTTTCTACGAAGGTTCAGAAGCTGAAATTTTAGGGTGTGAATTCGAAATCCTGAGGAACATCATCACAAAATTTCAGAGCTTTGTTCACAATATTTTCAGAGATATGATCTATGGAAGGTAGGGCTTTCTGCAGGCTCCTGAATTTCACTTAAACAGATCATAGCAAAATGTTCGCTATAACATTTTTTGTGTGAAGGTTCAGAAGCTGAAATTTTTAGAGTGCGAAGCCGAGATCCTGAGGAACATCGTCACAAAATTTAAAGGTTGGTTCGCAATATTTTCAGAGATATGATCTGTGGAAGTTAGGTTTTTTTCAAGCTCCCTAATTTCATCTTAAAGAGGTGATCGTGGGAAAATATTCATAACACTCTCTCTAAGCATCGAATTGGAATTTTGTAAAAAGTGGCTGGAAGTACATGGACTATAGTTTCCTATATATAAATTTCAGAACCAAAGGAGCAAACAGTGACACGTGGAAAGTCATATAAGTTTTCTCTACTGAACCAGTCCATAATTAGGTCATTGTGGGACACAATACATAAATTTTCCTTGAAGAATATAAATCAAGTCAGACATATGGAATTTGAAAGAATCTTCATTGGACTACTATAGGGCCAAATTTCAGATATTGAGGATCTTCAATTGTAGAGATAATTAAATTTCAATATAGAGCTCTGTAAAAGCAAGTAAAAGGTGTGTATTTTTTTCTGAATTGCATAAGTCTTGTTTGAAGAATCAAGTTGAATTGATTCCAAGGGCATATTTCAGAATAGATATCAGTATTGGTTTCTCAAATAGCCCCTAAAAAAAAATTCAACACCCACTAAGCCTTTATAAGGCTCTACTATGACTCATGAAGATTAATAATGACAACATGACATATCAAAATTACAAGAGCAAGTGCAACAAATTTCGCTCTCGCAAAGAGCAACAAAAAATGACATGGAAGTTTTGAAGAAAGGTGTGGAAACTAAGATGAATGGTTTGAAGAAAGGCATGGAATCTAAGATAGATTGCATGGAAACTGGCATGGAAACTAAGATGGATGGTTTGAAGAAAGGCGTGGAATCTAAGATAGATGGCATGGAAGCTGGCATGGAATCTAAGATGGATGGCATGGAAGCTAAGATCAATGAAAAAATGGAAAACATGAAGAATGATATAAAAGCAGACATGGAAGGTTTGACAAAGCTGATACAAGAAATGTTTCCTAATGGTGAAAAGATAGTAGAGGAAACTCATGATGAGAACAAAATAAATGTTAATCATGATTTCATAAACTCTAATGTTGGCGGGAAGAACCACCATATTCCAAAAATGGATATGAGCAAGTTTGATGGAAAGGATCCTATCACATGGATACTACAGATGGAGCAATATTTTGATCTCCATAATGTTCAAAACACACAAAAGGTACGTATTGAAACTTTACATTTAGAACAAAATACATTTGTATGGTATCGATGGCTTTGCTCCCGTAAAAAAAATTTCACTTGGTCAATTTTTACGGAGGCAATGATAGCACATTATGAGGATACAAAGAGCAACACCTTCTTTAGCCAATTGATAAATCTCAAACAAAAGGGTTTAGTGGGGGATAACATTGAGGACTTCCAAAAATTGAATATAAGGGTAACTGATATTCCAGAGGAACACATGATTGATCTCTTCATAGGTACTTTAAAGGATAACATCCAAAATGAAGTTCGCATTTTGGAACCTGATTCATTGGAGAAGGCATTCAGGTTGGCCAGCTTGGATACAAATTTATGGAGACAAGGAAGCCTACCACTGACATCTGTAAAGATGGAAGTGTTGCTACCCCTAGACTTCCACAACCTACAAGATTGACACCACAACAATTAGAAGAAAAGAGAGAAAAAGGGCTTTGCTATAGTTGTGATAGAAAATACAAAAGGTCATAAGTGTGCTGAGAAGAAATTATTTTACATAGATTGTGAAGAAGAGGAAGAAAATGAACAAGAAGAGGATATACACAGGAACCAACTGAAGGAGGAAGAAATGAGTCGACCATATTGTGTAGATAAATTGTGAGATTACCACTCTCTGCACTCTCAAGATAGAAGGACATATCAAGAAGAAAAAGGTAATAGTGTTGATTGATTCGGGTAGTACCCATAATTTTATTCATTATAAGGTAGGCAAGAAATTGAATTGTTTCCTATACCCAACACTAGAATGTCAAGTGATGGTTGCAAATGGAGGAACTATAAATTGCTCTGGAAAATGCCATAATATCAAGCTAACCATGGGGGAATATGTATTGAATAGTCCAATGCTCTCCATTCTAATGGGAGGTGTTGATGTTGTACTAGGAGTACAATGGTTACAATCTTTGGGGATGATAGTTTTTAATTTTCAAGAACTTTTCCTGAATTTTTTTTTCGAACGGAAAGGAAGTCAAATTACGGGGTATTGCAAGAATCCCGGGAAAGATAATAAGCTCTAATGTTATGACAAAGCTTTTGAAGAAAAAACAACGAGGCGTAATTGCACAATTATGCTCACTAGAAGTTCCAACATCAAAATCATCTATTTATGAGATCTCCAAAATGTCTTGGACAATCATTAGATGTTTGAAACTAAAGATCCACCTATTTGTGATCATGATCATGCTATTCATTTGATTCAGTGTTCCTCCAAACATAGGCCTTATAAGTATATTCAATTTGATGTCCAAAAGAGCGAAATTGAACGTATGATTGCAGAAATGTTAGAGGCTGGTATAATTCAACCTAGTCAAAGTTCTTTCTCCGCCCCAGTAGTATTGGTACACAAGAAGGATGGATCATGGTGCATGGGTTTGGATTATAGGGAGCTCAACAACTTACTATTAAAGATAAATTTCCCATTTCTGTGATTGATGAATTATTGGATGAATTACATGGAAAATTTTATTTTACCAAGTTGGATCTCCATTCAGGATATCATCAAATTAGAATGAAGACTGAAGATATTCCGAAAAAAAAATAAAAAATTTCAAACTCATGAGGGTCATTATGAATTTTTGGTCATGCCTTTTGGCCTTACCAATACACCTTCCACATTTCAAAGGTTGATGAATTCCATTTTCAAACCCTTCAATAGAAAATTTGTGCTATTATTTTTTGATGATATACTAATCTATAGCAGGTCTTGGAAGGATCATGTTCAACATGTTGACAGGGTGCTCATACTATTGCAGGAGAAACAATTATATGCAAAAACATCCAAGTGTTTCTTTGGAGTACAAGAGGTGGAATATTTGGGTCATATTGTATCTCACGAGGGTGTTAAGGTAGACCCTAACAAAATTGAAGCCATTAAGGAATGGAAAGTCCCCACAACCATAAAGTAGTTGTGAGGATTTCTCGGGTTAACAGGGTATTATCGTGTAATGTTCCCACTTAGTCCTAGCTAAGAGGAACATTCAACTTTGTTTTAATTTCTGTTTCATGAATAAATGAATAAATAAGGACATGTAAAACTCCTAAAAAGTCTAAATAAATCAATGCCCATGTGAACAAAGACAAATCAGGGCCATGTAAAAACTCACTTGCAGGTGTGAAAGAGGTCTGAGCTAAATACTGGGTCAACCTTGACCAATCAACAGCATTGTCTAGGTTCATTGCATCTCCAAAAGGGACAGTGCAGTTCTAGAAGGGAGCCTCTCATGTGAAAATGGCTAACTCATCAAGATGGTTTAGGGTTTGAAAAGGCTTTCTCATCTTACAAAATGAGGAGGAGGGTAGCAAGAGAAGGTTTTTGATTGATCATATTTCTAAGTATTTGTCTGCTTAGACAAATACCATTCTCTATTGTTTAGTGAAGGATTGTATCTGGAATTCCTATGCAAGGATTTCACCTCTTCATTTGAGGATTCAAGGAGGAAAGCTTGCTAAATTTAACCACTATCAGGCTTGAGGCCAAGCTCCATCTTACATTACAATGCTACCCATCTTGAGGGTTGAGCTATCTTGTGAGCTACAACAAGTGGGAGTCTAGATCTATAGAGATCTAGTGTATTTTTGGAGCCTCTTTCTCTTGGAGTGTGTTCTTTAACCTCCTAAAAGAGTGTCTCTTCTTCTTGTACTTCAGATCTGAAATTCTACAGTATTTTTCTATGTCAATTGAGCTACAACACTGTTCCCATGAGTAGACTGTGTTATTTCTGTATGAGGGTTTTCATGGTGTCTTTCTCATAGTTTAGATCAAAGATCTCTTGTGCTGGGCTTTGACTTCCACTTGGTGATCCATGTATTAGCTTGCTAATCTATGTTCTATTTAGATCTGATCCATTTTAATGAAATTTTATATTCAGAAATTCACTGCAGCAGTTTCCAGATCTACAACTTGTTTCTCATATCTACTCTTATTTATGCATGTTTTTGTCAAAATTCCAAGTGGATCTTGAAGAGAAAAATGTATAGTTTCCAGATCTGATATAGATCTGATGTTTTATCCATAGATATTTCCTAGATCTAAGTTGTAACTTCCAGCTGCTGAAGCTCCTAAAAAATAATGTTGTTAAAGCATTTCTACAAATATACATGTGTTTCAACTCTCTTTTCTGAAGATTTATTTCTATATTGACTCATGCATTATACTGTATAATGAAATGGATTTATCATAATGTTGATTTGCTGCTGTATGACTGAAATAAAAGTCTCCTTTCTGACCTCCTCTGAACATCAGCTAAAACTACGAAATTCCTGAAGCAGTGCTTGCATTTGACTACAACCTTCCTCTTTGGGTGCTTTTTAGCTAGTCATTTTTTTGGGAGATCTGTTTAAATAGTTGAAACTGATTTTTTTTTTATGAAATTACATATATAAGTCTCATACAACATAAATGAGGGGAACCAAGCCCTAATATACATTATTTTTACACAGTTTTACTTATACAGCGTTTCTGTTGATCACCTTGTTGAGATTCATGAAAAGGGAATATTACAGTGGTATCATAGCTCCAATATTGGCATAGCCTGTGCTTTCCATTGGAGCACCAGTCATGCTGCATTTTGAAGAAGAAGATACTCCCACTGAGAGGGAGAGGAGGTACAAAAATACAATTCATAGAAATTATGACTACACCACTATTGATCTTGATAAGGGTCAAGACAAGGGGAAAGCCCCTGAATCTGTGAATGATAAGGATAAGGAAGCAGAGGAGTTTGCAAAAAATATCTTGGAGGCTATGCAAGATCTTTTGAAGGAGATAAAATATATGAGGGTGGATAAAATAAGGGAATTCCTTGGGATATTCCATCAAGGAGAAAGTTCTGACATGTCTCATTTTGGGACTGGTCAACCTGTGAGCTTGCCACAAGCTCCACAGACCTCACAACGCTCTATTATGCCTACTTTCTTGGCTGTAGAGAATGAAGGAATGCAAGATCCAACCTCCTTGGAAGGTTAATTTGTAGAATATGACTCACAAAGTCAGAGGTTCAAGGATAACTTGAGCTTCCAAGATTTTTTCCATCTCAAGGACCGAAGGAGACCATGGTAGCAGTACAGAGATGGTGGTTTCTTCCATGGGAGACATCATACCATGGGCAAGTTATTTTTTCCCAAGTTCGATGGAACATCCTCTTGTTCTACCAAAGCATGGGTGAAAAAGTTGGACATCTATTTCTAGTTGAATAAAGTGCCCGAAGTAGAAGACATCAATATTGTTGCGCTGCATTTTGAGGGTGAAGCCCATAAATAGTGGTTCCATGGAATATCTACATTGGGGCACAACAATGTGTCTACAGATCCTGAGATCACTAGAAGACTACTGGAGAGATTTTATCAGAAAGATCCAGAGGCACCTTTTATAAGCTTGGAAAAGATGAAGCAGATAGGAGATGCAGAGGCCTATATCTCTGAATTCTTGAGATTGTCAGTAATGACCCCTAACCTATCTGTAGCAAGGAGAGCCTACATGTTAATTTATTTCCTAGAGGAACCTTTTCATGGGTTGGTTAAGTCTACCAAGCCCGTCACTTTGCATGATGCCATTGAGAGAGCTAGAGATCTCCAAGATGCCTTGCCAAGAGCAAAGGCAACTTTCCAAAGAAAATACCCTCCCTCTTCTAAGGGGAAAGAAGGGAAAGCTACTCCACCCAAGGAGAGCTCACTGAAGAAACCTCTTGACATTGATATCTGGAGGGATTTGAGGAAAAAGAGGTTGTGTTCCACTTGTCAAGAGCCATGGGTACCAGGACATAGATGTGTTGCTGCAAGGGCACACTACATAGAGGTATTTTCAGACTATGAAGAGGAAGATGGGAGTGAAGGACCTAGGAGGGGTCACAATGCTGGTGACGATGAGGATGAAGGCCAAACACCATCCAATAATGAAGAAGGGGCCTTTGCTCCAACAAGTGGGACTCTTGCTTATTTGAGAGGAGTGCCCAAGTACTTGACCCTCAGAGTACAAGGTTCAGTTATGAACCAGAGAGTGTCTATTCTGATTGACAGTGGCACAACCCACAACCTTATTGATGCTCACCTTGTTCAAAGGAGAGGGATCCCCACTGATACATTTGATGGGTTCTCTGTTTTGGTCCCAGGAGATAGAACTATGCAGTGCATGCAATATGTTCCATCACTTTCTGTCATTATGGGATCCTACAATTTGGTGGATCCCTTCTTTGTAGTGGACATACTAGACACCAATGTTATCTTGGGTGTCCAGTGGTTGATTACCTTGGGAAAGGTTACCACTGATTGGAAGGCCTTGAAAATGAGTGGGTGGACTTGAAGAGTGGGAAACCAAAAATCATTCAAGGGATGCACACTTGCCCCACACCTAATGCTTCCACACAAACAACAAAGATGGATTTGTGTAGTGGAAGCAAGGATCTCACAGTTCCTTCTCTCACGTTTATGATAATTCTGCAAGGAACATTCCTACCTCATGGCAAGCCACTTGGAATGTCATTAGATCCTGATATTGTGGGGAAAGCCTCACAAAGTGCTACTCCAAAAATAGATCAAGCAAGGATTGGAGGTCTCAACTCCTTGTGGAGTACTCCAAAGATCTGCACACTGGGATGATATTAGATGGCATGAAGCAAGGAGAAGGATATTTGGTCCATGAATGGGTCATCTATCATCTTGGTAAAGTATTCTTGTCTCAAGCCTCCAAGCTTAAGCAAGAGATACTACAAAGAGCACACAAAGAGTTCCTTTCCAACTATATGCACTCAGCCAATATCTACACCCTAATCATGAGGAGTTTTGATTGGGAGGGTATGAAGGAGGAACTACATCGGCACTATGATTAGGAGGAACTATATCAGCACTTACAAGAGTGCAATTGTTATGAGGAGATGGGGCAGCCAAAGGGATCTATGTAGGAGCTATTTTAGACATCTATTCCTTCTCTTAGGAGAGGAGACATACCCATGCCCAACTCCATGTGTGTGGGAGACTTGAATGGTAAAGAATTTGAACTTATTGAGCATGTTTATTTTTCTTATTTGACATATTCTCTTACCATATGTATGTAGGCCATGGCTCCTACAAGGATTGATATTACATGCAGATCTCATGGAATTGATGAGGCCAATAAAAATTCTGAATCTGGCCACTCCCTTGAGGTGCAAAGGGAGATTCTCTATCATGATGGGTGCTTCCCAAAGGCACCTAACTTGGGTATCACGTTCAGCCATGTCAAAGTGACCCATGCAACAAATATGTGGTGGGAGTACCACTTACCACACTTAGATCTACTCAAGACAAGGAGTGCATTGCGTTGGTATCTTATGTGGCATTGTGACCCACCTCCTCAAGTGCAAATTTCAGTTTGCATATATGTGATTTTGATTCCATACGTAGATGATATATTGGTATTGTTTATGGGTTTGTTTGGGAAAAAAGTGGGCAGTGTATATGTACCACATGGGATGGAATTTTATCATGTACTTCATGATACTTGTTTTATATGTGACATTGCTTCACCCATGTTTATTTATGTTGAGTTTTACACTCCTGAAGGGATGGACTATGCCTTTATCATGTTAGCATTGGAGGAGCAATTTTTGATGTATTGGCTTGATGAGCACTTGGTCCATGATGAAAACTTGATCCTTTATGGTGCAATCAATGGAGAAGGAGAAGAACTACATCTCTTACCCTATCAGTTACTTGAGGACAAGCAACATTTTGGAGGGGAGGACTCTAATGTTCCCACTTAGCCTTAGCTAAGAGGAACATTCAATTTTGTTTTAATTTTTGTTTCATGAATAAATGAATAAAGGAGGACATGTAAAACTCCTAAAAATTCTGAATAAATCAATGCCCATGTGAACAAAGACAAATCAGGGCCATGTAAATAATCACTTGTAGGTGTGAAAGAGGCTTGAGCTAAATATTGGGTCAACCTTGACCAAATCAATAGCGCTGTCTAGGTTCATTGCATCTCCAAAAGGGACAGCGCAATTCCATAAGGGAGGCTCTCATGTGAAAAGGGATAACTCATCAAGATGGTTTATGGTTTTCAAAGGATTTCTCATCTTATAAAAGGAGGAGGAGGGCAGCAACAGAATTTTGTTGATCGATCATATTTTTGATTATTTGTCTACTTAAACAAATACCATTCTCTGATGTTTAGTGGAGGATTGTATCTGAAATTCCTATGCAGGGATTTCACCTCTTCCTTTGAGGATTCAAGGAGGAAAGCTTGCTGAATTGAACCACTATTAGGCTTGAGGCCAAGCTCCATATTACATTATAGTGCTGCCCATCTTGAGGGTTGAGCTGTCTTGTGAGCTGCAGCAAGTGGGAGTCTAGATCTGCAAAGATCTAGTGTATTTTTTTAGCCTCTTTCTCTTGGAGTGTGTTCTTTAACCTCCAGAAAGAGTGTCTCTTCTTCTTGTACTTCAGATATTCAATTCTATAGTATTTTTCTGTGTCAATTGAGCTATAGCGTTGTTCCCATGAGTAGACTGCGTTATTTCTGTATGAGGGTTTTCATGGTGTCTTGCTCATAGTTTAGATCAGAGATCTATTGTGCTAGCCTTTGCCTTCCACTTGGTGATCCATGGATTAGCTTGCTGATCTATGTTTCATTAAAATCTAATCCATTTTAATGAAATGTTATATTCATAAATTTACTGCAGCAGTTTCCAGATCTGCAACTTGTTTCTCAGATCTACTCCTATTTATGCATGCTTTAGTCAAAATTCTAAGTGGATCTTGAAGAGAAAACTTTATAGTTTCCAGATCTGATATAGATCTGATTTTTTATCCACAGATATGTCCTAGATCTTAGTTGTAACTTCTAGTTGCTGAAGCTCCTAAAAAATAACGTTTTTGAAGCATTTATGCAAATATACATGTGTTCCAACTCTTTTTTCTGGAGATTTATTGCTGTATTGACTCATGCATTCTACTGTATAATGAAATGGATTTATCATAATTTTGATTTTCTGCTCTATGAATGAAATAAAAGTCTCCTTTCTGGCCTCCTTTGAACATCAGCTAAAACTGCGCAATTCCTGAAGCAGTGCTTGCATTTGACTACAACCTTCCTCTTTGGGTGCTTTTTAGCTAGTTAAGTTTTTGGGAGATCTATTTAAAATGTCTAAACTGATTTTTTTTTTATGAAATTCCATATATAAGTCTCATACAGCATAAATGAGGGGAAAAAATCTCTAATCTGTGTTATTTTTTCACAGTTTTACTTATACAGCGTTTATGTTGAGCACCTTGTTGAAATTCCTGAAAAAGGAATATTACATATCGCAAGTTTGTTAAGAATTATGGGAGAATATCAGCACCTCTAAAAAAATTATTGAAGAAATATGCATTTTCATGGACCCCTGAAGAAACTAAGGCCTTTGAACATCTTAAAGAGGCAATGTGCCTAGCACCGGTCTTAGCTACGCTAGACTTCACAAAAACCTTTATTGTGGAATGTCATGCCTCAGGAAATGTAATTGGTGATGTTTTAATGCAAGAAGGAAGACCCATTTCTTTTGAAAGTCATCCAATAAAAGGAAAGTATTTACATAAAACTATTTATGAGAAGGAAATGTTAGCAATACTGCATGCACTAAAGAAATGGCGAACTTACCTAATGGGAAGACACTTCAAGGTAAAAACTGATCATGATAGTCTCAAACACTTTTTGGAACAAATACTATCTTCAGAAGAGCAGCAAAAATGGGTCACAAAGATGTTGGGTTATGACTTTGAAATAATCTACAAAAAAGGAAAGCTTAATGTTGTTGCAGATGCACTCTCAAGAAAGGATGAAGAGGTGGAAGCATTGCTTTGTGACATTTCTATTATCCAACCAGATTGGATAACTGAAGCAAGAGATGAATGGAAGAAGGACAAAGATGTATGGACACTCATCCAAAAGTTGCAGCAAGATCCTAGTACATCTGATACATTTAGTTGGAAAAATGAATCCTTATGGTACAAAGATCGCTTATATCTTTGTAAGAATTCCCATCTAAAACAAAAGATTCTTCTGGAATTGCACACTTCTCCTTTAGGAGGACACTCGAGATTTTAAAAAACTTACCACAGGGTGAAGAAAGAATTTTTTTGGGATGGCCTTAAATCTGATATTCAAAAGTTTGTGGCGGAATGTTTGGTTTGCCAGCAGAATAAAGTGGAAACAATTAAGACCCCGGGACTTCTACAACCTTTATCCATTCCAAGTCAACGTTGGGAGGAAATTTCAATGGATTTTATCACAGGTTTACCTAAGTCCGAAGGAAAGAGTGTCATCATGGTGGTAGTTGATAGACTTACCAAGTATGCACACTTTTGTGCATTATCTCATCCATTTATAGCAAGTACAGTTGCTACTACATTTATGGACAGAATTCAAAAGCTACATGGAAGCCCAAGGGTTATTGTGAGCGACAGAGATCCCATTTTTACTGGAAATTTTTGGACGGAGTTATTTTCTTGTTTAGGTACTCAATTAGCTCATAGCTCATCTTATCATCCTCAATCTGATGGTCAAACTGAGATAGTAAATAAATGTTTGGAAGGATATCTTCCTTGTTTTGTATCTGATAAACAAACACAATGGGTCAAGTGGTTACCTCTCGCTGAATGGTGGTATAACACTTCCTTCCATACTGCAGCAAAAATGACCCCATTTATGGCACTTTATGGATATCATACACCATCCATCACATCATCTTTAAGGGAAAATTCGAAGGTTCAAGCAGTGGAAGATCACATCGAGCATCAGCAAGAAGTTCTCCAACTCTTAAAGGATAACCTGAATTTGGCACATAATCGAATGAAACAACAGGCAGATCAACATCGTAGCGAGAGAAGTTTTGATGTAGGAGATTGGGTATTTTTACGGCTACAACCATACAAACAAATGTCCCTCAAGCAAGCAAAGAAGGATAATAAATTATCGCCAAAGTACTATAGTCCTTGGGTACAGATGTTTTCTTTAAAATTGAGCTTTCTGTTACTATGAATATCAGGATTTTCATGTTTCATGTAAGAAGGTTATAGGTAGATATTACGTTCATTAATATTTTCTGAAACTTGATGAGAGGAAGGAAAAAATCATATTGGAACACAGCGGTCACGAAGCAAGAACTCAATAGCACGAAATTGATCGATTTGGATTCAACCCTCGAGAGTGGAAGAACTTTGTATCTTCTATGGAGGATGAAGATTGTCTGAAGCTGATCCTATAGGCGTTAGGTCTTCCTTTGGGGAAGTAGAGGGGGCATGTTAGGTCCTATATTACTAGTATAGTCCCATATTGTTGTTAGTGTAACCCCCTTATTGTTATTATTGTACCCCTGTAACCCCCATATTGTTATTATTGTGCCCTTAAATTATTATTGTTAGGTCGGCTAGGATTACATTGTGGCCCCATGGACTCCTATATATAGAAAGGAGGTTTTGTAACTTGAATCATCCAAGAATTGTTCATTCATGTAATGTATTGGAGGTTTCCCCCTCGAAGTGGCTTATTTCTAAGGCGTTGATATCTCTTTTCTTCTATTTTTGGAGCTAGTTTCACAACATAATGACAGGTTATTGTGGAGGGAGTGGGACTGGCCCGAAATTTGGACTGCTCTAGCTACTGATGCTGGGGTGCGATGTTAGTTGGCCACATGGGGCCTTCTGAAGTGTGCTTATAATGAGTTTCTTCAGTCTTAGGACCATTTAATATGCTACATTATACAACACTAGAGCAGGAGGTGCAACATGTTCGTGTTGCGGGGGATGAAATTGGTGATCTGTCCCAAGACAAATATGTACTTTGTGACCGGGTTACTGCCTCAGGGTGAGGTGCTGAGGTACCCTCTCCCCTCTGGGAGGGTGAACCTGGATAGATTCTAGAGGCGTCATTGCAGGGGAGCACCTCTTACCGAGGGATGCATCAGTATCACATCAGTTACAGATGTGGCAGAGCGGTGTACTCTGGCAGTGATTTTTTGATTGGCGGGGTCCTTTTCTCTGCATCGAGCATCTGGCCCGCAGGTTGGAGTTTTAGGCTAGTTGAGGTTCTGGAATTTTTTCGACTTCGCCCAGTTTTGTTTTGATGGTATGGTGTCACAATTGAATAAGGTCCAACGTGGATCAAATTCATTTGTGTATTTTAGTATGTTATGCAGCATCATGTACGAGAGGGTGGTGCTGCTGAGGCCGGTGGTGGTAGTGCCTATTGGGGGGCCATGGGATCCACGCATGAGGAGGTGGGCTCCGGTGATGCTGGGGGGTGGTGGTGGCATGGTGGGGCGTTATTGGAATTCCGTGACAGAGGCCTGGTTTGAGGCCAACCCACATATGTTCTTTCCATACCTGTATGCGGGAATGGACTTCCACGGTGACCCAGACGTCTGTCTCCCTTTTGGTTATGTTTAGGGACTTGTAGGTATGGTTTATATGTTTTTTATGCATTTGTTTGAGTATGTATGTACTTAAATGTTTCGGTAGGAACACTGACATTGTTTTGGTTACTCCTGCAGATATTTGCGAGGTGGGTCGCCACATGGCTTGATTGGTTGTCCACGATCCTCCTCGATGACCTCGAGGTGGTCATGGAGGAGGTGATACAGGTGGACCAGGCAATGGTGCCAATGGACCTGGTGGAGATGGTGTTGGCCCCTCAGGTGATGGTAGTAGCTCGGCTGCTACAGAGGTTGCGACCGAGCGAGCTCGTGCTGATGCAGCAGAGGCACGCATTACAGTACTGACAGCTCGGGTGACTGCTCTTGAGGACTTCCGAGGTCGAGTGGACCACTTGACCCAGGGTATGCCTTCTCGAGGTTTCATGTATGATTTCGAGGAGGTCTTGTTAGAGACAGTGATGGCCCACGATAGGGATTATCATCCCACTCTACGGCAGGTGGTGATCGCAGTTGTGACAGCAACTTCGGTGGTGGTACCGGAGCAGTGGTGGGTCTAGTTGCCCTGTTTGAGGGGGAACCCCCTTAGAGAAATTTTGTACATAGGAAAAGCACTCGTTATGATGATGATTCCCTTATTTTTGACAAATTTTGTATCTTTGGGCTGGCTATTGGGCTGACTACACTTTTTTTCATACTCGGATATACATATTTTTTGATATATATATGAGAGATATTTTTTGGGGCTCTACATGATGTATCACCTATTTCGGTTTATGTATTTTGTTATGCTGATGGGTATCTATATTTTTGGTCTTATGTATGATGGTTTATTTGAGATACATTTTAGTTTAGGATATTGTTAGCTATGCGGTCAGTTGTATGGTTTTGACTCCTTAGTACATGTGAAAATGTGACATAGTCAAATTGTCTGCTTAATATTTTGGCATGCTAATATTTTCTAAATAGATGTGTATCTCTAGTCTCAAATGTTCTGTTTAGCTATGATACTACTAACTGGGAATCGAGGTAGATATGCATATGGAGAATGCCTCGATGGAGGGAATCGCACATAAGTCCGATGACGACATCATATTCTGCCTAATTGTTTGTTGTTGAACCAATACACACACCATTTGAACACAAAGGTGATAATTCAGGGTAGTAAATGACCCAGGAAGCGATGGCTAAATTTTGAGACCATCTTGATGCTTCATTAGCAAATATGAAATAGGTTTTGTTTTGGTGATCCATGGTGACAGTTTAAGCACTTTTAAATAAGTCTTTGGGTCAAAAATTTTAAGTGGTTGGGTTTTTCTGTACTCTCGCTCTAAGGGAAGGGCATTCAGGGTCCTTATGGGTAGAATTTCTTGAGGTAGAGGTCATTTACGGGGTTAGTGAAGCAAGTCCCATCCGTTTTCGTCAAGATGTATGCCCCCTGTCAGAAGTAGTGTTTAATGATGTAGGGTCCTTTCCACAAGGTTTCGAAATTTCTTGGCCCTAAGGCCTCTTTTGCGACATCATAGCGGAGGAATAATTCTCCCTCGATGAATGAGTGAGGGGTGATGTGGTGGTCGAATGATGCTTTTACCCTTTTCTTGTGGGCCTTGTTGTGTTGCAGCGACTGACGTTGATTTTCGTTGACAAGCTCTAGTTGTACTAGGCGCTACTCTAGAGGTTGGGTGTCATTGAGGAGTTCGATGGCAACATGCAAATTTGGGATTTTGCGGAAATCAATGCAATAGTGCAAATACCTTGTTTTTTTGCGACAAGAATATGGTGGAAATCCTGGGACGAGGGGGAGGCAGTACTCCTATCACCAATATGAGCTAACACAAATCATATATGGTGGATTGTGTTGTAGGTTTTAAACCTGAACATAAATTATCTACACACGAACAGAAAATAAACAATAGCGAGAGCATAAAACATAAAACAGATAAACATAGAGATTTTCCCCTAGATCCCAAATCGGGACGACCAGCTTGATTTTTCATTATATTCCTTTTAGTGTTACAACACATATATATACATGTCGAAGCATACATAAACCCCAATCCATTAACCTTGGATTAGAACATAACCGTAGTTCCCTTGACCAAATTTACAAAATACCAGGGGTCGAAAACCATCGTACCCCAAAACCATGTGCAAACTCATGCACAAAACATGAGTGGGTCTGCATATGAGTGGGACTGCATACCAAAAAAAAAAAAATCATCGGGGCACTGCCCCGGACCCCGATAGGGGGGGCTATCGCCCCCCCTGTGACCCCCCTTCTATGCTCGGCGCAATGTACAGCATGTGGGGCTAGTCGTGGAAAGAATATAACACATACCCAACATTCTCCCACTTTTTTTTTTCTTTCCACAGGAGAGCTTAGTCATTGGGCCAATTCTTCAACACCCATTGTTTCTCTACACCAAGAGAACTTTTGAGTGCCTGGGCTGCATAGATACGATCCGCAACATTCTTCAAAGTGTCCACCTTTACCACAGCACTTTTAGCCTCAACCATATCTCTAACAAAGTGATATTTGAACATCAATGTGCTTTGTCTTTGAATGATAATGTTATTCTTAATAAGAAAATTTACTGCTATCACAAACATCCTTGAAATTACCGTATCACCAACCCCATACTGAACACAATCTCGCAACCAACCGTTTCCTTGCCACAGATGAGTGGTCGCTATTTATTCGCTCTATAGTTCAGCTAATTACAGATCGGTTTTTTTACTCATCCAACTGATTGCGCCTCCAAATAGGCTAAACACATACCCACTTGTAGATCTTCTTTGGTCCAGATCTCCAGCCCAGTCTGCATCAACAAAACCATGAATGTCCAAAATTCTTTCCAATCCTGGTCTTCCCTGGTAGCACAAGCCATAATCACTAGTGCCACGTAAATATCTGAAAACCCGCTTCACTGCTGTCCAATGCTCCTTCCCTGGGTTTGACATAAACCTGCTCAATACTCCCACTGCATGTGCAATGTCTGGTCTAGTACAGACCATTGCATACATCAAGCTACCCATTGCACTTGCATATGGAACACGGGACATATCCTCCTCTTCTTCTTGTGTCTTGGGACACTGTTCAGCAGACAGCTTTGCACCTACAGGAATAGGAACACTCACCAGTTTACTATCCTGCATATTGAACCTCTGCAATATAGTCTCGACATACTTCCTCTAGTTTAACCAGAGCTTCCTCTTTGCCCGATCTCTCTTAATTTCCATGCCCAAAATATAGTTTGCAGCACCAAGATCCTTCATGTCAAATTTGGAGAACAGTTGGGTCTTTAAATCTTGGATAATTTCTTTGGCATTTCCAATCAACAACATATCATCCACATACAAAACCAAATAAATAACATGGTCACCAATTAATTTAAAATAAACACAATGATCCTCCTTGCTTCTGGTGAAGCCAAGTCCCCGTATATAGGTATCAAATTTCTGATACCACATCCTTGGTGACTTTTTTAACCCATACAGAGACTTCTTCAACCTGCATACCAGTTCTTTCTTACCCTTCACCATAAAGCCTTCAAGTTGCTTCATGTAGATCTCCTCTTCTAGATCCCCGTGAAGAAATGTTGTCTTCACATCCATCTGTTCTATCTCAAAATCAAATGCAGCAGCAACAGATAAAAGTAATCTAATAGAAGTAACCTTGGCAACAGGAGAAAAAATATCGCCAAAATCAATTCCTAGCACCTGGGAATAACATTTTTCTATGAACCGAGCTTTGTATTTCTCCACTTTGCCTTCTACATTCATCTTCTTTTTAAACACCCATTTCCTCCCGATGGGCTTCCTTCCAGCCGTCAACTCCACCAGATCCCATGCCTCATTTTTGTGCAAGGATGCCATTTCATCAACCATGGCCTCCTTCCAGAGTTTTCCATCCTCTGAATCTACTGCCTCGCTGATAGTTTTGGGATCATCATTAATTATAGTTAAGGCAAAACCTGAACAAAAATTAGATGGACTATACCTTTCTGGTTGCCTTCTTTCCTGAACTGATCTTCTCAAAGCTGGGGTTTGTGGCTCTTCCTCTTCTGAATCTTCTTTTGTTGTAGAATCTGATTCATCTTCCTTTAGCTCAAACTCTATCTTCTCAGGTTCCTTTGGTAGGCCTTCAAGTGTAACAACATCTTTCACCTCTCTAAACACCACATCTCGGCTGTACACAACGTTCCTTGTTTCTGGGTTCCAAATCTTGTAACCCTTTAAACCATCCTTATACCCAATAAAGATGCACCTTTCAGATTTATTATCCAACTTGGTCCTTTTCTCCTTTGGAACATGTACATATGCATCACATCCAAATACCCTTAGATGTGAAATAGAAGGTTTCTTACCATTCCATACCTCATGTGGGGTCTTATCCTCCAATGCTGATGAAGGTGATCTGTTAACTAAGTAACATGCAGTCTCCACTGCCTCTGCCCAGAATTCTTGTCCTAACCCGGTACCACTGAGCATGCTTCTTGCCTTTTCCATCAGTGTTCTATTCATTCTTTCTGAAACTCCATTTTTCTGAGGTGTGTATGGAGTAGTCTTCTTCCATGCTATACCACACTTCTTACAGAACTCTTCAAATTCCTTCTTGCAGAACTCCCCACCATTATCTGTCCTCAACGCCTTTATCTTCTTCTCTGTCTGGTTTTCCACCAGAGCCTTAAATTCTTTAAATTTGTCAAAGACTTCAGATTTCTTCCTCAAGAAATATATCCATGTATTCCTTGAGAAGTCATCTATGAATGAAACATAGTACACAAAATTTCCTAGTGATGGAACTGACACAGGTCCAAACACATCACTGTGCACAAGTTCTAATATCTTGTTCGCCCTCTTAGCACCAGAAGGAAAACTCACCCAATTCTGCTTCCCATATACACAATGTTCATAGAAATCAAAATCCAGAGAGAAATTAGACATACCTTCTACCATACCATTTCTATGTAGTATCCAAAGGCCCTTCTCTCCAATATGTCCAAGCCTTTGATGCCATAGCATGGTCTTTTCTCCAGAGACAGCTAGGCTTTCCGCTCCTCTTTCAAGAACCACAGAACTATTACACCCATCAATAACAGTGCTACCTTGTAGCTTGTACAAAGTTCCAGTCCGAACTCCCCGCATTAATACCAGTGCTCCCCGAACCATCTTGCAGGCATCTTTCTCGAACACTGTTTTTACACCTGCATCATCCATCTTGCTTACAGAAATCAGATTTCTGGCCAATGCATGAATATGCAGAACACCAGGAAGTGTTCTAATCCTTCCACCTTGCAGCTTCAGCTTGACCTTTCCACGTCCGATGATTCTGGCCCTCCTATCATCCCCTAGGAAGACATCACCACCATCATATTTCTCATACTCGCAGAACCACTTCCTATGGGGAGTGAAGTGAAAGGATGCACCTGAGTCAATCAACCATGACTCATGATCTACATGTGTATTTGAAGAAGAATCCAAATACACATCCCCACCTTCATCCGAGGTGGTTTTTTCCTCTGCAGAAGGAGCATCATCGGATCCCTTTCCTTTCTCAGGAGCTTTAGATCTGCAGTCCTTTTTGTAGTGCCCTTCCTTTCCGCATTTCCAGCACACCTTTACAAACTTTCCAGGAGATTTAGATCTCCCTCTAGATTTGGATCTCCCACTCGAAACCTTATTCTTGTTTCTGTTCTGGGACCTTCCTCGTACAGATAAGGCATCTCCATTCTGACCCTCCATATTTATCCGTCTCATTTCCTCTGACAGCAAGGCTGAGACAATGTCATCAAAATTCAAGGTAGTTGTATTGCTACCTATTGCAATAACCAGACTGTCCCATGAGTCTGGTAGAGAACACAACAAACTGATGCACTTATCTTCATCTGAGATTTTAATATAAACAGATGACAACTGACTTACCACAATATTGAATGCGTTCAGATGCTCTGTCACCAAGTCTCCATCCTTCATCCTCAGGTTATATAGCCTTTTCCGCAGGAACAAATTATTCACCAGAGACTTAGATTGGTACAAAGTCCCAATTTTTTCCCACAAATATTTCGTCGTAGATTCCCCAGATACATTCAACAATACTGAATCTAAGACACACAACCATATTGTGCTCTTAGCCTTCTGATCCAGTTTCTTTCAGTCTTCATCTAACATTTTCATTGGTTTAGTACCTGGATCTACTGTGATCCACTGATCTTTATCCACCAGTAGATCCTCCATCTTGAGCTTCCACAACTCAAAACTCTGACCATTAAATTTCTTGATCTCTATCTTTTCGCCGCTCGCCATATTCTTTCACCGCAAGAATCGATCCTGCAGATCTCCCACTGAACAGGGTCTACCTCAGGCCCGAGCAAAAAACCCTCAGCAGCAAAGGCATCCCCTTGAAGCTGAAACAACTCTGATACCAAATGTCAGTTTTAACCCTGAACATAAATTATCTACACACGAACAGAAAATAAACAATAGCGAGAGCATAAAGCATAAAACAGATAAACACAGAGATTTTCCCCTGGATCCCAAATCAGGATGACCAGTTTTATTTTTCATTATATTCCTTTTATTGTTACAACACATATATATAGACGTCGAAGCATACATAAACCCCAATCCATTAACCCTGGATTAGAACATAACCGTAGTTCCCTTGACCGGATCTACAAAATACCAGGGGTCAAAAACCATCGTACCCCAAAACCATGTGCAAAATCATGCCAAAAACATGGGTGGGTCCGCATATGAGTGAGACCGCATACCAAAAAAAAAAATTCGCCAGGGCGCTGCCCCGAACCCTGACAGGAGGGGATGCCGCCCCCCCTGTGACCCCCCTGCTGCGCCTGACGCAACGTACAGCGCATGGGGCTAGTCATGGAAAGAATATAACACATACCCAACATGTGTCATCAGTGTTTGGCGGGGGGAGAATCTCTATAATGGGATTTTTTATGAGTGCAAGTTTGGGTTCCTTGCTAGGGTGGTCGCTTTCTGATAGGTGGAAATTGCACCTGCCACAAAGGTGCCTGAATGTTTCCATTAGCGGGCATGACTCCGATGTGTGATTTTGGCCGGTGTAGATGGTGCACGATATCATTGAGCCAACAGAGTAGATATTGTGGGATTATATGCGACTTGTTGTTCCTAATGTGGATGCTTGGAAAGGGTCGGTCGTAGAAGAGGTTGTCTTCTGCTTCCATTTCTGTATTGTTGGCTTAGGTGCATCTGCCTCTTTGGTGGAGTGTAGACTCAATGTAGCTGGTGTTGCTCTCAGCTTCGGGATATGCACGCACTTAAATTTATGATGAAAGTGAGAACTAATTTGGAAATAAGTGCATGTGATCTTCTCTTGGTTTGAGAGAAGTTTTTGAGTGAGAGAAGAGACTATGCGGAGACTGTTTGCAAGGGGTTTCATTTCTCTACATTGGTTGACTCGATGATCATTTAGATCACATAGGATGCATGTTATCCTAGGCTTGGCTGACGTTACACTTTGTTGGTGTGTTGTCTTATCTTGCTTGATACACCATTGCGGGGGTGGGGACATTGACCCGACGATGTAATTTTTATGCCATTCCCAGAGTTCATCCTGTCTCTTCTCTATGGAATTAATCATGTTGATAGTGGGAAAAAATTGTGAGGCATAATTAAAATGTCGCTCATAATGATTACCCTTACATATCAGGCAAAATATCCTTGATATGAAGGTTCTGTTGAGTTTAGTTTGAGGTCTGATGGGGAACCAGCACTAGAAGGCTATTAAATCAGGGCAGTGGACGACTACATGGTCTGTATTTTTTCATAACGTACATGTTGGTCATCCCTGCGAAGAGTGGTTGGGGGTAACTATGGGTTCCCTGGTGGGTCATTCTTCAGCTATCAAGAACATGATGGATGTGCTCATCTCATCTGCTTGGGTCATGGAGCTGCCTATGGACTCGACATCCATGTCGTCTTCTTGGGAAAAATGGACTATGGCTGAGCGGAGGCTAGCAAGGGCTAGCTAGAAGCGGGGTATGTAGTGATGATTCTCTAAAAGGTGATTGACGATGCATAACAGCCATGCGAATTGTGCTGCCCGTAGTCCGACGTAGTAAAACCTTTCAATTGGATACCATCTGTGGATGAGCTCTAGGGTTGCGCACTCTTCGATGAAGTGGCCACGTTCATCGTATAGCATACAACGTATAATGGGCATAATCGAGGGTCTTTCTACAACCCTACATTCCTCTTGTATGTATAGGATGGTGCGAGGCTCATCATTGACAGACTGGGTGGAGGGGTCTTCTTGATAGGATCGCTCAAACTCATGTAAGGCATCCCTATATCATGGTATCTCTGGGCAACGGTGGGTGTAGTGCCCATAGTTGATATAGAGAGCGCATGTATGATTGGTACGCAGTGCTTTGCCTTTACCTTTGGTTGTAGGTTCCTTCTTATGGGAACGCCACATCGAGATGTCTGTTTCGGAGACAAGGAGTGGTTTTAATTCATCCAGTTCCGGACATATATGGGTAGGATGGCCTATTACGCCGCATATGGTGCAGACTGGTGATTCCCATTGAATGGCGGGGGTCACCATATCCTTTCCTCTCTTCTCGATTTTCTTGGCCATGATCACCAGTTTCGTAGTGGGGACTTCCTTTTCAGGGGTGGTCTCAACCGTTTCTTGGATGGGTAGGGGCTCCTCGGGACTAAGGGGCTTCAACCCCATGGCATTAAAGTGGGTGAATCCTATTCTAGAAGGAGGAATAAGGTACCAAATTTGGAATTCCAATGATATGTTGGGTAATACCAGTGTTGCCAAAACCTGCTAGGCGACGAAGCCAGTTGGGGGGTAGAGGAAAGGGGTTTGGGAGGTGGCATAGGCTATAGAGGTTTCTATGGCTGATGCCTCGGTGTCATTACTACTTGATTTTGTGTCCTGACTAGCCTCAGCGCTTGATGTGGAAATCATGCATACTAGGGCACTTGTGACATCGGGTGATGCCTCAGGGATAATGGGAGGAACTCTTAGAAATGACCCTAGAACAGACGATGGTTTGAATTTTCCAGGGCCATATTCTTTGTACCGTGAAAGACCATCTGAGGCTATATCTACATAGGGTAGAATTACATCCGTGTTGGTTAGGAGATGCTTCTCGCTGTGCGTCAGCTGGTCTACAGTAATGATGCGGTCTTCGTGGGGAAACATCATAATGCAGAAGACAGAGGAGGATATGGCGGACATGGCATACATATAAATCCGCCCGAGGAGTATATTGTAATCCAAGTGAGTGTCCAAGACTTCAATGTCTATGTTAACCATCTTTCTGGCTAAGTAGACCGGGAAATTTTAGTAGAGGCCGACGGGGGTCGAGGGACGACCGTCATACAGTCGAAGCATTATGACCAAGGGTTTTAGTTTGGGAGAACCTAACTTGTGTCAATTTTTTTTTGACATGATGCATGTTGATACACCCTTTTCTATGACACATCAGTGAATAATGATATTCTGTACCGATACTGGTATCTAGAAGACGACCATGGAAGGAAGCCTGGGGGTGCTTTGTCTAAGTCAAAAGCCATCAAGCGCATATCGACAGGGTCGATAGCACCTAACGTGGAAATTAGGGCTTTTCTTTGTTTCGGGCATGAGTATAGCACTTCCATAGCTGACATAGTAGTGGGAAATTGAGCTAAATCGTTCACAATGCTATAATTATGGGATGCTTTGGCATAGTTTCCTGCTCACCTATTGGGTCCCTTTGCCATCTTTGGCAATGGTTCTATAGGCATCTTTGAAATGGTCAAAGGTATAGTCGGTGCACTAGTAGTAGCCCCTAATGTAGTGGTGTCTGGTGGGGTGCCATAGTTGTGATTCCATGTTTGGAGAAACATCTCTTCTCTAGTCATGTATATTTCATGGTTGCTTTTCTCGGAATCATCTGGGTTTTGCTGCTGAGTGCTGACCGTCCCTTGGTGGGGGAAAGGTTCTTGCATCACGGTGGGTTGCTGGGAAGATCCTCCTTGTCCACGGTTACTCTGTATCTTTTTTAGCTCAGGGATATCAAGACAGTGGTGAGTATAGTGCTCGTACTCTCCACATATCGAACATGAATGGTTTGTTCAAAGAGGTGGACTTTTTCCTTTCCGCTGGGCATTGCTAGGCTCCTAGTTCTGATTACAGTTGGAGTTACCACCAACCTGGGATCGTGGTGGGCACTGCTGGTTGCTGCCCCCCTTTCTAGGGTTCCCTTTTGGTTTGTTTTTGTATTTTTTATTTACAATGTTAGGAGGGTAGTTCTCCTAGTTATACTGGTGTGGTTGGTTTTGGAACAGCTACATAAATTTCACCTATGCATTGGTTTGCATAGGTGGGTTGTGTGCTAGGGACTAAGCATAATGCTATCTCGGGTTTGCACTTGGCCATTGAAGGGGATATCTTCTTCCAGTGTTTCTTTCTGCATACCGGGTCCCCTCAACCGGAGGATAGGGTCCTCCCTGGTGATACGCTTGAGCCCTATTAGTCAAATTTTGCTGAGGCATTTGATGACTTTGAAATTTGAATTGAGACATGTTCTAGGTAGAAATATATGTGTAATCTAGGTATTGACTGCTACTGCCTAGGTAACCTTGGGTCATTGACCCAATTATCCCATCTGCAAAGTTCGATGCACCTGGAAATTCTCGATAAGTTTGTAGACTCAGGGCATTAGGCAGGATGTTGTAAATGTATCCTCACTGCGTATAAATCACTTCAAGCTTTTTGGCTCTATTGATTGCATCCTCTTTGGATGTGGGCTTTTGCTGCATCACATCCTTTGAAATCTCCGCCATCAGATTTTTCAAGAATAAATCTAAGAGGACCCGATTGTCGAGTTTAGCTTTACATAAACTGCAACGCCACCTCCATTCATGAAGATGGTCCGAGATATGGACGATGGGGGTTTATCTAAAATGATTCAGTAATTCCATTCCCAAATCATGGTGAATGGGTAATTTAAAATATGTGAGGAACGCGGTAGCAAGGTAACTAAAGGTTCCATGTGAAGCAGGAGGTTGCTCCACGTACCATTTTACGGCTACTATTGTAACAGTGCATTGAAATAGCCTCAAACGAATAGCGTTGTCGATGATACTGTTCGATGAGCACCACAGGTGAAAGGTAATTACATGATTACCTGAGTATTTTGCTTGCCTGCCTTCAAATTTTGGTATATCCGAAGGGAGCTTCGTGGGCATGGGAGGCCATGAAGGATCATGTGCGATGGGGTCATTCGTTAGCTTGGTTAAATTGGGTAGATTCAACGAAGCTAAGAAAGGTGACTGGGAGGTTGACGCCATTGCAATGTGTGAAGACAAAAAGTTCTAGTTAGAACGAGGGTTAGTATGTGACGTATCTTGCTGTGTATTTAGCTGGATTCCCGAATGGGATGCACTCCCTTTCCCCCTAGGGGTCGAGGGGGGAGTGGTGTGTGGTGTGGTGTTGGGATACCAACTAGGTTTCCCAACTATGGATACTCCAATTAAGGATGAACCAATTATTGTGGCAGTGTTATGTCTTTGACGCCTAAATGGTGAAAGACCTGTAACCCCTACCGGTAATGGGGGGAGGTCCAAAATATGCCTGGATCGACGAGGTTCTATTAGGACCATTCGAGTGTCGACCAGGTTCTATTTTGGAAAAATTTGAGAGGATAAAGTCTATGATCAAAGCAAAATTATGGCCACATACATAAAACAAAGCGAAAATAAAATAAATTTTCCCTTTAAAGTAATCTATGTGATCAATCAAGCAAAAAAAGTAGATTTTTTTTGTTTGCGTATGAAACTAAAAATCCTAGAATACCTATTACGTCCTCACACACTCAAAAGTAATTGGGCCTTGAGAATATTTCTTGCGAGTGCTGGCACAACATCCCGTAAGAGCTGGCGACACCCCCAGTCAGCTGAAGAGAATCCACCAAGGTAAGGGTAGATGTTCTGGTGCTTTCTTGCATCGTTACCTATAGGGTAAAGGATGCCCTAGTTTTTGGGCACTAAGAATCACCGTCCCATGTGAGTGTTCAAGCCTTGGGCTTCTTGGTAGTGAGCTAACAGTACCGAGTATCAGCCGGGTCAGGTAGCCCCAACTGATACCACACACATTGCGCCTAAGCCTAACCCCCTCTGAATCGGGTCTCTACCGAACTCGTGTTTTCTTTGTCGTGGGCTAATAGGTGGATTTGAAGCTCCCTAATACACAACCTCTATGTTTCAATATGAATTATGATTAAGGTAGCTTATTGAATGTCTACCCCCCTTGATCCTAACTTAAGCTATAAATTATTTTGTGGCCCCTGTGGGGAGAATTTAGTGAGTTTGATTTAAGTTAGTTTTCGGTGTCCATGCATCCAACAAACAAGAAAAGATTTAAAGAATGTTTAATATATTATTACACCCAGTTAAGGGAACAAATAATTGTTATCAGTTCCCCTCAATGGAATGGGTTCTTGGTTTTCCTCAATGCTTCAGTTTCAAAAGTTTCTCTCTCTCAATGGTGATGAAAACCCAAAATGTGTTGAACTCTCTCAGAGCTCGAGAAGAAAAATAAAATAGAAGAAACAATTAGAAAAATCAAAGAACAACAATGAAAGTGATCAAAGTGAAGAATGAATGGAAAACCCTCCTATCTATATCAAAATATTGAGTTATCCTCTATAACGGAAAATAATAAAATATTATTAACCAAAATCTAGATCTAACCTCTTGGAATATTTTACTATATTTTGTTGGAGGGAAAACGTATTTAAATTGGTTAAATACCTTTATTTATATATAATAAACAAATAAATGATTTATTTATCATTTCAAGAATGTGGTTAAGGAATAATTAACAAATAATGATTTTTTTAATTATTTCTATGTGATTAGTCAAATTTAACAAGGAATAATAACTAAATAATGATATTATAATTATTCCTTGAGAAAAATAAGAACAATAATGATTTATCTAATTATTTCTGTCATAATTGGGTTAAATATGACCACGGATATTGTTTAAAAAGTGGTTTAATTAATTGTTCCTAGAGGAAAATCAAATAAATAAGGATTTATTTAATTGTTCCTCATGGTGTTTCTTGTTTTAACCATAAATAACTTAATAAAATATGGTTTATTAAATTGTTTCTTATAGTGAAAGCAATTTTACTATGATAAAATTGGTCTTATATGGTGTACTTCGATCCATCTAATTGTATATTCTTAGATGACCAAATTTTGGTGATAACACTATAATTTGAAATTGTTCATATCATGTAATAAACAAATAGACATGGTTACTGCACTCCACCCTCAAAGCCCAAAAACTGGAACAATTTGCATCTAGTATTGAGTTGATGTTTACATGGGACCAATCCACTGAATTTATTCTGGTTCAATATCTTGGAACTGCTCTGCAACATTTCTTTTGCATAAAATAACATTATGAATTTAGCTCTATAAGAAATGACACAAAATAACTACCATATTGCAAATTCTAAAAATTTAAAACAAGAATCCCCCTATGTAATGTAACAACCCCCCACATTGACCACAGGTGGTTACTATGTCATTCGACTCTCATAGTGTGGTTATAAGAATGGGATCAGTATAATAATTTATTTATTTTCGTTTTAAAGTTTTCTTTTGTGATGTTGCATGGAACCTACGTGGCACCACATGTCCTACCACCACAATATTTATATTCCCATAACTATAACACTGAGACTAGAAGGCTCTCCTATAAACATAGAGGAACACAATGATTACAGTCTTCTAGATGGACCATTCCAGGTATGTAATGTGTTTTGCTACATGCTCGATATCAATACTAATATTCAAGTAGAAGAGAATAGAGGGACACAACTTAGAAAATGGTCACTATCCCTCCAATCACATGTCCCCAATTTTCTTAACTCTATCTGGTTGCCCAGATCTAACTTGCTTGAACTATAGTTGTGGAAAAACTCCGACATAATTTTGCAGCCTTAACACCAAGAGGGATGAGCTTATTGGAATCTATGGAGCATATCTATTTCCAAGTTGGACCTTGAAGTACAAGATATGTATAGTGGCCCATTAGAATATATAACTAAAGAAGGGTTTCAAGCCATGCCAACTCCATTAGATTTCAAACCATGCCAATTATATTTGAAGACCTTCAACATTTGATCACAAGATTCCATATGAAAGTAAACCAATAACTATCTTTGCTAGATCTTATTACCAAATTTCTCTCCTTTTGGGATCTAAAAGGATAATATGATTTTCCATAGACTCCATATTATCTAGGAAGGAAGCTTCAGTGGGACTATTTTCATGCCTGATTAAACATCTCTTGGCTACTTTATGACCTATTAGCTAAGAATACAAAGTTGCATATGTACTCATATGCACATCCTTATATATGTATCTATAAAAACTGTAGACTTGAGAGCAGAAAATGTCATTAAATAAGTGGTTGGGTAAGTCCTCCTCAAGCCTATCAATTCTCCTTACATACTTCATAGTTCATGTCATGAGCACAAATCATCACATGCTAGAAAAACCATATGCAGAAGAAATTCTCAGCAGACACTGATATAAAATTAGACTTATAGGTCTCACTTGGGTTCATACCCCATATCATATCTACTCCTGACTTACATTTTTTTTATGAATTACCAAAATAAGAAGCATGGATATATTCTTCCCTCATACTCCTTTGGGAATTGAATTTATGTAAGGATCCATGCATGTATCGCATGGTATAGATCAGCCTATCCCCCCCTTGAAAAGCTTGAATATGGAAGCTGGAAGTGCATTTCAAGCTTACTCAAAAGGGAGGTTTAATAATCCCATGATGAAAATCATACATTTTAGTTCATATAGGGATATGATCACAATCACATAGTTTTTTTGGTTTCATGTAAATCCTCTTTACACTCATATTTTAAGGAAGTGCCACATGTATATATGCCACTTCCATGCATCTGTAAGCTCTTTACGTAGCTGAAATATTTTTTTTTATCTCATTTGTATGTGGTTATGCAAGGTACTCAAAATACTATACATAAATTCTGCAAGCAATTAGAAACTAAATTGCCATACATGATGTCCATATTGAAATATTGAACACATCCAACACTTAAAAATATAGAGGACATCTGAAATTGAAGGTCCGTTGTCACATATCTTGCAATGCTTTCTCAGTTATAATAATGAGACAAGCTTGGATGACTACAATAGGAAGGATTTCCATGTGACAATTTTTCTATTTGATAATATAGACAAGGTTAAGTTGATAATATTTTAAAACACTAGAAGCTAATCGATTGATAGAGTTTTTAAACGTATAGCATGAAATAACTCTACTACAAAACTATGTGTTTTTTGCTGTTATGGACTTTTTTCCTAAACTTTGATATATATATATATATATATATATATATATATATATTGAAAATGATGAAGCATAATTTTTTTCTACAACCATGTCTTCTTTAATCAACAAACTGGGGTCGAAATACAAATTCAGATCCATTGTTTTCATGATATACATGTAATCCATGCATTTCTTCAGCTAATGCCTATGCATTAACCGCGGTATGGAAACAGTTTATATTGATACTTGTGCTTCTTAGGAATAAATGAATATATATAAGTACATATTTGAGAGCACAATGGTCGGTTTCTATGGTCATCCCCTACCCAATATAGTATTACAGGTTAGAACCCAAATCTCCAGGGTTAGTCTAATATAAGTCTCATCTTATGGTCATTTATGTGACATCACCAGAACAAGAGGGTTATAATTTTACATGTTATGGTCCACACAACACTTTCCTCCACTTATTAAAGGTAGTGTCACTTCGATGTACCCATTAAGCCTCAAAAACAATTATTTGACCCTGTACTAAACAAATTATTGTCCTACCTTATGTAGAGTGTTGCAGATTTCAGAAAGAAAATTCATCTAGTCTTACATAAGAGATGTAGAGATACGATAACACACTATATATATTATTCTACACAACATACTAATAATTACACATAGTACTTAGAGAGCGCTTCATGTGACCCTTACACACTGATTTCACTGTATGTCATAGCTAATCTAGTGCATTAAGAATAATCCAAGCATAAGGTTCATTGTCTCTCGTAGCTAAAAATTAACATGTTAAGAACAGTTCAAGCCTTCCATACATAGTTCATCATAACCTTTATTAACCTTAAGCAATGATTCCATTTCTAACTTATATGGACCAGGTATTCAACATGTTAACAATAGTAGTAAAATTTTTGTGTGATTAACATAAGTGAGTCATAAATTTCAAGAGGATAGGTATTGGGATAAGGAAAATAACTCTTCTCCCAACCACTGACAGGCTGCAAACAATCCCCTCATGTAGCTATCATCCCTGAGTCTAACTCCAGTGTCAGAGAAGACTATTTTAGGACCAAGATGCCATATACACTAGGGGTTCCAGGAGTGGTTAGTTCAAGGACTCTAGAGGTATGAAGCCACCATAGGTAGAACAATCATTATTCCAAGAGAAACTTTGATCTTACCAGTACTGTTAAACTTTTTAATATATCTTTATCAAACATGTAAAGGAAGTCTTGCTCCTCTAATCATGCTGGAGGAATTTAATTCTTGAAAAATTGTAGAATCTATTTTCTTAGAAATCTTATAGGATTGAAATATAATATATGTTGTAGGACAAAATTTTTCTTCCAATAGATATTATCTTTGCATCTAGATAACTTCCTTTCCTATTATATTTTTGGCTTATTCTTATAAAATTATGAAATATTTTAGGTTTTCTTGCAGGAATTTGTAGAATAATATGTTACGTGGAACCATTGATAATCTAGTAGATTTACCTTTGACAAAACTGTAATTTTCTTTCCAAATACCACATCTGTCTGTTTCTAGAATAATGAGTGTGCTGGTAGAAAGGTTGTTCTTCACTTTGGTTGCTTAAGTATTTTATTTTCTTTCTTAACAATCTTGGGATGAAACCAGAATTATTGACAATATTGGGATGCAACCATAATTCCTTTCTCAGTAGAATGAAATTCTCTTGTGAAAATTTTGAGATTGAAAATTGCTTCACAATACTAAAATTACTATTGCTACTAGGCTGAAATTGAATAGCTAACAAATAAATATCTACAATTTTAATATTGCAAATGGCTTCATAATACTAAAATTTCATGTCGACAGGGACTACTGCTACATCAGTTTCTCTTGTTTTAATGTTGGAGAGTAAGCATAGAGTGTAGAAGAAATCCACAATTCCATACATATAGGATTTATCTAGAGGACAATAGAAAAGAGGTTGATATTTTCTTCCTTTTTGCTAAAGTAAAAGCCACTTTATCAAGTCCATAATCAATCACGCTGGGTGATTTTGTTTCCACTTATCATTGAATACATGTGGAAACATGTAAAATTAGTATATTTCGTTGCTAATTATTATTTTTCTTATCATACTTCTTTCTTATTACTATAATCCTATTCTCTATGGATATTTTTGTTATTACCCTAGATCTATTCTATGAAGGTAGAGGGGGTATGAAGTGTATTTTTTTTATTTTGTTGTTCCTTTTTCTTTGAGATTCTTGTCTTCACGCCCCTTTTCTAGTTGAAGTACTTTTGGGAGGACATAGCTATCATTGGGAGGTAGATAGTTTTTTCCTTGTATCCATGCAATTACATGTTTGGATACTCATGATTGGTGTGGATTTGGAAGTGTTTAAATTCCATTTGGATATTTTTTGGTGTAACGGATATTAGCCAAACTTTGTGCTTACAATTTTAACATCTATGTAAAGGTTACATGTTAGGACCATTGTTATTGATCGTTGTATTTTGACATATTGAATTAATTAATAATGAGAAACACTCCCAATTATTTTTTTAGACAACATAGCTAGTAGGATTCAAACATGTGGTTCTTTATTCATAATTTCATCATATATAATCACTTTTTTTTACTTTGTGGCATGAAAATCAATCTTTTAGAGGCATATTTTTATGTTGTCATAACAGATTTATAGGATTCACAAAGTGAGAAATCAATCTTTGGTGTAATTTCATATTTTAGGTTTGATAATTATAGATCATTTATAGGCTACAAATGTCTTCAAAGTTTCACTTATAATTGAGTATTAAATTGAAAATATTGAGTATCTTATACATAAATATTTTCACTCCACCAATTTTTCATAGCTTCCATAAGAATTAGGTAGGGACTTGCAACTTCAATTCTATTTTTCTTGTTTAGAAAAATATTTTCAAACTTTACAATTTTTTATAATTTATTGAAAGTTTAAGAATTTACAATTTATAAAGTTCCAAGTTCTAATTTTTTAAAGTGATTCTTTAAAGGGTGATAGCTCAATGGAAGAGCACCTGCTTTAGAAGCAAAAGGTTAGTTTTTCGATTCCATCATGCCATGATATCCATAAGGAATGATGATGATCAATTTTTGGTGACAGAGACTCTTTTGACCATCACCAATGAGCTTATGGTGATTTTTTCGACCCTTGCCAAAATATGAAATGGTGATGGTAAATGAAAGCCACCATATATATGCATCAATAGTGATGACCATGAAAGGTAAATCATCATAAATCATTGTTTTTCTTATGAAACGGTGATAGTCAATATCTATCATTGTATTCATTATTAGTGACAGATATTGAATGTCATCACAACACCTATACTTTTGGAAATGTGTCCTTTGATGACAAAGGCTCTTTTAACCATCACCAATGAGCTTATGGTCATATTTTTCAACCCTCACCATGGTCAACCAACATCACCATATATAGATATATATATATATATATATGCAATAATAGTGATGGTGATGAAATGTCCATCACAATAAATCATTGTTGTTATCCATATGAAATGGTGACGGTCATTATCTATAATTATAATCATTATTCGTGACAAACCTTGAATGTAACCACAACACTTATACTTTTGGCGACACCAACTTGGTGACGTTCAATTTTTTTGTTACGAAGGCTAAGGTCTGTCACCATTTCTCATATGAAATGGTGATGGTCACTTTCCATAATTATAAATCATTATTAGTGGCAGACCTTGAATGTCACCAAAACACCTCTACTTTTGGTGATTCCGCCTTTTGTGACATTCAATTTTTGGAGACGAAAGCTACTTTGACCGTCACCAATGAGATTATGGTGACATTTTTCGACCCTCACCGATGTCCTTTTTTGTTGTAGTGTTATCAAAAAGGAATATATATATATATATATATATATATATATATATATATATATATATATATATTTGTATATATATATATATATATATATATATATATATATATGTGTATATATATATATATATATATACATATATATGTATATATATATATATATATATATATATATATATATATATATATTCTTGGGTGCTACATTGTGATGGTTTGTGAAAGATTTCCATCGTTGTAAGGGACTTGCAGATCCCTGTGATGTTGGTATTATCCTTACTCGAAGGTTATTTATAGGCTTATATTTGATCATTAAACATGAATAATTGAATATTGATGTGTGTGATTTCCATTATATTCTATCTGTGAATATTTGAAATGTTGTTAGGTAAAGGTTGTTGAAGGCTTGTGGCTAATGTTGTCTATATTTTTTTAATAAATTCCATTAAACGATCATTGTGTGCATAAATCCATATTGAGTTATATGTTATGACAGAGGTGGAATCTCTTTGTCTTTAAGCTAGTGATATTTGTGGTGAAAACATCACATACAACATGTTAATACACCATGTAGGTTCCTATTATGTATGGGTTTTATGCTATGGAAGAGGAGGAATATTTATGTCTTACCGCTAGTGAGTTATGTTGTGAAAATTTTACAATGAACATGTTAAGAGACCATGTGGTTTAATATTATGTATGATGCTTGTTTAAGTTCTTAATAACTCAAGCCTTAAATTAAATAGAGATAACCCATTTTTTTGGCCCAATATGCCTGTTGGAGCAGGGTCCCATAACCGCATTTTTGGTACAAGTTTTGTAATATTTATTTTAACGCAGGGGATTTAGGGTGGGTCAAAGCCCCCAATGTATTGTAATGGGTCAAAGGGTAGACAAAGAGATTGCAAATCACGGTTTTCTGATCATAGAGTAGTGCAAGCTAATATGTTATAAATATATGGATAAATTGATTCTAGAGGTAGGCTAAGTTTTGGATTAATCTAGATACGAACTTGTGAATATTTGTGTCAATTTTTTGGGTAAGGGCTCCTGCTAGCTGTGTGCACAGAGATCTTGAGTCCTGTTGTGTGCAGACCCCGATGGTTGTGTGCGTGGGATAGTAAATAGGTTCTATAAGTTGAATCTGGAAGCAACTGAATGACAACACTGTTTTGCGATAAGCAGGGTACTTTTGTGTTATGGTCATTGGCTCTGTTATTTATGTTTGCTGAATAATAATGATTTATTGATGCACACGTGGATGCAATATTGTGAATGGAAATGAATGCATAGATCTGGTTAGATTTAATTACTTTCTTTTTGTTAACATGATATATAACGAGTTATAAGCTTTGTTGAAGATATTATGTTGATACTTTCAAGAGTTCCTAGGTTAGGGCTTCCACATCAAAAGTCTGCTAGATATGAAGGGACCCACTTCAATTAAATTTCTCTCTCTCAAGGTGCGAAAGCTTGGTTCTAGCACCCTCCCATAGTACTTCAGGTGAGACCTTGACCTACACAAGCAAGCCATTGTCGAAAGGGCCAGTAATACAAGGGTTTGTTGGCAAACCTTAAAACTGAACCTGGGTCAAGACCCCTCAAGCCAAAAAATGGTTCCATTTCCGAGACCGAGAGAATTTTGAGAGAGATATCGAGTTATGCCACATGGTAATTGACATCCATTGAAGTTAGAACTCAAGGACTGGTTTGAGAAGAAAATTTAGGAGTTTTCCCTAAAATATACACGAAGTAAAATGTTGACCGTTGAAGAGTGGAAGAACACATACATTTTCAAATAGGTACGCAAAATATTTTTTGTAATATTCGTGCGTGAACTACAGGAGTGGCTGGCGAGGTTGAAAGAGTTTCAGAACTATTAAGACGGTGAGGTTATGTTAGGGTCCCGTGATTTGGCTGATTGGCAAGCCAAATGACAGTGTAACATCAAACCAAGCTTTGGAGCCCAAGGACCTAGCCTTCCTGGACTCAGAGAGGGCTCTCTCTATATGTGTAAGGGATATCTATGTGTTTTTCTTATTGTGTTCTGATTTTAGGCTAGTTATGAAGTAGGTTTTTCAGTTTTTGGTTTTACGTTGTGAGGGATGAAACTGATCAAAGATACGAGATAGGTAAAAATATGTCAGATCAACTGGGCTATGGGGTTGAAAATTTCAAGAAAGCTATCAGACGATGATACAAGGCTGTTGAAGGGCCGATTTGATTCAAGGTAGAAAGGATCTTTGGGCAAAATGGAGTAAATGGACATCAAGTTTTTGAACAACAAAGGATTTCAATCATAACTAGTTCAATAGATAACATAAACATGGTAGGGCAAACCATTAATCATGCAAAATGCAACTATAAGCTAATCAATACATAGAAATAAACATTCAAGCCATGCACAGAGGTATATGACCCTCTAACTCTGGGAAATGACTATCAGACTTTGGGGGAAACACTTAAGACGGACAAAAAACTTAACTTACTATGCCGGAACGCCTAATCACAGTACTTCAAGTTATTGGGCACTTTGAAAACAAGATTTTCATAGTCTTAGACAAAGGGCTAGATCGGAACTAGGCCTCCTTGGTTCAACAAAATGATAATCTAATCAGTCAAAGAGAAATTTCATGGATGGAACTATAGCTAGCCATAGGTAATCAGGGCGTACCATAAGTCATACTTAGCATGTATAAAACCATGAATGAAACAAGCAACAATATCCTAAATTATTAAAGAGTAGTCAAGAATTCTTTAATGTTACTTAGGAAGAGGAAAACAAAGAAGCTATGAAGAAACGGGAAATTTGAGGTGCCTCCATGGGCATGTCTCAAATTTTTTCTCTACTGATCTATAGCAAGAAAGAAACATGTATTCATGAATGAAAACTAGAAGACAAAACAAAGAAAGAGACACTATACCATTCTACCAAGTCATGGAATCCAACAACAATCCTTCTTCATTCATCCAAGAACATCCAAGAGGCAATCCAAAAGCATGAGACAAGTATTTCTTCCAAAGCTTATATGACCATATATTGCTTCTATCATCAAGTTCAGCCTTGTTTACAATGAAAGCCTTTGGAATATATAGGCTTAAGTGAGGAAAACCTCTTAGTTCAATTTGCATCCCCATTGGCCTAACCAAAATATCTAAGCTTGTCCTTGAGGCTTTGCAAAGCCCAAGGCACAAAATATCTCATAAAATATCTAAAAAATGCTAAAAAAGGGAATTAAATTGACTTTTCATAACTTCTCATGTGAAAAAATAGCTAAACGCACATGAGGAAATATCAGTTTTTAAAGGTTCAGATTTTACAAAAATATTCAAAATTTACATCAGCAAAAGGTCCCCTAACTTGCCGGCAACATTTGACAGTCTTCCCGATGTCGAAACGAGGCTCATGATAGCTCGTTGGAAAGCTCTGAGTGTATACGTTCTGGAAAAACTAAAATTTTCTCAATATGATGCCTAGAAGTTCTCCAAAACTAGGCCTGTGTGTAAAAAACCAGAAAATAAACCTTGCTGATAGACGAGGCAGAATGTTGAAAAATTGAGTGTTTTTTGTATCTTTGGGGGACCAAAACAACTTCAAATGCTCCAAAAGTTTTTGATTAGATGCTCCTGAATTTAATACATCCGATGGTACCACTCTCAAAAGTTGAGGATACTCCAAACTGAAATGGCAACGCCCATGATTTTATGCAATTAGGCCCAAAAATGTCGAAAAACAAGAACAAGTCAAAATTTGCTCCATTTTGGTGAGCAAGTCCCTCAAGGCTATTTAGAAACATGTCTAGAAGATAGGGCCAGAATTCCAAGCCCAGAGGTATCTTTATCCTTTTTTCTCACTGGGCGCCTTCTTTGGGCAATTTTGAGCCTTTCTTGGTTTTCTTCTTTGTTGCTTGGCATTCTAGATTTGGTGAAGAAATCATGACCCCTTGCCTAGGAGAGGCAACTAGCACATGATTTGGAGAATGCCCTTCATGATATTTATGCTACTATTCTGTCTCATAAGGCTGCCCCCTTTCCTGTCCTTGTTCATCATTGTTATGCTCCTCTGCTTCTCTGTCTCACCTTCACTGTCAATCACTGTTTGATCAAGGAAAAATTGGTTTCAAATTCTACATGCGATGCTTTCTTTGCTTATTGGGTCTTTGCTCCTTCAAAACACTGTATTTTCTTCCCCTTGTATGCCAAAACAAACAGTTTTAATGATAAGCACACAGTCAATCAGAGATATACACAGACAAAGGGTTACTGTGTTTGGGTAAGGTTACCCTGCTCTTTGGTGTTTTGGAGGACAACACAACAGCCCTGTGGCAAGCCAACACTTTTCCTAATCAAGATATTTCCTTTGTATTCACCAATCCTCACCCACAAACTTGTTAATAACTCCAAAGGGCCACTTACAGTTTTCATATACTAAAATTTGATTATGGTCGAGAAGGCAGCCTTGATTCTGCTCTTCACCATATTGAAGCAAACTTAAAATCAATGACCAAGTGATATATGGATGATTACTGTGTTTGGAAATAAGGTCACTGTCTCATTTTTTAATCACTAAGTTTCTGCTTTAAAAACAATGCCTTTATCTCTTATTATTTCTTTGAGGGAAGTTTAATTGGTTTTTTCACATCAATAAACACTCACTATTCTTACTGTTTCACCTCTGGTCAACAGAAACATAGCGAATCTTGTTTTTTCAAATAAAACACACAATACTCAAAACTGTGATTTACATCGTGATCTTCATCTCATTTCCACCACTTAACAGTTTTGAAAATATCAAGGGAGGTACATAGAATACCTTTGAAACACGATGGCAAGATTTTCTCGAGAGTTTGAGTAGCGTTGAGAAGTTCTTGGAGGTGTTTGGAGGCTTATCACAAGCGCAACGCATTTGAATGAAAGAGTGCCGCACGAAAAAGGTCGTCGGGTCACTTGTCGGGCCGACAGGACCCATGCCTATAGGCGCATCATGCGGCAATGGAAATCTTTGTAAAAATTCTGCTTGAATGCACCGCGCGCTTTTCCAGGCGTGCCGCGCAGGCCAAAAAGCTCCAAACTTATGCAAACTAGTTCGAAAACCCTTTTTTTCAGTCAGAGAACAATAATAAGAGTTTGCCTAGTGTATGGAGAGTATTTAGAAGGGTTTGCAACAGTCCTTAACCCCCTTTTTAAAGTGAACAAGCCAAAATCCTTTTCTCACTTGACTGCTGAGGGTTTTTTTTTTAAGAAAAGCTTTGAAAATGCTTTTTTAAACAAAACTTGAATCCTTTATCTTCTAAATAATAACCTGATACTATTTTGTCCATATAAATCTCGTGGTGAGAAAGAGAAGTTCTTTTATGAGCTGGACCCCTTATTGAAATGAAAACAACCCCTTTGAGAACTTGAAACTTTGACTGCTTCTTATTTTAAGGAATAAAAGGTCCTCCTTTCCTGATAGCTGTGCTAGGGAGGGAAAATCTGCTTTGAGCTACTGTGAAGGATTTTGTAGATGTGCCTTTTGAGGGTGACCACCTTTTTTGGGAAAAACTTAACTGTGATTTCTATATTCATGTTCCTCCTCCTGTCTTGGTGTTGCTCATTTGTTGTCATTCTGACAAGTTTCATTTACCATGTCTGCTCCTGATGCCATGGATATGGACATGCTCATTGTGGAAACTGAATGAGATAGCAGGTGAGTTTGAGCTTCTCTTTATACTTGATGGCAGGGGTCATTTTGAGTCCAAGACTGTTTGTCTCCTTTGACTATCTGCTTTCACAATATTTCTCCAATGATGATGAACTTGTCAGTTTATAGGTTTTTCCTTGTGATTCAAAGGTATTGAAACTCCTGCAGACCATTTTAGAACCTGCTGCTTTACCTCTATTCAAAATGTAACCGCAGAGTGCCTTGACTTGTTTTCATAGGGAAACTGCCTCCCTTTGTGATAGTGGCCTTTCTTGGGAAGAACTAAACTCAAATTTTCTTTATCAACTTATGATAAGTAATCTGAAGGACAACCTTTTATGAGTAGGGGGATCAGTGTCCTTTGAAACATAATCATTATCATTTCTTTTGCCTATGCAATGACCCATCTCATCAACCACTCTTCAATTTTGTTCTATTTGAGCTGCAGACTGTCCTTTGAAAGAAAACCTGTTAAGAGACAAGTTTAACCCCTTGGATTCCAGTGGTACCCCTGCTTTCCTTCTTGGTATTTTACATTGTTTCTCTGTTTCAACTATTTCTTACTGTTCTTACCACTCATATTTTGATCATTCAAACCTTGAAATCAATCAATGCCCTGGCCCTCTGCTTATAGATGAAGGAGGCGCTTTCAAAAACCCTCTACTTATAGATGAAGGAGGTTCTTTGGTCTTCAAACCCTCTGCTTATAAATGAAGGAGGTTCTTAGTCATGTCATATTAACAGCCTCTTGACAGTGTTGTTTTTCTTTCACTGTCCTTTCAGGCTTTGAATGTGGTCGCGAGAGCTTGATGAGAAACTCTTTGCTTTGTAGCTGCATCCTAGGCTCAAGATCACATTGAGAAGAAGTTGTCTTCTCATGTGGAGCTCAAAATTGTCTTCTGAGATGCTGGTATGTTTCTGTCCTTGAAAGATCCATCAATCACTGTAAAACACCTAAAATCAGTTTGTCTTATGGTCTATGTATTGCTGAGACTTAAGGGTGTATTAGTGGCGCGACCTAGGGTGATAACCAACTTTATTAGTAGAGTGAGAGGTTTGTTATGACTGGTCTATTACAGATGGAGGTTTTTGGGTCTTGGATAGTTTGCTAAGGGAGAAATGCCTTAAAGCGCCACTTCCTAACTTAGGGGAGACTATTTGGATAGATTTGAATTGTCTCTTTAGAGCGGGTGGGAAAACTAGTATGGCTGAGGCTAGGTAGGATTTATAATGAGGTTTCATCTCGTCATGGGCGGACTGAAAAGGTAGGAGGGAAAAAAAGTTTTATAGGTGTTTTCCCAGCTGAAAATTTTGAAAAAATTTTAGATCAGATGTTGGAAAACTTGGCTGTTACAAATAGTCATCACTAACAAGTGAAAAATATTGATGACTAAAAGTGGCTCCATTTGGGGAGGGCAGCTCCTTTTCAGGAGGTGTCCAAAATTTCAGATCTTTGGCTTATGAAGACAAGTGCCTTACCCATTGGCGAAAATTTCACTCTTGTTTGATGCTACTTCTGAAAAGAGACAACATGATCAGCATCAATGATATTTCTACCTACCCCACTATCTTTCCTAACATTTTTCCTTCTTTTTGGCGCATTTGAACTAGCAGCCTTTTGACAATGCATATTTTTCTTTTTTGAAAAATGAACCTATCTAACTCTACACTTATATCTGCCAGGAGTTCAGATTAAACTGATGAACTCCTTCATTTCTCTACCTATGCTAGATTTACTGTCAAGATTAAGCTATTTGACAGGATTTTATTCTCTAATCTAAACATGAAATTGAAAAGATGATCAAATCAGGGTTAGACAGTCTGATTTGTCATGTATTTGCGGCATGAAAGACAAGCTGCACACAAATATTATTTTGCATAAAATGGAAACTAGGAAAAACAGGGCTAAGATGCACAATTTGTTTTTCATCCCCGCTTCCCTCTTTGGTTCTGTTTTGGGCGTGTGGAACCAATATCTTTTCCTAATCTACTCTCTTTTATAAGTCAAGCTTACACAATGATGACCATCTTTTTCACTCACTAACTTATCAGCAAATAAATTTAAACATGTTCAGCTATGATTAGGCTAGATAACTGAACAAGACATTTGAGTACTAGTAGCGGCATTTAGACTTGCGCGCTTTCTGAATGACTATTTTTTGGAACATGGGGCCTTTTTTCTATTTTTCAAACCACCCTCTTTTCTATTCTTCTATTTTTTTTGAATTTTCTGCTTTTTACTTTTTCTTCAAACAAACTAAAATTGAAAATATGCTCACAGGGCTGAGCTTATTTTTCACAGCTATCTATCTATCCTAGTCTAAACTATACACAACATACATTCATTTGGTGAAATCTTCTTTCCAATATAGCCAGTCAAGTAGATGATTGCATGGTTGATCTTGGTTTAGTTCTTTCATGATGCTGAAGTAATGAAAAGGCCACTCCCATTTGGCTTGTTTTCGGATAGTAGTGCTTAAGTTTTTTCTCATTCTTGGTAGCAACTTGTTCATGATGGAACCCATTACTCCTTCATATTTCTCAAGGAAAACAACAAATGGATCTTGGAATAATACCTGATGTAGAGGATTTGATATATAGGCTTCATTCAGGACTACTCTTTCTTCCATTTGGCTATATTTGGGACTCCCCTGGTAAAGCAACTCTTCCCCTAGCTCATGATCACTTGAACTGTCAGGCCCATCATATATTGCAGTGTAGTTTTCTTTCCAAGCTGATGTGTTCTAATTAAGTGGACTGAAAACTATGTGAAGGTCATCGGGTTGATGAGCAGGGATACACTTTGACAGTAAATTATCTTGAAAGGATAGTGTGACAACTCTCATGTGTTTATCAACCTCTATTTCTTCATCTGCAATTTGTAACTCAATGGAACTTGGTGGCTGAAAATCTGGAGTAAAGGAATATTCCAATGTCCAAAATGATTTCCTCAACCATTTCAGGAAAATGCTTCTCATTTACAACATGCTCGAGAATTTCATCATCATCCTCAACCTCATCATCAAAGCTAAAAAACTGTTGATCTCCAATTATGTGAATGTTATCTCTGATGGACTGAAGTGAAGTAGAGCAAAGAGTCTGAGACTCTTCACTTACTTCTGAACTCTCAAGGCTCTCCTCATCAGTGTCATAGATGACCTATAATGGCTGCTCACTTTTCTCAAGTTTATGAAACTGAGCTTCCTCCCAAAAATACTCTACAAAGTTAGCTTCTGTTTGGAAATCATAATCATCAACATATTGATTAAACCTTGGAGAATCATTAACATAAGTAATGTCACCAGTCATGCATATTGGACTATCATATTTATTTTCTTCAAATTGATTTACAAATCTATTTTTTGACTTATGATATGCAATATTAACAGGAGAAAGATCAGAGAAGTTTTGGTTATATGAAGTTTCAGAGGTTGTCTACATGTTTATAAGTTGATCTATTTCCTCTTCAGTTAAAGGAGGAGGTATTTTCTGTTTTCTTTGGATTGGGCAACAATTTCTTTCCATTTTTTGTGGAAGTTGATCTTGTGGCTAAATGTCCTCTTGTATTTTACAAGGAAGGGCAGATGGATTGTTATTTGTTTCAACCTTTTCAAAGAGCTCTTGTGGCTCCTCTCTTATTTTTTGATGGATTTCATCTAGGATCAACTCTTCTTGGTCATCTTGATGGTTAGTTTGGGTAAGAAAATTATGGATCTCCTCTAAAAAATCCTCAGGATGCCAATTTCCTAAGTTTTCTTCAATGCTTACAAGGTGTTGTATGAGGTTTTCAAAGTGATCACAACAATTTTCAGCCAATGATAGAGATGGACAATGCCCTATATAGCGTTTACAAAATACTTTGTGGAAATCCTTCAAAGAAAACAAGGTGCGAGGTTCTAGGTTTTCATACCATTCTCTTGCCTCTTCTTCTAATGTACCCATGAACATTTTCATGAGGCAGTCCTCATGTCATTCAACCTTTAACTTCCATACATGTATATGAAAATTGATGAGGTGTAAAAATGGGTTGTCAACATTTTCATTTCGAAAGAGAGGTAGTTTTCCTATCCAATTTACATCTGTAGGCATTTTATGTGGGAATCCATGGATATGTTCTCTGCTCATCGGAGAATATCTCCTTTGTATCCTTGGATCCATCTTTGTTAATCAGAAAGGATCACTGTGTCTTTTCAACCAGACTAAAATTCTCTACCAGTGGATTATTTTGGTCTAATGAAGGTTGTGGAGTCACCAGGTGGAAGATTTGAACTGTGTTGTCCACCATCAGCATGATTGGGATTGCTTAATGCATTCCCAGAAGATTTTATAAGGACTAGTGGATTAATAGGCCTACTGGAGGCTAGTGGAGTTGCCAGGTGGAACTTGGTTGTTTTTGAAAAGATGTAGCTATGGTCCACCACCAGTAACTAGGGAAAATCCAATCTGGGAGTTTTTTGTGGTTTTTCTGAGTTTTATGTGCAGCCTATGGTTTACTAAATTATTCTAAACTTGTTTCATCACTTTGCTAGGGTGGTGATAACAAAAATATTTTACTCTAAATGATTCTATGGACTGCTTGTCTGAGTTTAGTGTGAAGGACTAAAGATTCTATAAGAGTTTTCTAGACTGTCATGGACTCAGTAAGTCCTACCATGATCGCCATTATGTTAGTGAGCGGTGGGATAGGTCGATCAGATAGTAATCTAGAGTTCGGTAAAATAGTAAGGCCTACTGGAGGCTAGTGGAGTCGCCAGGTGGATTTTTAGTTGTTTTGAGGTATATGTGTATGGTCCACCACCAGTACTGAAAAAAACCAATCTAACGAGCTTTCTTTTGGGGGGGTTTTCTGAGTTTTATGTAGTCCTGAGGTTTGGAAGAGTTTCCTATAACTGACTCATCATTTTGCTAAGATGGAGAAGGATCTATTTTCTACTCTTCGGACAACACTTAAGTTTTCTAAGTTTGAATGAGACTTTGAGAGTTCCTAAGGGATACCTAGGATGTTTTGACTCAAAGTCCCACCGTGATCGCCATTATGTTAGTGAGTGGTGGGATAATTCAATCAAATAGTATTCTTAAAAGTCTCTAAATATTAGGGAAACTAAGTTTGTTTATTACTCAGGGTCCCACCGTGATCGCCATTATGTTAGGGTCCTGTGATTTGGATGATTGGCAAGAAAAATGACAATGTAACATCAAACCAAGCTTTGGAGCCCAAGGAACTAGCCTTCCTGGACTCAGAGAGGGCTCTCTCTATATGTGTAAGGGATATCTATGTGTTTTGCTTATTGTGTTCTGATTTTAGGCTAGTTATGAAGTAGGTTTTTTGGTTTTAGTTTTTAGGTTGTGAGGGATGAAACTGATCAAAGATATGAGATAGGTAAAAAGATGTCAGATCAACTGGGCTATGGGGTCGAAAAGGTCAAGAAAGCTATCAGACAGTGATACAAGGCTGTTGAAGGGCTGATTTGATTCAAGGTAGAAAGGATCTTTGGGCAAAATGGAGTAAATGGACATCAAGTTTTTGAACAACAAAGGATTCCAAGCATAACTATTTCAATAGATAACATAAACATGGTAGGGAAAACCATTAATCATGAAAAATGTAACTATAAGCTAATCAATACATAGAAATAAACATTCAAGCCATGCATAGAGGTATATGACCCTCTAACTTTGGGAAATGACTATCAGACTTTGGGGAAAACACTTAAGACGGACAAAAAACTTAACTTACTATGCCAGAACGCCTAAACACAGTACTTCAAGTTATTGGGCACTTTGAAAACAATATTTTCATAGTCTTAGACAAAGGGCTAGATCGGAACTAGGCCTCCTTGGTTCAACAAAATGATAATCTAATCAGTCAAAGAGAAATTTCATGGATGGAACTATAGCTAGCCATAGGTAAGCAGGGCATACCGTAAGTCATACTTAGCATGTATAAAACCATTAATGAAACAAGCAACAATATCCTAAATTATTAAAGAGTAGTCAAGAATTCTTTAATGTTACTTAGGAAGAGGAAAACAAAGAAGCTATGAAGAAACAGGAAATTTGAGGTGCCTCCATGGGCATGTCTCAAATTTGTTCTCTACTGATCTATAGCAAGCAAGAAACATGTATTCATGAATGAAAACTAGAAGACAAAACAAATAAAGAGACACTATACCATTCTACCAAGTCATGGAATCCAACAACAATCCTCTATTCATCATCCAAGAACATCCAAGAGGCAATCCAAAAGCATGAGACAAGTATTTATTCCAAAGCTTATATGACCATATATTGCTTCTATCATCAAGTTCAGCCTTGTTTTACAATGAAAGCCTTTGGAATATATAGGCTCAAGTGAGGAAAACCTCATGGTTCAACTTGCTATCCCATTGGCCTAATCAAAATATCTAAACTTGTCCTTGAGGCTTTGCAAAACCCAAGGCACAAAATATCTCATAAAATATCTAAAAAATGATAAAAAAGGGAATTAAATTGACTTTTCATAACTTCTCATGTGCAAAAATAGCTAAACGCACATGAGGAAATATCATTTTTTAAAGGTTCAAATTTTACAAAAATATTGAAAATTTACATCAGCAAAAGGTCCCCTAACTTGCCGGCAACATTTGACAGTCTTCCCGATGTTGAAACGCAGCTCATGATAGCTCGTTGGAAAGATCTGAGTGCCTACTTTCTGGAACAACTAAGATTTTCTCAATATGATGCCTAGAATTCCTCCAAAACTAGGTCTGTGTGTAAAAAACCAGAAAATAAACCTTGCTGATAGACGGGGCAGAATGTTGAAAAAGTGAGTGTTTTTTGTATCTTTGGGGGACCAAAACAACTTCAAATGCTCCAAAAATTTCTGAGTAGATGCTCCTAAATTTAATACATCCAATGGTACCACTCTCAAGAGTTGATGATGCTCCAAACTGAAATTGCGATGCCCATGATTTTATGCAATTAGGCCCAAAAATGTCGAACAACAAGAACATGTCAAAATTTGCTCAATTTTGGTGAGCAAGTCCCTCAAGGCTTTTTAGAAACATGTCTAGAAGATAGGGCCAGAATTCCAAGCCTAGAGGTATCTTTATCCTTTTTTCTCACCGGGCGCCTTCTTTGGGCAGTTTTGAGCCTTTCTTGGTTTTCTTCTTTGTTGCTTGGCATTCTAGATTTGGTGAAGAAATCATGGCCCCTTGCCTAGGAGAGGCAGCTAGCACATGATTTTGAGAATGCCCTTCACGATATTTATGCTACTGTTCTGTCTCATAAGGCTGCCCCCTTTCCTGTCCTTGTTCATCATTGTTATGCTGCTCCTGCTGCTCTGTCTCACCTTCACTGTCAATCACTGTTTGATCAAGGAAAAATTGGTTTCAAATGCTGCATGAGATGCTTTCTTTGCTTATTGGTCTCTGATCCTTCAAAACAATGTCTTTTCTTCCCCTTGTATGCCAAAACAAACAGTTTTAATGATAAGCACACAGTCAATCAGAGATATACACAGACAAAGGGTTACTGTGTTTGGGTAAGGTTACCCTGCTCTTTGGTGTTTTGGAGGACAACACAACAGCCCTGTGGCAAGCCAACACTTTTCCTAATCAAGATATTGCCTTTGTATTCACCAATCCTCACCCACAAACTTGTTAATAACTCCAAAGTGCTAATTACAGTTTTCATATACTAAAATTTGTTTATGGTCGAGAAGGCAGCCTTGATTCTGCTCTTCACCATACTGAAGCAAACTTAGAGTCAATGACCAATTGATATATGGATGATTAATGTGTTTGGAAATAAGTTCACTGTCTCATTTTTTAATCATTGAGTTTCTGCTTTAAAAACAGTGCCTTTATCTCTTATTATTTCTTTGAGGGAAGTTTAATTGGTTTTTTCACATCAATAAACACTCACTATCCTTACTGTTTCACCTCTGGTCAACAGAAACACAACGAATCTCGTTTTTTCAAATAAAACGCACAATACTCAAAATTTTGATTTAAACCGTGATCTTCATCTCCTTTCCACCACTTAACAGTTTTGAAAATATCAAGGGAGGTACATAGAATACCTTTGAAACACGATGGCAGGCTTTTCTCGAGAGTTTGAGTTGAGAAGTTCTTGGAGGTGTTTTGGAGGCTTATCACAAGCGCGACACATTTGAATGAAAGAGTTCCGCACGGAAAAGGTCATCGGGTCACCTGTCGGGCCGACAGGACCCATGCCTACAGGCGCGCCGCGTGGAAATGGAAATCTTTGTAAAAATTCTACCTGAACGCGCCACACTTTTTTCCAGGCGCGTCGCGCAGGCCAAAAAGCTCCAAACTTATGCAAACTAGTTCGAAAACCCTTTGTTTCGGTCATAGAACAATAATACGAGTTTTCCTAGTGTATGGAGAGTATTTAGAAGGCTTTGAAACAGTCCTTAACCCCGTTTTTAAAGTGAACAAGCCAAAATATTTTTCTCACTTGATTGCTGAGGGTTTTTTTTTTAAGAAAAGTTTTGAAAATTCTTTTTTAAACAAAACTTGAATCCTTTTATCTTCTAAATCATAACTTGATACTATTTTGTCCATATATCATTTGAAGGAAGGGCCCTAGACTAGTTCATGGGGTACATTGGCCATCATGTGAATGCCTCAATACAGGACATTAAGGATGCGCTAAAGCAATAGTTGTGGAAGCCTAAGTCCTACTCTCAATGCATGGTCGATTTGAAGGACTTTAAGCAGGGACATACAAAATCTGTCTGGGAGGCAGACCAACGGCTAAAGAAAGTAATTAGTGAGGGAGAATTTAATTATGAAGATAAGAAACACAATGAATGGTTCGTCACCATGATGTTACCACATCTACGCGGACCTATGGGCCATTAGAATATTGCTACATAATAAGAGGCCCTAGAAATTTCCATGAAGGTAGAGGTTGCACCAAGGGATGATGCTCAGTTTGTGGTGAAGAAGATCTAGAGTTAGTTAGAGGCAACACACTTAGAAATCTAGAATTTATGAAAATAACAGGGAAAAGAAGCTAGCATAGACATTTTGTGCATACTATGTAGAGTATCAGGTCACACTAAGGACTAGTGCCCTCTACTATCAAACTACATGTAGGCTGGGGGACCAAGCCCATTACGCCCCAGAGATGTTGCAGGACTAAGTACTCCCATGCTATAGTACGCTAAATATCGGGTAGCTGGAGTGCATGACACAAACCACTGCCCCCGACTTGGTGCCTATTTCCCAGAGATGAAACAACAATGGTGTAGATTCTACTCATTTGTAGATCACGATGAGCAAAAATTTCAAACGTATGATCTAATGATATATAGAGGGAACCTATATAAGGTATAGGCTGACCCTTCATCACCATTATCTCCTTATGAACGAGGAGGATCCCCTGTAAGAGGCTGAGGAGGGGGGATGGGTGGAAGCGCAAGTCGAGTAAGAGGACAACTGATCTGCTACAACTCTGGAGATGTGGGACATTATGCAAGAGATTTCCCAAACCCTGCGCTGCAATATTGTAGGTATTGTAGGAAGTTCGATCAAGTGATTGAAGAATGTCCTATGTTGATAGCAAAGATGTAGGAAAAACAACAGACACCGAAAAATAATGTTCAACAGGTTAAGGCAAAGTCGCGTGAGGATGGGACCAGTATTAATGTAATTACGCATAGTGTCATGGCCACAGGAGGAGCTGAGGAAAATGCTATAGCCAAACCACTAATTAGAAAGGCCTTTGGCAACAAGGAAAGCCTAGACCTGCAGAACGAGAAGGAAACCTTTATCGAAGCTAGGAAGGACTTTGTTGAGAGCAAAGCATCTACCACAAAGACTTCGGGGGATCCAAAATCAGATGAACCAGTCAAGCCATTCCTTCAAGCCTATATGAAGTTATTGCACAACCAAAAGGTGGTGGAAAATATCCAAGCATTAATAGACAGATGCACAGAAAAGGTTGCTCCACAGACAGAGGTTAAAGCTGTAAATAAAATTTACAAGAACGGTGAAGGACTGGTCGGGAGATGCGTATGACTACGCAGATTAGAGATAATGAAATGGGTCAAGTCATCCTTGATTTAGGGTCAGATGCCAATTTTATGCCCAAGAAAACTTGGCAGAGGATGGGAGAACCCAAACTAGAATGGTCTAATATCTAGTTATGCATGGCCAACCAACATAAGGTCATCCCCTTCTGTAGGCTATCAAAGGTTGTGGTAGAAATTACGGGAGTTAAAGTGTATGCAGATTTCGAGGTAATCTAAATTTTGGACGTTGCGGACCCTTATCATCTACTCTTAGGTATGTATTGGGCTATTGACATGGGAGGTATCATTAACTTGAAAAGAATAAGCATGGTTTTTAAGAACGAAGGTATGCGGGTAATAGTCCCTCTAGACCCAGTGGAAGGCGAATGATATACAGAGCTGGTGCATGAAGAAGAAGATGTTGATCACATTTACAAACTAACTTCCCATGATGATGAATGGATCAACCCCACAGATGATGGCATGTTATGCTGGGAAAAAGACAACGAGTGTCTCTAAGAGTCAGATGGAGAGATAGAAAATTGGTAGAACCGGTCGCATGATGTATTTTCACTACGGTGCCTTAAGATCACAAAGAGCTTCCAATGCATATCCTCATTGGTAATAGAACTACCCTACTTTGATGGTTCTAGTAGTGTTAAGTACTTTCTTAAAGAAATTGAAGTGGATGTACTTGAATAATGGAGGTTTTGGGCCCTTGAATTGGCTATGCACGTGACCCCTGCGCGATGGTGGGAAATGCATAAGGAAGCTTTTCAGGGATGGGGGGAATGTCGAAAAATGATGGTCCTGCGATTCGATCCTCCAGTAAACCCACCCATGGAACTCTTCCCAGGTTGGGGGGATCCGCAAAAGCACTTGGCTCTCTGAATGGAAGCATGGAGTGAAAAAACATGGAATGAATGGGTCCATATGTTTATTCATGCTTTAGGACCAATCCCCACCACCTGGTATTTGGATGCAGAGCTACACAAGAACACTCGTCACTAGGGTATAATGACTAAAGATTTCATAAGGATGTTTGGGCTAGTATGAGGAACTAAAGAAATCGATGAAGGCCTGCAAGATATATATGCTCTGGTATTTGATCACGCCTTCCCTAGGTAATAATGTGTTGCACCAGCCTGGGATGCGGAGACGCAATATATTTTCAACTACAGAAATTTGTCAGTAGAATAAATGATGAATACCCCTAGAATATAACTATCCTAGAATCAAAAGGATAACATGCCATTGCAGGACCTTTATTACAGGCAGTGGATGTAACCAAACCATTAAAACTAAAGGAATTCAATATTGGCATGGAAGAAAATCCCAAGAAGCCAAAATTTGAGATCAATAGGATGACAACACGGTGGGAAAGATCATAGAGCTTCTGACTGAATATCAGGATCTGTTCCCCACTAATTTTTTTGGAGCTCAAGGGGATCATCGGGGATATGGGTGTTATGAGGATTACCTTGAAGCCAGATGTGCACCCTGTCAAGCAACGACCCTATCGTCTGAACCCTAAATATAAACAGAAAGTAAAGGAAGAAATAGATAAGATGGTAGCCATAGGTATCATTGAACCAGTAGAATAGTCTGATTCGGTAAGCCCTACGGTGTTCCAGGAGAAGAAGACTAAAGGAGAAATAAGGATCTGTGTAGAACTATGCAATTTTAATGATGCCTACATACATGATCCTTTCCCTACGTCGTTCTCTGATGAAATTTTGGATAATGTGGGAGATCAGGAAGCATACTCATTCACTAATGGGTTTTCAGGGTATCATCAAATCATAATAGCACCTGAAGACCACAACAAGACAACCTTCGTGACTGAGTGGGGATCATTCTAGTACAGGGTCATGCCTTTTGGGCTGAAGCATGCCCCTTCCATTTTATCACACGTACTTGTATTAGTATTCAAATAATTCATTTATAAGTTTCTAGAGGATTATTTTGACGATTGGACAGTTTTTGGGTTAGTAAAGAAGAATTTGTTGAACTTGCGCATGATGCTAGATACCTATATGAAACACCAAATTTTGTTAAACATCAAGAAATGCATATTTTGCATACCATTTTGGATTTTTTTGGGAGACATGGTATATCAACAATGATTAATGGTTGACCCAACCAAGATTGCAACTACCATCAATTTATTAGTCCCCACCACTGAGAAAAAATTTCTCTCCATCTAAGGGCACACCGGTTACTATAGAAAGTTTATTCATTGGTACGCTATGATTACTGTGCCTATGGAGAAGCTACTAAAGAAGGATGTATCCTTTTTTTTTGGTGGGAGGAGTGTCAAAAGAGCTTTGAGTTACTAAAATAAAATATGGTAACTGCACCTTTTCTTATATTTCTTGACTGGGTAAAGGTCTTCCATGTACATGTGGATGCATCAGGGATAGCCATAGGAGTTATCTTAGCACAGCCTAGAGAAGGGGACATCGATTATCCAGTTTCCTTTCCTAGCATAAAAATCTCTAGCACAGAGCGTAACTATTCTAATACAGAGTGTGAAGGATTGGCAATAGTGTATGCCCTGCAGAAATATATGCACTATCTATTGGACACTTCAAGATGTTCACAGATTATTCAGCTCCAAAATACTTGGTCAATAAGCCTGTGTTGGGGGGGAATATTTTTAGGTGGTTAATGCTATTTCAGGAGTATGATTTCAAAATCATTGTGAAGCCTGGGAGATTGAACATTAGACCTGACCACTTGTCTCGCATCGAAAGTGGGGAAGAGCCAACTAATCTCAAAGAGGGATTACTTGATGCATAGTTGTTTTCTATCAAGGTGTTTGATGAACACTTTGCATACATCATTCATTTATTTACCATATGTACATCACTTGATGACTACTTGATACCATATAAAAAGGAGTTGGTTTCCCATGCAGCCGATTTTACCATAATCTTCAGAAAAATATACAAGCTAGGTGCAGATGAGGTTCTACGGAGGTATGTATTGGACCACGAAAGACAAGATATATTGGTTGAGGTCGATGGAGGAGTTGCAGGAGAATACTATGCAGGAAAATCAACTTCACAGAAATTTTTGAGGGTTGGGCTTTGGTGGCCAACATTGCATAGCGATGCCCATGCATATTGTCATGCTTGTGATGCATGTCAACAAATAGGCAAGCCCTCACATAGATGAGATGCCCCTGCAACCACAAAAGGCTCTACAAGCATTCGAAAAATGGGCCATATAATTTTTAGGACCCATTAATCCCTAAGGGAAGAAGACGGGTGACCGATATATCATTACAACCACTAATTATGTCACTCGGTGGGCAGAAGCAAAGGCGGTGGAGGATTGTACTACAGATACCACTACACACTTCATCTTTGAACATATTCTGACTAGGTTTGGTTGACTGAAGTTCTTAATGAGCGATAGAGGTACAATTTTTTTTAATGAAACTATTGCAGCCTTGACTAAGGAATTTTAGATCCACCATGCGAAGATTACCCCATATCACCTGCAGGAAATTGGGGCAGTAGAGGCCTTCAATAAAATTTTGGAACATGTGCTCACTAGGGTCTGTAAAGCTGATCAAAGTGATTGGGATGTGTGCATTCCCTGAGTACTCTGGGCCTATAGGACCACATGCAAGAAAATCACTAGAAAAACACCATTCAGAATGGCCTACATGAAGGAGGCCATCATGCCCATGGAATACATAGTTCCTAGCCTACGCATTGTCGCTTTTACATACATGATGGAACCAAAAATCGTGGAAGAACGCTTGGCGCATCTGATGGCCCTGGAATAATATTTATTCATTTCTTAGTTACACTAGTAGTTTGAAAAGGCTCGTGAAAAATCATGGCATGACCAACATATCTGATAGAAGGTATTTAAAGAAGACGAATTGGTATTGCTTTATGACAGCTAGTTTGCACGCCACCTAGGAAAATTTTGTAAGCACTTGTTGGGCCCATACATAGTAAAGGAGATTATGGACGGTGGTGTGGTTCGGTTGGCTATGCTGCGCATAGATTACTTGCCTAGGTACATTAATGGAAGCTGTCTGAAACCCTATAGGGATGACCCGGTGCCTATCAAATGACTATATGGACATAGTAGTTGTATAAAGGGAACTGCATGCACTAGGAAGGAAAAGAAAAGGAGGGTTTGATGAACTTGCAGGGATAGTGCACGAAACAGGAGGCGAGAAGGAGCTTGATGGAGGCACAGGGGTAGTGCGAGGCTGCAAAAACTAGTCGTTGGAATGGTACAATTGGGTGAAAAACTCACTTTACCATTGAAAAGAATGGGAAATTGGAAATTAATATCGAGATATGGGAGGAATTTTTATTGTTTCTTTAATGATAAGTTGAAATTAAGCATAAATCGACCATTCTTACCCATCAGGGGGTATAAAAAGAGGGGCGCCGATCAGAACAGGTTCGGGTGCTCTCAGAAATTTTTGCGCCTTGTGCTCTACTGTGAATTATGTTTATTCTATGCCACTACCCTCTATATGTTTGGGCGAGCTACCCCTTCTAATAAGTAGCCACCCTGAATTCATCATCCGAGAAATAATGACTACCTCTAACCCCATCGATTCATTTCCCATCATGGCTTCTGGGGAAATTGGATCCGACGATGTATTGGAAGTAACCCCTGATATGGAAGAGGTTTTGTTTGTTGGCTCCCTGTGATTTGCAAAGAATGGCAAGAACAAACACTATAGGGGCCACATCAGAACCGCTTTGGAATCCTAGGATTTCCTGGATTTAGAGAGGGATCTCTCTATAAAGGTGTTTTTATTGATATATATTTATGTTCTTTGTTTGAGATATTAGGCTAGTTATGAAGTTCTAAGGAATTGTTTTTTTTTTGGTTGGATTAAATGATAGATTGAAGGATCAATGGTATGACTGATTGAGGGAATGTTTTAACTGAAAAAAATAGACTATAAGAAACATCAATCCATTGGGCAATGGAGTCATAAAAGGATTTAATTTCTCATCAACTCTACAAGGGAATTCATAGGGCAAGCTAACTATATCAAGAAGATTCTTTAGATTAGGTTGTGATATGAAACATTAATAAGTTGTGAAGGCAGCAAAGCTATAGTCAGTTAAGAATATTCTAGCTCTACTTAGACAAGAAAATCCTTTTGAGGTAACTGTTTGGAGCAAGCCAAAGGATAGGGAAAACCATAAATCTCTTTGGACAAACCTTTAATAAGAAACCTTTCAGACAATAATCCAACAATCAAAGACTACTTTCAAATAAAGAAAACATATAAGATAACAACAAGAGTAGCCTAAGATTAAACATAAATAATCTAATCTACTTTTGACAACTCTCAAAGACTCTTCAAAGCAACATTTCAAGGCAGACCCAAGGGCAGGGCATACCATATACCTCTCTGGTTTTAGACTCTAGTAAGCATACTTTAAAGAAAGGTCTTGAAAACAATATCTCAAGTCTTACTCAAAGGAACATGGGCTCACCAAAATTTCCTTGGTTTCACTCTATTGAATCATTTCCAAGATAACAAGATACATGTAACTAGAAGGCAATTAATAATCTTCTAATCAAACCTTGTAGAAGAAAACATGAAAATAAAGAATATAGACAAAAGTAGGGTGCTAAAACAGCAAATCCTAATCTAAAACTTCTACTTCTTTATCATAGAAAGATGAACATAATGAAAACATAAGGAGAAACAATAAAAATTAGGAAAACTCCACCATTGATATAGCTAAAGGATCGTGTGAACATACTTGTATTATTGATGATCAAACCAGCTACATCACTCCATGTACAATAGATCTCTACAATTCAGAGCTTTCTTTGGTTCAGTCTAGCATTCCTCAACTAGCCCAGCAGCAGAAATCAGTACAATAACATCAAGTAACCAACATTTGAAATGAAGCTCATATGCCATATTTATATGCAAAATGAGGAGGTGTTGCTAATCTAGGGTTTTTAAATGTTATTTATTACAGAGTTAATTATTTTTAACCTTTGATACCATGTAAGGCCCAAGGAAAAAATATCTGAAAGAGTTACTCTGAAATAATAACTTCTGAGTTATTTTTAGTTGAAATTTTTGACTTTTAAGGCTTAGTAATAACTTTGTAATAGCTGCTAAGCTGCTTCAAAAATATCTTTGACTGTGTAATAATTGTTTGATGCCTTTATTGAAAGAAAATAATGCTATAGGTGGCCAATTTGTCTTTGAAGGAGTAATTACCTCTTTTTTTGAGTTATCTAAATTTGTCTTTGGGTAATTTGTCTTTTTTTTATTCATCTAACTTCTGTATTAGGCCTTTAGCCTTGATTTAACTTTAATAATTTGTATCAATGTATTTTTTCCTGTTTCTGCTTTATAACTGCTTTATTCATTTATCTTTAAACCTTTGACCTTTCATCTTTAAACATTATTTAAAGGGATAATCCTCTGTTTTTTCCTTTAATTTGTAATTAGCCCTCTAATCTTCTATTCCTTCATTTCTTCTCTGACTGTAGTTGTTCTCTATGTGCAGGCAGGGTTTCTTCATGGCATAAGGGTTTATAACCCATCAACGATCATGATACATCGATGGTTAATTATTTTATGTCAATCCTTGGCCCTTTTAATATTTTTTTTGCCTCTGGATCGTCATCCAAATGTTATTTTATCATTGGACTACCTCTCTGGGCATTGGCCGCCATTAAACCTACAAAAAAAAAAAAAAAAAAAAAACCTGCGTGAGGGGAATTAAACTGCATTTTTTTGGGTTTTTAAGTGTTTAGGGGCGATTTACAGAGGAATAGAGGGAGCAGTGGAATGATTTCAGAGGTGAAATCATGAATAAATTTGAATTGGAGCATGAAAAATTGAAATTTCGTGTGGAGAGGAGGAAGGAGGTTTTGGAAAACCACCATGGTTTATCACACGAGTTATCAATGGTAAACAGTATTAGGCAGATGCATCATGATACCATTCAGTGCTGGATGTGTGTCCAGGGCTAAACTTCCCTTTTCGCGTGGATAGGGGCTGTTTAACCCAGACATCAGATTTCACGCGATACAAAATCTGGACCGTCGGATCTCAGAGGGAGAGATCGATGGTGTGGAGAAGTTTATGAGTGGTGGGTTAGTGCAGTGGTGGTGTCCGGGGTGGGGTGATGTGGAGGTCTTTTGTCAGGTAGTGTGGGATTGGTTATATGCGGGGTTTTGTTTATACACAGGGGAGGATGGACGATAGCTGTTGGATCGGGGGAGTGGGTCTCCAATCAACAGTGGAGGTGGCTTGGGGAAAGTCGAAGCGAGGTGAAGTAATGAAGGGGTGGAGGCATAATTTATATGAGGGAAGGGGCTTAAGAAAAGGTGAAGGGAAATGGTCTCGTGGGGGTAGAGGGTGTTGTTCCTCAAGAAACAATTCCTTGCTGTGTAAAGGAATCAGTGCTTGAGACATTATCAGGTTCTGTCACAAATGAATTTATATATGTGTCTCTGTATTAAAAACTCTTAAAACATTTATAGTATGACCCCTTAAACAGCAAACCCATATATGCTATGCAATGCTATATTTCACTTATGCTAAAATGATGGAACGAAAGAAAATGAGAAGGGAATTTCAAATTGATATGCTGTTTAAAACAAGATCTAGAAGAATTATGTAAAGATAAGGCTAAAATAGAGGAGCGCACATTAAGGTGTGTTTAACTCTTAGATACACAAGTATAAAGAGACTCGCAGCTCAAATCACTCTATTTCATTCACAGACATGAGAATGCTATGTAAACTGGATAAACTTTTCAACATAAACAAATGCTAGAAACTTGCATATTTTTCATTGATTTGCTATTCTAGAGTACACAATTTTGCTTCAAGGTTTCCAAAAATCAGAACCTCTACCCCTCTTCCTTGTTCTGCTTTTATATCTGCTATTTGATCTAACTAACTGTTATGATCAGTTTTTAAAACTGATTCTTGAAAATTTTGGCATTAATTACAATTACAAAAAGCTTGTTTTAATATTATATATATAATATATATAATATAAAACTGAAAATAAAACCTTACTCTAACACAAGCGAGAGGAACCAATGGTACATTTTGGGTCCCACTACACTCATACGTACCAACAAAGTCACCCATGGTTTTGGAAAACCCAAAACTACCTACGGGGGGTAATGATAGCCGTTTCTAAGAAATGGATCGGAGGTGCCGTAATACATCACAGCCGTCGATTTTGTAAATAGTGGTTTCGATCAAACCATTTTACGGGGGTGCCATCTCCCATAAAATTCGTTTACTTTGAGCCCCCGCAAACCGTTAGATCTGAGCTGGCTGATCCAAGCTGTCGATTCAACTTCAATATTATCAGCGTTGCAAACCACCACATTCAAGGTATGGGTCTCCAAACATTGTTTCAGCTGAATCCACTGTGCTTGTTGAATCCCTGCTACTATCAGTACTACAAGAGGTTTCATCGTGAGCCCATCGAAGAGAAATGCGGCATTTGAGTGAATTCTTGCAATTATCTCAGTGGCAATACTACCAACTTTGGTATCAATATTAACATATGAAAACCCTTCTTGAAAAGAAACACGACTCGAGTAGTAGCCCCCATGGTTGAACCACAAATTAAGCTAGTCGAAGTATATCCAAAGCGCGCAAGTTCGATGGCGAAGCATTTCCCTAGCTCGCTCCACAAATTCCCGAGCTTCATCATACTTAGCATGCTCGGAACTAGAAGAACAACTCTTAAAAGAATGCTCCATTGCTACTACCATCACCACTACCGGAAGTATTGCCTAACATTAGAAGTTTTGTTTCATCACCAAATCTTGTATAACTTGAGCTATTGTCTGCCGTAACTGCGCATGTTCCGCATTGCCATTACCATTACGTTGATACCAGGATTTTGTGACCCCGAACTTGAGATGGACCAAATGGAACTTTGTTGGACTTATTAGAAACATTTAATCGATCTAAAATGGTCATCTCATTCGAGATCTCGTGATCTTATTAGAAAACGAGAAGCTACTGCAGCAATCTTATATATGTTCTCGGCATAACAAATGTGAACATTCTCCTCAGAGGTCATCTGGTAACATTGAGAGCATAGGAAGAATATACTCTAGAAATATCTTTGCATCACTAGGGGGAACTCCTGGACTAATGATAATATATCACGGATAGTTTCCAATGCAACAGCATCGCACAATAGCGATTTGGATCGAAATCATAGCGACAACATAAGGAAGAACATGTTACAGCCGGGCCTCATCATCAATATAATATGAGCGGCGTCGCAATAACGATATAGCACCCCTCCTTGATTTTGAAAGCGTAACACTTCTAAGGCATAAACATAGCAAGGAAACAATCAATATCATCTCTTCATGAGTTTGTGGTATGTGGCCACGTGGCAACATCATCTCATCAAATTTCTTTCCGCATTTATTTGCGCAGAATCGGATGTATTTTCCTTTTCAAGACTTGTTCTCCTCGATTATTTTCGGTTTTCCTTGTTAACAAAATTTCCGAGGGTTATACATGGGAACTTGGTCACTTACATTCCTTTTTCCCTATATAGAATTATGTTTCTCTACATCTCTCTGGAGAGCACTAATATCGATAGACAACTCGAGGATATAGTGACCAATACTCGCTCAATAATTGTTCCTCGGCAACCTTAAATTTCCCGCAGCTTCTCTCGACCTTTTTTCTTTGAGTGATATTGTGCTACAACATCTCGGCTCCAATTGGGGACAGTACTTTGGTAGAAAAGTCTTGAGAACTTTTAGATCGGTAGCCTTTGTTGGGCATGGAGTCGAGTCAAAGCTGAATTTTCTCTCAATCCCAAAATCTCTCGAAAATTTCAAACTTTTCTAAAACCACTCTTCTTCTAAGATCTTTATTCTTGAAGCCGAAAACGATAAACTAGAAATATCGCAACTAGAAATGCTCAACTCCGAGCTTATTTATCTACAACTCCTATAGATATAAGCATGGTTGAACTTAATCAAGTGAAGTCAACCTTCCGATGGGACCAATCCAACATCTGCTTGTCGTGATTTAATACCTTCATACTCGCTGAAAATTTAAAAATCAAAAGAGGAATGTACCATGAGAAATTTTCATATACAAAATTTTGTACATACCCTTGCATTAAAAGCTTGTTGCTGACCGAAGAAATTTGCCATATAATCGGCAAGCTGGATCATAGAAATCAAGAGACAAAACTTTGGTTATCTTCTTTTCTTGAACATTTTGCGAACGTCTTGGAACATGGCAGGCTTTCCTTTATTGTTTGACTTTTCGATCGGGAAGCGTGTGTTAGGAACTTGCCCTGCCATTTTTCCGTAGGCGGGCATTCAGAGCTAAAAATAAAAATGCACGATTTTCTCTTCACAATATTGATGATCTTCATATAACATCGAGTTCTTGATGAAAATTTTCCTCATCTTGCAAACAAGTCGAGAAACTCGCACTATTTTCCTCACTACTCACAAAATTGTTGCAATAATCTTCCATGCTTTCATAGTGTAGTTCAAATTTAGTTGCAACTAAGTTTTGACTAGAATCTTCAAAATGATTAGATTCTTGCCTTTCACTAATATAGGAACATTTTGACACTTTTTTGGAAATTTTTATTAGCCTCACGAACTTGCATTCTCTTGTAAAGAAATTCCAATGTTCCCTTCTACAAGCACTCTTATCTTTGACATAACTTGGACTTTCTACATTGCAGGAATTTTTTTTACAAGCCCATGCATTATTCTCGATTTCTTGCGCATGGAGAAACATTAGCTTTAGAGTGCTAGGCTTTCTCTCCTTGAGATAAAAAGCCAAGGCAAAAGAAAGAGCTTTCAAATAATAGACCATAGCGGGCACCGCTGTCCGGAGGTCGAATTTCTTACGGCATGTCTGAAATAAATTTTTTGAAACCTCTATTAAACTCGGAGATTGATTCATTTCTTCGCCTTTGGATATAATCATAATTCCAAGAGGTGCTCTTCATATGACTTACTCTTGCCCCAATATGTAAGAAATACATCTTGAAGATCTTGCCAAGAATTAATTGAACCTACTTCCAAACAACTGAAACCATTGCTGAGCATCCCCTGCTTTAAAGAATGACAAAACATCCTTAAGGCTATGTCTTCATAAATTATTTGAAATTTATCCAAAAAGTATTCAAATTCCAAGATATGTGATTCGAAATGAAATGTCCTTCTCCTTCCCAAAGAAACTTGGCAAGGACTTGAATCCGTTTGAAGGATATTGATGGAGAATAGCGGGCAACTTCAGGGGGTTTCAAAGATTCTATTTTTGAGCGAGAAACAGTCAATTTACTATGAGGCAAAATATTATCATCCAAAGATGATGAATCATCACCTTTATGCCCAGACTGATATTGATTATCTTGAGGGATTGTAATACAACAATCATCCCTCCTTTCATGTTTAGGAGATACACTTGTGTCAAGATTTATAATACAAGCGATAAGCAAAATCATCCTTTTCCAATAACGAATTTACATTTTGGGCCTTATAATATTCCGAGAAAATAAAGCGAGAAACAATCCTTTTTAAGATAAAAGGGAAAATAAACCACTAAAGCTGATGGTAAAAAATAGAACCTCCTTTAAAATATGGAAATTCGATACATGTTTTTTCCATGATACTTTCTCATTCTCTTGCACGGAAAAATTCATCATCTAACGAAACCTTCATCCGTGGAGTTGCCAGGTGAATAATAAACAACCAATCGTCAAATCGAATCTTTTTCACCATCAAAAAGAAAAGATTATGAAAGCTTCTGCTCGCAAGGTATTTGACCTCGCGTTTGGCTTTTTGAAAATGATAATTTTGTAAATAGTAAACACGACCAAAAACTTCCTCCTCACCGAACAACCCGAGAGGAAGTAGAAAGAAAACCCGAGGAAATGAACTTCGCTTCTTTGGTCCCAGACAACGGCGCCAATTAATGTTGTTCCTCAAGAAACAATTCCTTGCTTGTGTAAAGGAATTAATGCTTGAGACATTATCAGATTCTTTCACAAATGAATTTATATATGTGTCTACGTATTAAAAACTCTTAAAAAATTTATAGTATGACCCCTTAAATAGCAAAACCCATATATGCTATGCAATGCTATATTTCACTTATCTTTGGAAATGATGGAACGCAAGAAAATGAGAGAGGGAATTTCAAAGCGATATGTTGTTTAAAAAATAGGATCTATCACTTTAAAACTCAAAATAATTATGTAAAGATAAGGCTAAAATAGAGGAGCGCACATTAAGGTGTGTTTCACTCTTAGATAAACAAGTATAAAGAGACTCCGCAACTCAAATCACTCTATTTCATTCACGAGACATGAGAACGCTATGTAAAGCTGGATAAACTTTTTCAGCATAAACAAATGCTAGAAACTTGCATATTTTTCATTGATTTGCTATTACGGAGTACACAATTTTTTGCCTCAAGGTTTCCAAAATCGAACCTCTACCCCTTTTCCTTGTTCGCTTTTATATCACTATTTGATCTAACTAATCGTTATGATCAGTTTTTAAAAATCGATTCTTGAAAATTTTGGCATTAATTACAATTACAAAAATCTTGTTTTAATATTATATATATATAATATATAATATAAAACTGAAATATAAAACCTTACTCTAGCAAGCGAGAGGAACCAATGGTACATTTTGGGTCCCACTACACTCATACGTACCAACAAATTCACCCATGGTTTTGGAAAACCCAAAACTACCTACGGGGGCGTAATGATAGCGGTTTCTAAGAAATGGATCGGAGGTGCCATAATACATCACAATATTGTCGATTTTGTAAATAGTGGTTTCGATCAAACCATTTTACGGGGGTGCCATCTCCCATAAAATTCATTTACTTTGAGCCCCCACAAAGCATTAGATGCGAGTCGGGTTGATCCAAGCTATCGATTCAAACTTCAATATTATCTGCGTTGCAAACCACCACATTCGAGGTATTGGTCTCCAAACATTGTTTTAGTTCAATCCACTATGCTTGTTGAATCCCTGTTACTATCGAGTCTCTGCAAGAGGCTTCATCAGAGCCGAAGAGAAATCTGGAATTTGAGTGAATTCTTGCAATTATCGTGGCAATACTACCAACCAGGTATCAATATTAACATATGAAAACCCTTCTTGCAAAGCAACATGCACCTGGCCGATAGCCCCCATGGTTGAAACCACAAAGTAAGCGATCGAAGTATATCCAAAGCGTCAAGTTCGGTGGCCGAGCATTTCCTAGCTCGCTCCACAAATTCCCGAGCTTCATCATACTTAGCACGCCGAACTAGAAGAACAACTCTTAAAGAATGCTCCATTGCTACTACCATCACCACTACCGAAGTATTGCCTAGCATTCGAAGTTTTGTTTCATCACAAAATCTTGTATAACCTAAGCTATTGGTCACGTAACTGCGCAAGTTCCGCATTGCCATTACCATTCGTTGATACCCGAGGATTTTGTGACCCCGTAACTTGAGATGGACCAAATGGAACTTTTTTTGGCGTTATTAGAAACATTTAATCGATCTAAAATGGTCATCTCATTCGAAAGAGCGTGATCTTATTAGAAAACGAGAAGCAACTGCAACAATCTTATATATGTTCTCGGCATAACAAATGTGAACATTCTCCTCGAGGGTCATCGGTAACATTGAGAGCATAGGAAGAATATACTCGCGGAAATATCTTTGCATCACTAGGGGGAACTCTTGGACTAATGATAATATATCACGGATAGTTTCCAATGCAGCCTACCGCACGATAGCGGTTGGATCAGAAAGCATAGCGACAACATAAGGAAGAACATGTTGCAACTGGGGCCTCATCATCAATATAATATGAGCGAGCGTCGCAATAACAGTATAGCACCCCTCCTTGATTTTGTAAGCGTAACACTTCTAAGGCATAAACATAGCAAGGAAACAATCAATATCATCTCTTCACGGGTTGTGGTATGTGGTCTCATGGCAACATCATCACTGTCAAATTTCTCTCCGCATTTATTTGCGAGAGAATCGATGTATTTTTCCTTTTCAAGACTTTTTCTCTCTACGATTATTTTCAGCTTTTTCACCCGTTAACAAAATTTCCGGGGTTATACATGGGAACATGGTCACTTATATTCCTTTTACCCCTGTCTAGAATTCTCGTTGCTCTACATCTCTGCGGAGAGCACTAATATCGATAGACAACTTCGAGGATATGACTGACCAATACTGCTTCAATAATTGTTCCTCAGCAACCTTAAATTGCCCAAAGCTTCTCTCGGCCTTTTTGCTGAGTGATATTGTGCTACAACAGAGGGGATCGGGGGTCAGGAAAAAAGAGATTAGGAGAATAGCGGAGGGTCGGGGTTTAGGGTCACATGAGTAGAAGGGGCTAGGGCTTAAGCGGAAAGGGGCTTAAGGCCCATTATATGAAAAAGTGGTTTTTTTTGCATAAAAAACAGAGTTTTTGTAGGTTTTTAGAGTTTTGATTGGCTAGAAAGGCCATATTTAAACAATGTAAGAGGGGGTTTTTCATTGTTTAAGGGTTTCATGAGGGAATGACGTATGAGGGGGAATTTTTGAGGGTTTTTAGAGAAGGAAAAGGGGGTTTTTTAAAGGGGTCAGTGGAGGGATGAATGAGACAATTAGGCCCAAAAAATGAATTTTATTTAGAGCAGCAGGGTGAACTTTTGAGGAGGCATAAGATATGAAATTTTAGTGAAAAATAGTCAATTTTTGGGATGATGAAGGCAGTGAGACTTCTAAAGATAGCTGATAGGAAAATTATGCTATCTTTAGGTGCTTTTAAGACATCCACAGTCATCTAGAGAAATCTGTAGAATACAGGAGGATAACAGTGGCTCCCGCTGGGGAGGGAAACTCTTTTAGGAGGTGTCAAGAACCTCAGAAAATAGATCTCTGGAAGAAGTAGATTAGTGCCTTAATTTGCACCTTGATAGACCTCCATTAAACTTGATGATTTGTTGCTTTGAAGAAGTGATTTTCAGCATTTGAATCATAACATGATTAATCCCAACTCAACAATATACCTACCCATCATACTTGTTCTAACATTTTTTCTTCATTGGGTGCATTTGAATTAGCCAACCCTTGACATCATTTATTTTGAAAAATAGGAAACTAAACAAATTCTACACTTATATGATCCATAAGTTCAAATTAAACTAACGAACTCATTTATTTCTCTACCTAGTCTAACTATCTATCAATATTAAACTGTCTGACATATTTTTATTCTCTAATATATAACAAAAAATTGAAAACATAACCAAATCAGGATTGAACAGTCTGATTTTTTATGGGCAGTGATACTTTGTACAAGTCTACATACACAATTTATTTTGCAGAAATTTTTATCACAAAACTTTGAGGGCTGAAATCTGTAATTTATTTTTATCCCTCTCTTCCTTTCTTGGTTCAGATTTAGAGCTTTGGAACCAAATTATTTTCCTAATCTAATCCCATCTTGTTGATAAGCCAAGTTTAGACAGTTTGTCAAATCCTCATTCACTAACCTATCAATGGAAAATTTAAAATCTATCTAGTCATGATTAGGCTGTATGACTAAATAAGGCTTCTTTTCAAGTAGTGGCATTTGGACTTGCACACTTTCATAACTTACTCTTTTTTGGTATGAGGCTATACCTTTTCTTTTCCTGCCCTCTTTTTCTTTCTTTTTTCTATTCTTGTATTTATTTTTTTGATATTTTTCAAAACAATGTTATAAACAATGGATAAAGCTTTAAACTTAGGCCTCTTAATGGAAATAATTCTTGAGCATCCTGCCATTGACAGGACCTCCAAAAAGTTATGTTCCATCCATATCCTCTAATAAAAATACATTGTTTCCTCTGGTAGAATGGATAATATAGGGACCTTTCCACATATTTTCAAACTTACCATGCTTTCCCTTGTCTTCTCTTCTTGAGTCCCATCTGAGCACTTTGTCACCAATGCTGAAATCATTTTCTTTTGTCCTTTTGTCAAATAGTTTCTTGATGTTTTCTTGTACTACTTGTGTTTTTCTATAGACTTTCTCTCTAGTTTGTTGCAATTGTATGGTCTGATTTATCCTTCTCATCATGTCATTTTCTTCAGACTGTACTTCTTGGTTCAGCTTCATTATTGGCACTCTTAGGCTTGTTGGAAAAATTGCATCTACTCCATAAACTAGATGGTAGGGATACATTCCAATTGATTTCTTGCATGTCAACTTGTCTGCCTATAATGCATGTACTAGCTTGCTGTGCCATGAATTTTGATTCCCTTCCAACAAATTCTTGATGATGTTTATCAAAATTTTGTTTGAGGATTTTGCCAACCCATTACCTTGAGGATAATAAGCTATGCAATGACCCAATGTGATCTGATATTTGTGGAAAAATTCCACCATTCTCTTGGATCTAAAGGCAGCAGCATTATCAGTGATAATCTTTCTAGGACAACCAAATCTAGACAAAATATGGTTTTCAAGGAATTTTATGATGACTAGATCAGTGGCAGTTCTAGAGGGGATGGTCTCTATCCATTTTGTAAATAATCAATTCCTGTGAGGATCCATTTATGTTGGGCAGATGAAGAGGGATGTATTTCCCCAATGAAGTCTAGGCCCCATTGTTGAAAAGGAGCTTTAATAGAGATAGGATGTAGAGGTAAGGGAAAGAGTTTTCTTTTTCCTTCAAAGATTTGATATTTGTGGCAGGAAACTACCAATTTATGGATATCTTGAAAGAGCGTGGGCCAATAGTAACCAGCTCTAGGGATTTTGTTGACTGTTGTTTTCCAATAGAGGTGGCCTCCACATTCTCCTTCATAAAACTCATGCTTGATCTTCTCTGCACCATTCTCAGGCAAACATTTAAGCAATAGACCACTAGCATTTTTCAAATATAACCATTTATCTATAATGCAGTAATTTATAGATTTTAACTTCAAAAACCTTGCCTTTGTCTTAGATAAACTAGGAGGAACATTAAGATAAAAGAGGACATACAAAATATCAACATACCAAAGTGAATTCAGTAATACTTCTTCAACAGGAGGGGTTGTGCATTCTTCTTGTTCTTCTAAAACATCAACCATATTCATATCTAAGGCTTTGAGGCTTGATTCAGCCATTAGTTTTGCAAGTCCTTGTCCTTTAACCAATTTAGTTGGTCTTGTTAGCGCTCGAATCTGCCTCAGGCTGAGGAAGGCAAAACTCGAGGCAACATCAAACCAAGCTCAGCCTCATAGCTAGCCCTACGAGGACAGGAGAGGGCTCTCTCCAGGTCTATCTCGGCAAAAGGTCTTCAAAGGGGCTGAGATGACCTATAGTGAATGCTAATTTTAGGCTAGTAAAGAGATATGAATGAGGTTTTTAATAAATGATGGGGTTTTCTGGGCTGTATGGGGCAAAGACAGCAAGAGAAGATATTTAATCAAAGGCACAGATTATTCCATAAGGCAAGATAGGAGTGAAATTTAACAATTAAATTTGAAATAATGTGGAATGTAAATACTGTTGAAGAAAATTGAAAAGGGCATTAAACAATGAATCCTTTCCAAAAGAAGAAAAAACATAAAACATGAACGCTTCTCCAGGGAAAAGCAGCAAGCTGAATTCTACCCTTCTCACTCAGAAGCAATCAAATTGAAATGATTATGAATGGACTGTGAAAACATAACAAGGAACATATGAAACAGAGAAAAACACATGCCAAATTCATACCACAGGGATCTTATGAAACAGAGCTGCAACCTTCATTAATTCTCTGTCAACAACTGTGCAATAAAACTCTGTATTTCTCCTCACACCTCTGCCAGAACTCTCCCTTAAAAATGATTTTCAATACATTAAATAAACTATGCTAGAAGAAAACAGATCGACCCAAAAACAACGGTGTTGTTTCAACTGAAATTGCAGAAATAGAAAAAACTATTCTTCTGTTCTAAAAACAGACCAACGTTTCCCTTGAAATCTTCTGATGGCCAATTAAGAGACAAATATTGGAGCGCAGATCCATTTGGATTATTAACTGAAGACATTAATAGGAGATCGATCCTATTCTTCTGCTGTGGTAGGTAGTCTTGATTTATTTTTAGCCTTTGACTTTTCACTTTCCCTTTTTTTTTTTGTCTCCATTTTGTTTCCCATTCAATTATGCCCCAGTTCAGCACCACCTCAAAATGTTTTCCTATTATCACTCAAAATTAACTACAGAAACCAATTACCCATTGTTGCATCCACTAATTTTCTCGTTGATCATGAAAGATGATATGAAGAGGCTCATACTAAAGGGTACGTTATGCAGGGGCCACCTAAGTCCCAGTTGCCACCAAATACACATCGCACACTTGGCATTATTATTTTGTGCCATGCCGTTTCAAGATTACAGGTGGTTTCCTTTCATGATAATCATACCTGCGAACCTTATGATCCCATCCAGCTGTTGCAAAAATTCTGTTATCTCTCCTTAATTTACAAAGTCGTAAAATTGAACCATCGGCTCCCGATCATTCTCATAAACGGCGTTAAGCTTCCCCAAGCAAACAATGCCAAAGGGTGAATCAATGCCCATCTTCAAGAGAAGATCCTCATGTATCTCAGTGGTGACAGCAACAACTTCTGGCTTACCCCTGACAACATTCTCAATCCATTTCATGATCGCTGGTTTATCAATTTCGTGCTTAAAGAGATCAAAGGGATGGAAATTTGATGCCTCAAAATCGAGATCCACAGTAATTAGAGCCTCCCCTTCAAAATTGGGCCCTGCCAATACAGTACCAGAAGGGAAAAAATAACGCTTCCACACCTGTACATACAACAGTCTCCTGAGATATACTCTCTTCTGCGCCTCCAAAGACATAATCTGGTGGAGGAGGTAAGTCGTTTCTTTTGCAGAACTGAAAAACATCCACCCTTCAGATCTATATGGCACATTGTTATTTGCCATGAATCTCTTGCATGCGCAGTTGGCGCACAATAAATTTCCATCCTTTTAACTGTATATAGAGCTCAAAAAGGTTTTTCGAATTTGCATTGAACACCCATGTTTTAGACATTGGAACCTCCCTTTTGTCCTGTTGTGTGTTCCAAAAGCAAGTACGCCTGTCAGTGCAAGAGTATGAAAATGCTTTTAAAAGTCCAAAATAATCGGCTGCACCCATAGATCTTCAAACTGAAAATAAACACAACCATTGGCTCTGTAAATTCCTTCCCATGACAATTTCAACAGTTTTTGGAGTGGCCATATATCCACTTATCAACTCTTGAAATATTTCCTTTGAGAAAACGAGAAGAATCTTACCACAAAGATACAATCCTTTCTGAGTTTGGATACAAAAGAACTGAATCAAATTGAATTTTTGATAAAAACAAGACGAATTTGGGCCTTTGGGATTGTGTGCGCCGCGCGAGAGGCCCCATGCGCCGCGTGCAATGGATGTGCCGCGCATGTGTATTTTTGCACTGTGCAAAAGTGCTCTATGCGTCACGCGCACTGTGTGCGTCGCGCCCAACACCCAGTGTGCCACGTACACAGTCTTTTGCCCTTCTAAAATAGAATTTTCTCTTCCAACGTTCAACTCGATTTCTCAATGAGATTTTCTGAATGTGTCTTATGGCAAAGAAAAACATAGCTTGGAGAAATATCTTGAAAGACAGGTAATTATTTCATGAACCACAAATACCCAAAATCCATCATTACCAATTGAATCGAATGATGATAAAGGAGAGCCAGAAGACTTTAGATGACAAATGTTCTTCAAGCATTTATCACTTAGCTCTGCCTCTGAAACTTTGCAGCCATTAGTAGAGATTGGGAGCCACAAACACTTCTCGAAAAAGAAAGGTTGCGAATGTTTCTCATAACCTCTCTCCATTTTTACTAACACAGCAACACATGGCCACATCACTGTCATTAAATGAGAGCATGTGCTGCACTACTACATCAAGCAACACATCCATAATCCCCATCAAAGAATCACCATCAATATGCATGATTTTAGCCATGGTAGAGGTTGTATTTTTCTCACAAACACCTATCAGGAATCTGATCATAACCCAGCAATGTCAACCTCCTATAAACCAGTCCTGGATATACAAATTTGACCATTTCTTGTTTGCAAATGATATTTGACTGTCGAAACAACTTATATAGGCATGGATTTTGATTTTGTCTTGCAATGTCCTACTTTTGGCACTTTCACTTTGAATATAAACTCTACTTATCAAGTTTTCTTCTATGATTTTGGCTTTCAATGATGACTTCTTGATTCATTTTCTGCAGGGATAGTGACGTGGGATTTCATCGAAGGATCAGGAGGGGCAGCATGTGAACATTTTCAGCTGAGAAACTTTGAATAATTACACATTTATTATGAAGACACCATTGATGATTTCTTCTTCAAAACAGGGTTTTGAAGAAGAAACACTCTCAAGCCTTATTGACTATGAAATTTTGCAATGGAAACTGAACCTTTCACGTGTCTAAGTCAACAAAACTCCAAACCTAAACTCTTAAAGACTCTTTGCCATCCATGACTATGAATGACGAGAAATGAACTTTGGAGAATTTGACTCTGACAGCGGACTGACAAGACGGAGTCTAACATTGGCTCCAATGGGGATGGCAGCTGCCGCTTCTTGGAGGTGCCAAGAATCTGCAGATCTTTGGGAGAGCAGACAGTGCCTCCATCCATTGGGCGATGGAATCATTATTGCAATAAATCGACACGATTAATTTATTAACTGAAAACTGACTGAAATGACTGAAAACTAACTCGACGAATAACTCATGACTGACTTAACTAGAACAAGTATTTACAAATCTTTTTTGAAAAAGGCAGCAGTCCATCAAGATTTCAAATCATGATGACAACCACCTACATACTGATGTGATATGTACAATCATGTGTAGTGTGCCTTCCAATGTAACCAATCCAGTAGATGGCTACACCCCAAATTTATTCTCTTACTCTCCTTGAGCAAGAGGAATGATGAACCTGTAGGCAACTCAAAATAACCCCTGAAACCGAAGCTTATGATAATGAACCAGGAAATATTTATCCTTTCTAATGCTTGCAGAAGAATGTTGAAGGGGTCTTGAAAATCCTGAAGCACTGGCTTATCTGGAGATCCAGTTGCAAAAATACAAGTATTCACTCCATTCTGATCTGAAAGGACAATTGATTTCTAAGGGATAGAAATGCACAGAGAGGTATCTGCCATCTGAGTGTTAGCTGTAGGTTCCTTGACCATGAGAAATTCTGGCATATATTCCTCAACTTCATGATCTAGGTCATTCTTAAACAAAAAACAATCTTCAAGATTATCAAACATGATAGCCTTATCATCTTTGTGAAAGAAAAAATTATCTGTTTGCTGATCTACAAAAATAATTACAAGACAGTCATCTTTTTCAAAAAAGGAAGAAGTTTCACCAACACTTTCCTGACTATGTGTGCACTACAAATCTGCTGTAGCTTGGGCTGTAACAAGACCTTTCAAAAGTAGATCTATCTCATCTTCAAACAAGGGAGACAATGCTTTTTGTTTTCTTCTGTTTAAACAGTAATTATCTTCATATGACAGGGCATTCAAACTACCATTTATTACTGAGTTATTGAAAGGAAATTTATCGCTTACTTGCACAAAGATCTCATTATTTTTTTCATGAACTGACTAGATTGCTTCTTCATGAAGGCTGTGTCCTAATGATGGACTGACAGTATGACTGAGAACATTTAGATCCATTACTGTGTCTTCTGCATTCCAGATGATTTCAACAGCAGAGTTCTCTTTGATGGGCTTTAGCACAAGATATGCTTGGTCATCACAATCTGAATGTAGTTCTAAAATAGCTAACTTGACTGCATCACATTCTGAAATTGAATCTTGACTTCCCTACATGTTGTCTTCTTCTGTGGGCAGATCTAAAATGAGACTTTCTCTTTCATCATCTTCAACCATATGGCAATCTTCAACTTCAACCTGCTGATCTTGATTCTGCTGCAAAATTTCCTGATCATCTTGATGGGTATCCTCTAGGTTCTCTTCATGTTGCTGAAATGGATTTTCATACAATGCTTCCATGATCTCATCATCCATGAAATTATCATCTTCATAATATTTCTCAAGGCTTTCAATAAAAGTAGAAGCATGTTTGCAACAGTCATGAACTAAATTTAATGATGGATAAGATGTTTGATATCTTTCAATGAACAGGGCATGAAAATCTTTTAAACAGTAAATACATGCCAGCGGCAAATTTTCATACCAAGATTGGGCTTCACCTTCCAGAGTGGCCAGGAATATCTTCATCAAGTAATCGTCAGGAAAATCCACCTTCAACTTGCGAATATGCATGTCAAATCTAACTAGATGTAAAGCAGCATCCTTCTTACCATCATCGTTAAACGTAGGCAGATTCCTTGACCAATCTACCTTGGGCATCTTATTCGGGAAACCTGGGATGTGATCTCGGCTCATGGGAGCATATCTTCTTGTAATTCGGTCCATCTTGAAAATCTCACAGCTACTGATCTCCCTCCAGTGAAGTCACCATGAAGCATCGATTTCTGGATTTGTTCAGTGAATGAAGTCGCCAGGTGAATGAGTTCAGCCTTCTGATGTCTGATTGTTGTTCACCATCAACAATCAGATCTGAACTTTGTCATCCTTTACCGGGGAAGACTTCCCCAGTATGGTCGCCACTATGTTAGCGCTCAAATCTGCCTCAGGCTAAGGAAGGCAAAACTCGAGGCAACATCAAACCAAGCTCAGCCTCGTAGCTAGCCCTACGAGGACAGGAGAGGGTTCTCTCCGAGTCTATCTCGGCAAAAGGTCTTCAAAGGGGCTGAGATGACCTATAGTGAATGCTAATTTTAGGCTAGTAAAGAGATATGAATGAGGTTTTTAATAAATGATGGGGTTTTCTGGGCTGTATGGGGCAAAGATAGCAAGAGCAAAGATTTAATCAAAGGAACAGATTATTCCATAAGGCAAGATAGGAGTGAAATTTAACAATTAAATTTGAAATAATGTGGAATGTAAAGACTGTTGAAGAAAATTGAAAAGGGTATTAAACAATGAATCCTTTCCAACAGAAGAAAAAACATAAAACATGAACGCTTCTCCAGGGAAAAGCAGCAAGCTGAATTCTACCCTTCTCACTCAGAAGCAATCAAATTGAAATGATTATGAATGGACTGTGAAAACATAACAAGGAACATATGAAACAGAGAAAAACATATGCCAAATTCATACCACAGGGATCTTATGAAACAGAGCTGCAACCTTCATTAATTCTCTGTCAACAACTGTGCAATAAAACTCTGTATTTCTCCTCACACCTCTGCCAGAACTCTCCCTTACAAGTAATTTTTCAATACAATAAATAGACTATGCTAGAAGAAAACAGATCGACCCAAAAACAAGGGTGTTGTTTCAACTGAAATTGCAGAAATAGAAAAAACTATTCTTCTGTTCTAAAAACAGAGCAACGTTTCCCTTAAAATCTTCTGATGGCCAATTAAGAGACAAATATTGGAGCGCAGATCCATTTGGATTATTAACTGAAGTCATTAATAGGAGATCGATCTTGTTCTTCTGCTGTGGTAGGTAGTCTTGATTTATTTTTAGCCTTTGACTTTTCACTTTCCCCTTTTTTTGTCTCCATTTTGTTTCCCATTCAATTATGCCCCAGTTCAGCACCACCTCAAAATATTTTCCTATTATCACTCAAAATTAACTACAAAACCAACTACCCATTGTTGCATCCACTAATTTTCCCGTTGATCATGAAAGATGATATGAAGAGGCTCATACTAAAGGGTACGTTATGCAGGGGCCACCTAAGTCCCAGTTGCCACCAAATACACATTGCACACTTGGCGTTATTATTTTGTGCCATGCCATTTCAAGATTACAGGTGTTTTCCTTTCATGATAATCATACCTACGAACCTTATGATCCCATCCAGCTATTGCAAAAATTCTGTTATCTCTCCTTAATTTACAAAGTCGTAAAATTGAACCATCAGATCCCGATCATTCTCATAAACAGCGTTAAGCTTCCCCAAGCAAACAATGCCAAAGGGTGAATCAATGCCCATCTTCAAGAGAAGATCCTCATGTATCTCAGTGGTGACAGCAACAGCTTCTGGCTTACCCCTAACAGCATTCTCAATCCGTTTCCTCATCGTTGGTTTATCAATTTCGTGCTTAAAGAGATCAAAGGGATGGAAAGTTGATGCCTCAAAATCGAGATCCACAGTAATTAGAGCCTCCCCTTCAAAATTGGACCTTGCAAATACAGTACCAGAAGGGAAAAAATAACACTTCCACACCTGTACATACAACAGTCTCCTAAGATATACTCTCTTTTACGCCTCCAAAGACATAATCTGGTGGAGGAGGTAAGTCGTTTCTTTTGCAGAACTGAAAAACATCCACCCTTAAGATCTATATGGCGCATTGTTATTTTCCATGAATCTCTTGCATCCGCAGTTGCCGCACAATAAATTTCCATCCTTTTAACTGTATATAGAGCTCAAAAAGGTTTTTCGAATCTGCATTGAACACCCATGTTTTAGACATTGGAACCTCCCTTTCGTCCTGTTGTGTGTTCCAAAAGCAAGTACGCCTATGAGTGCAAGAGTATGAAAACACTTTGAAAAGTAAAAAATAATCGGCTGCACCCATAGATCTTCAAACTGAAAATAAACACAACCATTGGCTCTGTAAAGACCTTCCCATGACAATTTCAACAGTTGTTGGAGTGGCCATATATCCACTTATCAACTCTTGAAATCTTTCCTTTGAGCAAACGAGAAGAATCTTGCCACAAATATATAATCCTTTCTGAGTTTGGAGACAAAAGAACTGAATCAAATTGAATTTTTGATAAAACAAGACGAATTTGGGCCTTTGGGATTGTGTGCGCCGCGCGCAATGGATGCGCCGTGCATGTGTATTTTTGCACTGTGCAAAAGCGCTCTATGCATCGCGCGCACTGTGTGCATCGCGCCCAACACCCAGTGCGCCGCGTACACAGTCTTTTGCCCTTCTAAAACAGAATTTTCTCTTCCAACATTCAACTCGATTTCTCAATGAGATTTTTTGAATGTGTCTTATGGCAAAGAAAAACATAGCTTGGAGAAATATCTTGAAAGACAGGTAATTATTTCATGAACCACAAATACCCGAAATCCATCATTACCAATTGAATCGAATGATGATAAAGGAGAGCCAGAAGACTTTATATCAAAAATTTTCTTCAAGCATTTATCACTTAGCTCTGCCTCTGAAACTTTGCAGCCATTAGTAGAGATTGGGAGCCACAAACACTTCTCGAAAAAGAAAGGCTGCGAATGTTTCTCATAACCTCTCTCCATTTTTACTAACACAGCAACACATGGCCACATCACTATCATTAAATGAGAGCATGTGCTGCACTACTGCATCAAGCAACACATCCATAATCCCCATCAAAGAATCACCATCAATATGCATGATTTTAGCCATGGCAGAGGTTGTATTTTTCTCACAAACACCTATCAGGAATCTGATCATAACCCAGTAATGTCAACCTCCTATAAACCGGTCCTGGATATACAAATTTGACCATTTATTGCATGCAAATGATATTTGACTGTCGAAACAACTTATATAGGCATGGATTTTGATTTTGTCTTGCAATGTCCTACTTTTGGCACTTTCACTTTGAATACAAACTCTACTTATCAAGTTTTCTTCTCTGATTTTGGCTTTCAATGATGACTTCTTGATTCATTTTCTGCAGGGATAGTGACGTGGGATTTCATCGAAGGATTAGGAGGGGTGGCATGTGAACATTTTTAGCTGAGAAACTTTGAATAATTACACATTTATTATGAAGACACCATTGATGATTTCTTCTTCAAAACAGGGTTTTGAATAAGAAACACTCTCAAGCCTTATTGACTATGAAATTTTGCAATGGAAACTAAACCTTTCACGTGTCTAAGTCAACAAAACTCCAGACCTAAACTCTTAAAGACTCTTTGCCATCCATGACTATGAATGACGAGAAATGAACTTTGGAGAATTTGACTCTGACAGCGGACTAACAAGACGGAGTCTAACAGGTCTAATTTCTAAATCATATTCTAATATAACAACAATCCACTTTCCTTTCTTGTCGTCAGGACCTTGCATTAAAATGTGCTTGACAACAGTGTGTGGAACAAAAGAAATGACGTGTGAGTGTAGAATGTAAACTCTAAAATCTTTCAAGGCTTTGATTAAGGAAAAAGCCTATTTTTCCATTATGTTTTATTTCAGAGGTGCATCCCTTAAGGATTTGCTAAAAAATTCAATGGGCTGCTCTTGTCCCTTTATGCTTTTTTTGAAGTAGGACAACAACAACTGTATGTTATGATGCAAAGGAGAAAATGAAGAAATATTTGTTACAATCAAGGCTAATGAGAACTGGTGTTTGTGTGAGTGCTTGTTTAACCAGTTCAAAGGATTGCCTTGCTTCAATGGTCCATTTAACTCCTGTTTCCCTTTTAAGCATGTTTGTTATGTTTCTAAGGAGTTTAGCAAGGTTTGGTATGAACCTTCTTAAGAAATTAATCTTTCCAATGAAAGATTGCAGTTCTTTGATGTTTCTAGGATGATTGATTTGCAATATTCCTTCAATCATTTTTGGCTCTATTCTTATTCCCTCTTTAAATATGATATGGACTAGAAGTTTTCCTTCTTGGAGGCCATAAAATTTTTTCTTGGATTTCAAGGATAGACCATAATTTCTACATCTTTTAAATATTGTTCTTAAGTGAGCAAGGTGTTCTTCATTTGTTTTGGAATGGACAGTGATGCCATCTAAGTCTATCACAGTGAAGGAACCTATCTCTTCTGAGAAAGCAATATCCATGGCTCTTTGGAATGTGTCACCAGCATTCATTAAACCAAAGGGCATTTTCACATACATGAAGGTGCCCCAAGGTGTGGCAAAATTTGTCTTAAGTTGATCACCAGGATGTACCAGCACTTGGTTGTATCCTGAAAAGCCATCTAGCAAATAAATTCTTTTAGAACCTACTACCCTTTGTAAGATGTGATCCATTTTGGGCAAGGGGTAGTTGTCCTTCAAAGAGGCTTTGTTTAAGTTTCTAAAGTCTATGCAAAGCCTTATTTATCCTGTTTTCTTCCTCACAGATACAAGATTGGATACCTAGTCTAAGTATCTTACTAGGACTATGATTCCAGCATCATACATTTTCTTGATTTCTTTCTCAACCAGAGGTAAAACACTGTTACCGATGAAATAGGTAACTGCACTAGTACCTACTTTTTGAAGTAGCAAGAAAAACACCCGATTTTGAAAAATGGTGGTGCAGAATCTATTATTTTTTTTTTAGCATGTTTTTGACACTTTAATTTTTTTTTACTTTTTTCCATGATGCTTTTTATGTCGATTTTGAATAGTGGTGGTGTATCATCACCAACGTTTTTCTAGAGGATTGATTTTGACACTATACATTTTATAATGTCTTCTTCTTCCGTGAGATGTTTATTTTTAAGTGCATTTATGTACTTGTGTTTTAAAAAGAAAAAAATAATTTTTTAAAATAAAAATTTGTAATGATATCTTCACTTTTTCACATAGATAAAAAATGAAAAAAGGGTCAATATTATAAAGTTTACATTTTCTACAAGTTTATGTATTGCTAATTAATTTTTCAATGCACATCAAATAATTGTCACTAAAAAACCAATATTTTGAACGATATGACAAAAATATACAAATTTTCAATACAAATAGAATGGAAAAAATACACTTTTAGAGACTTTTTGTTAAAAAGACATGTTAAATAAACTAATTATTGGGAAAATCTTAACAAAAAAACTTAAGAAAATATCATTTTTATTGAATTTTATGTCAAAAAATAATAGTAATGACATTTTTTTTGCAAAAAATAAGGATTCTTCTCATAAAATATCAAAGTCTAAACATTACAAGTTAAACTTATTAATAGATCTAAAAAATGAGCTTTGTTTACAAGAATAACTTAAAGATCCTCAACAATATATAGTAATATATGTTCAACATCATCTATAACATCATTGATGGCTTCTTCCGCAACATTTTCTACTTCATTTTGGTCATTGTCATCTTCTAATGGATCTTTCATGTCTGCAAATCCTCCAAAATGTCCATTTCCAATCATTCCATATAATGGTGGTTGAGGTTCCTTTGTTTTTTTTGCCACATGTGATTCCTTAAAATCCCCTTTCCTCAAACCAACTTCTTGCTTCGCATCTGGAAGGAATTCAAAAGCGTTAATTCTTTCTTGAATAAATTTGCATTGCACTGGGTCTTTCTCAATGGAAATGCAATTTCTTCCTTTTGGTAGGCAACATGCTAGTGTTGTACCTAATTATCAAGTACAAAAGAAATAAGTAAGAAAATTAGTATAAAGACATAAACAGTAAAAAATAAAACATTTAAATTTAAATTTGTATAATAAAACTTACCTGAAACTGAAAATAGATCCAAAACCCAATCTCCTTATTTTGATGGCGTCGCTCGGCTACCTTCAGCCCCCGGCTAGGCGAAGGGCAATTCCGAGAATCGCCCTCCGCCCACCCGGGGCCTGGAGGCAGGCTGGGTAGCGCTCGACGACACCACCCAGTCGGCCACTGCCCAGCCGGGGCCAATTCTCAGAATCACCCTCTGCCCATTCGGGGGTGATTCTCTGAATCGCCCTCTGCCTAGCCGAGAGAAATTCTCAAAATCATCCTCCGCCCAGCTGTGGGTGATTGTGGGAATCACCCCCTACCCAGCCAAGGGCCGAAGGCAAGACGGGCAGTGCCATCGAGTGCTACCCAGCCTGCCTCCAGCCCTCGGCTAAACGGAGGTAGGCTAGGCAGCCCTCGATGGTGCCACCCGGCTAGCCTCTGGCCCCCTGATAGGCAAAGGGAGATTCTAGGAATAACCCTCCACCTGGCTGGGGGCCGTACGCTGGCCAGGAGGCACCGTCGAGGGCTGCCCAGCTTTTATTTGGCCCTTGGCTAGATGGAGGGTGATTCCGAGAATCGCCCTCCACCCAGCCACGGGTCAGAGGCAAGCTGGGCAGCCCTCGACAGTGCCACCCGACCTACCCCTGGCCCCCAGCTGGGTAAAGGATGATTCTGAGAATCACCCTCGGCTGGGCAGAGGGCGATTATGAGAATCAACCCCGGTTGGGTGGAGGACGATTTCGAGAATCACCCCCGGCTAGGCAAAGGGTGATTTCGAGAATCACCCCTAGCTGGGTTGAGGGCAATTCTGAGAATCACCCTGGTTGGGTGAAGGGCGATTCCAAGAATCACCCTCCGCCCAGCTGGGGGTGATTCTTGGAATTTCCCTCCACCCAAATGGGGGCTGAAGGCAGGCTGGAAAACGCTGTCGAGGGCTTCCTAGCTTACCTCTGGTCCTAAGCTGGGTGGAGGGCGATTCCGAGAATCACACCCGGCTGGGCCGAGGTCGATTCCAAGAATCACCCTCTGCCCAGCTAGGGGTGATTCTCGGAATCGCCCTTCGCCCAGCTAGGGGTGATTCTCCAAATCGCCCTCCGCCCAACTTGGGGTGATGCTCAAAATCGCCCTCCACCCAACCGGGGGTGATTCTTAGAATCGCCTTCTGCCTAGCTGGGGGTGATTCTTGGAATCGCCCTCCACCCAACCGGGGGTGATTCTCGGAATCGCCCTCCACCCAACCTGGGGTGATTCTCGGAATCGCCCTCCGCCCAAACGGGGGTGATTCTCGGAATTTCCCTCCGCCCAGTCAAGGGCTAGAGGTTGGAAGGGTGACACCATCAAGGGCTGCCTAGTGTGTCTCCAACCCACATCTAGATGGAGGGTGATTCTCAGAATCGCCCTCCGCCCAGCTAGGGGTGATTCTCAGAATCACCCTTTGCCCAACTAGGGGTGATTCTCAGAGTCGCCCTCCGCCCTACTGGGGGGGTTCTCAGAATTGCCCTCCTCCCAGTCGGGGGTGATTTTCGGAATTTCCCTCCGCTTGGAATCACCCTTCGCCCAGCCAGGGGTGATTCTCGGAATCGCCCTCTGTCCAACCGAGGGTGATTCTCGGAATTTCCCTCCGCCCAGCCGGGGGTGATTCTCAGAATCGCCCTCTACCAAACTAGGGGTGATTCTCAGAATCACCCTCCACCCAGCCGGTGGTGATTCTCAGAATCACCCTCCGCCCAGCCGCAACAGATTCTTGGAATCGCCCTCCGCCCAGCTGGGGGTGATTCTCGGAATCACCCTCCACCCACCTAGGAGTGATTCTCGGAATTACCCTCAGTCTAGCCAGGGGTCGGGCGGCACCATCGAGGGCTGCCCAGCCTACCTCTGACCCGCGGCTAGGTGGAGGGCGATTCTTGAAATAGCCCTCTGCCCAGCCGAGGGCTGGAGGCAGGCTGGGCAACCCTTGACGGTTCCTCCTGGCCAGCCTCTGGCCCCCTGCCGAGCGGAGGGTGATTTTGAGAATCTCTCTCCACCCAGCTGGGGGCCAGAGGCCAGCCGAGTGGCGCCATCGAGGGCTACCCAGTTTGCCTCCACCCAGCCGGGGGCCGGAGGCAGGCTGGGCAGCCCTCGATCATGCCGGCCAGCTTGCCTCTGGCCCCCGACCGGGCAGAGGGAGATTTCGAGAATCCACCCCAGCTAGGCGGAAGAAAATTTCGAGAATCACCCCCGATTGGGCAGAGGGCGATTTCGAGAATCACCCCTTGCTGGGCGGAGGGCAATTCTGAGAATCACCCCCGGCTGGGCGGAGGGCGATTCCAAGAATCATCCCCGGTTGGGCAGAGGGTTGTTTCGAGAATCACCCCTGGTTGGGTGGAGGATGATTCCGAGAATCACCCTCAGCTATGCGGAGGGCGATTCCAAGAATCACCCCCGGTTGGGTGGAGGGTGATTCCGAGAATCACCCCCAGCTGGGCAGAGGGCGATTCTGAGAATCACCTTCGATTGGGCAGAGGGAAATTCCAAGAATCACTCTATACCTAGCTGGGGGTGATTCTTAGAATCGCCCTCTGCCCATCCCGGGGCCAGCGGCCGGCCGGGCAGCACCGTCGAGGGCTGCCCATCCTACCTCCGGGCCCCGGCAGGCAGCAAATTATTTTTTTTTCAAACAAAAACTATTTAAAAATTTAATTTAATTTTTTTAAACAAAAACTATTATAATAAAAAAAAATGTATTGTTAACAAAAAAAAAAAAAACTATTCAATTAAAATTTTAAACTATAAAAAAACAATAAAAGCATATTAAAAAATATGTTTTAAAAAATAAGCAAACAAATATAAAAATATATATATATATATATATTTTTTAATTTTAATTTTTTTTAAAATTAAAACAATTATTATTTAAAATATAAAAAAACAATAATTTTTTTTTTTAATAAAAACAAACATACATAAGAAAATTTTAATTTTTAATTTTTATTTTCTTAAAGCTAAAACAATTATAATTTAAATATAGAAAAACAATAAAAAAATTATTATTATTATTATTATTATTATTATTATTTATATATAAACAAACAAATATATGAATAATAAATTTTTCATTTACTTGTTCATTTTTAAAGATTGTTCAAGTCATATAATTTCTCCATAATTTCATGGTTCAAGTATCTTGAAAACTTAAGATTTAAAAACTTGAGATTTACAACTTGTCATTAAGGTTTTTATGCGTTGTGAAATTTATCTTTAATGTTATGGTTGATAATAATTACAATTTTAGGGTTGCTTAGAGTATAGATATTTTATGTTTAACAACATGGATAAAAATTGTTCAAAATGATAAGCCCATCATACATGATTTTGTTAATATTTAACATCATCTATCAAAAAATTTAGAATTTTATGATTTTTCAATGTCCTAATATGTTGTCTTTAATTCCATTGTTACAATGTGTCAAAAGTGTGATACAATGTTTATTTTCGTTATTCTAGCATCAACTTGTTTTTTTAAAGGGTGTTTTTTCAATCATTTTTCAAGAAACAATTTCATTTTTAGCATAATTTTATAAAAAGGTGAAATTTGACCTTGAGAAAAAAACAAATGCATTCTAGAATACACACTTTTTGTTTTTTGGGCATTTTTTCATGGTTTTTGAGTCTTTTTGGGCTAGAGTTCTCATTTTGAGGTAATAGTTCCCGTTTCATCGGTAACATTGTTGTAATTGCATAGGGTTTATTCTGCACAATTTTTTTCTAAAAGGTTTATGGTTTTCATTGAGGGGTATCTTATGCTGGATTATTTATGTATCATATGATTTTAAGTCCTCATAACTCCAAGCAAATAAATTAGAAAATTCTCTAAAAAGCTCAAGATATTTCAGTTTTATATGAGATGGCAGTGTTTTGGATAATTTGATCATCTTGGGTTTGAGTTCACTGCTTATATTTCACTCTTCCACTTCAGCTTCAGTGGGTTCCATTTTAAGCTTTTTGACAACATCATTAAAGTCAAACAATTCTTCTAGAGGCACCAGTCCCTTTGGCAACTGATTAGTGTGAGACTTCAGCACTTCAAAATCTTCTTGTTCTAAATTAGTGCTCATTTTTGTTTTCTGAGAGTGTTCTTTAGTTAACAGATTTATATCAGTCATGTTTATATCAACAATTTTAGGAGTTCCTCCTTCATAATACTTTTCCTTAGTAGGAAAATCTTCTTCATACTCTAAGTCCAAATTTGGAATTTCAAACCCATTTTTGGACTGTAGGAAATCTTCTATTTGTTTATCTCCTTCAAACACTTGCCAATATTTAGTATTATTAGGAACTGCTGGTCTATATTTAACTTGGACTATGTATTGTTTTCTTTCATAAGGTTTTAGACATGTACTAGCAGCAAATGCTAAACCATTTAAAGCAAGAATGTTTTGGTTTCTAAGGACAAAGTTAAGCTCATATTCTGTGAATGTTTTCAAGAGGTCAACAACATCATCTCTATATGCTTGTAATCTTGGATGCTTGGCAGTGTATTTTCCATTCACTTGTCTAATAATCAGTTATGAGTCTCCATGGACAGTTATCCTCTTGGCTCCTATTTTTCTCAATAATTACAGTCCTAAGAGGAGAGCCTCATATTCAGCTATGTTATTGGTGCATTGAAAGTTTAGTTTATATGAATGGCCCTCAACATGATTATTTTCTGTGTTATGTACCCATATGCCTGCTCTTGCACCATTTTTTCTACAAGACTCATAAAAAATCATACTCCAAAGAGGTTTGATTTCAGATTTTTTGTTAAAGTCATTTCTATCCTCTTTGTCTTGTTTATTTTGGTTGCCACTATGTCGCTTTTTAGGATTTGCACTATGTTCAGTTTTGTCTTGTTCCTTATGGTTTTCATTGTATTGAGGATTTTCTAGTTGTTTCTTATGGACAACATTATGTTGGTGACTGGTTTTCCTCTTATGATCTTTACCATGTTTGCTGTGATTTTTTAAGTTAGCAAACTGTTCTAATCCTTTCTCCTTTCCTCCTTCCTTTCCTATTATTGGTTTGTTATCTACTTCCCCTTGCTCATTACGATTTTCATCATTGTAAAGAATGAATGAGTCCAGGTCTATGTGAATAGAATAAAGAGGGGATTTGTCTAGTTTTTCTTGACTACTAACCATGTATTTCATGTGTGTTTCCATATATAGTCTTCTTGGTTGACTAAAAACAGGCATGGTTGAATAAGTCATAACCATCTGCAGGGTACCTTGGAGTTTGGTACCCCATGACCTTGAAAGGAGCATGCCATATTTAGGAGGTATATCAGCCACTACAATGTCCATCACTAAGCTCTTTTCTGGTATTTTTTCTAATTTGACACATAAGTCTTTCATTAGGCCTAGACATTTAACTCTACTAGAATCAAAAAACTATAAATGTTTGTAAGCTCTAGTTATTTCGAGGCCTAGTCTTTCCATCACTACTTTGGGCATAAGGTTGTGGAAGGATCCTGATTCAAGCATGGCATTGTGCAAAATTTTATCATGGGTGTTTAGACTGACATAAAAGGGATGAACACCTCCTTCTTGAAAATTTCCTTCTACTTCTGGTCCAAACAGAAGCTCAGGCTTGTCATCAGTCACATTGACATATTCAGTTTGTTCTCCTAAGTTTTAAGCTCTTAAAATTTGAGTTTTATATACATATTGGGTGACTAATTTAGTAAGAGGGATAGGGATCTTGATTTTGGAAATTTCACCCTCTATGCTGAAAGGTATGTGAGCTCTTAAAGTGTTTGAATCATCCTTCTTAGTCACTGTTTTCTCAGAAAATTCAGCTTGCTCGTTTTTATTATGGACAGCAGTTAAAATATTTTTAATAGGAGCATTAGCTGAGTTTCTAGTGCTACTTTGTTCTGCACTATGTTTGTCATAAATTTGGGTGTTTTTTCCTCTATTTTTCTTAGAACTTTCAGCCATTGTTTTGCTGTTTTCTGCTATCTTTTTAAAAGTGTTTTTAGAAATGTTTCTAGCATAAATTTCAGAGGTTTTCTTCTTTGGAATGTCGTCATTATTTTTACTCCTAAGCTCATATTGTCTGTGAACTTCCACTATAGAATTTTCAAAGCCTTGTTTGTAGTTGTCAAACTCTGGGCTTTCCTCATCATAGGGTGTATATATGCCTTGTTCTTCTTCATTGAGGAAAACAGTATCCTCATTGTTTATTCCCAATAATTTTATGTGATTTCCCTCTGTTTATTCAATCACTCCCTCATCCTCATCAGCATAATTTTGTTGGAAAGGAGGTCATATTTGCTGATCAGGGCATCTTTGTCTGATCTGAGGGGGATTCCTTCTAAAGTTTTGGTTCTGATTTTAGTTTTTGTTTTGAGGAGCTGTTTGGTTTTCTTTAGGATAAGCTCTCTCATTTATGTTTATTCTTTCCATCATCATCTCCATGGTTCTAACCAGACTATCAATTTTGGAGTCTGAAGTGGAGGGTCCAGCTTCATCTTTGTAGGTAACCTTTTTTTATGCTTTCAATCTAGCCCTTCTGGCATTTAGGTTAGCTTCTACACTTACTGCTCCTTTCTACATATCTTCTAATGTGAGGGGTTCCCTCTCACTTAATTGATAACACATTTCTGGTTCAAATTCTTAAGGAAACTTTATTAATGCCAAGCCTTGTGGGGGTTTCATTTGTGAAGGGAGTGAATTATAAACACTATTGAATCTAGTGCAATAATCCTGAACACTCTCTCCAGTATTTCTTTTGAGGTCATTGTATTCTGACAAGATTTGAAGGAGGTTTCTCTTGACTTCCAATTTGTTTAAGAACTGTTGATGAAAAGTAGGAAGATCATTAATGCTGTTAGGGGTTAAGCCTTTGAACCATTTTCTTGCTTCTCCCCATAATATTTGAGCAAACATTCTAAGTTTTAGAGTTTCATCATATATTTCTTATCTGTCAAAGTAGTCATTCATTCTATCCACATGTTGTTGAGTTGTAGTAGAACTACTAGCATCATATAATGGAATTTTGGACTAATAGTCCTGTGGTAGAATGACTAAAGATAAAGGAAGGACTAAGGGAGCATACCATGTTGCCATGATATGGACTTGTGGAAACAATGGAGGATTAACAAGTGGATGAAGGTGATGAAGTGGAGTGATTTGAACTGTGGATGTACGGGTGGGTGCAGCTAAGTACTCATACCAACTAAGTGATGTTGAGTAGATCTAGGATGAGAGAAGCCAAAATTATGGAGGAAATGTAAATCAAGAGGAGTGGAAGGTGAAGCTTCCCTACTACTACTTTTTTGGGAGTCTACAAGCTCAAGGTTTATCTGGTCTATACCACTTTGTGGCTTGGTTGTTGATAAGCTTCTTATATGGGGTAATTCAGCTTGGGTATTTTGCAAGTTTGTAAGGTTCTCAGGGAAAAAACTTGCTCTTTGGATGGGTCTAATAATAGTTGGGTTTTTAGATGCAGGAGACTTCCTAAGGATGCTTTCAGGATTGTCAGCTATTGCAGGAGGATTTGGGTTAGTATGGGATCTAATATGGATTCTTCTAGAAGCTAGGATTTGGACCCAAACAAGTTAGACAGGTTTTTTAGAAGTATAACAATATTAAGAAACAAACCAAGCTGTGAAAGAGATACTTAACTTACCAAGTATTCTTGACTGGGTATTGTTTAATTTTTTGATGATAGGGTAAGTTTACCAGTGGAGTCAATGGAAACAAGTGGAGTCACCAGGTGGAGGATTTTTACTTGTCTTATAGAACTGGTTGTTGTCCACCATCATCAATCAAGAACCATTATTGGCTAACACTTGGTTAATTTTAAAGTAATGATTTTTTTTGAGTTTTGAGTGAATCTGAAATGTTTTTTACTCAATATTCCCCAGTGGAATCACCACTATGTTGGCTCCCTATGATTTTCAAAGAATGGAAAGAAAAAACACTGCAGGGGCCACATCAGAACCGCTTTGGAATCCTAGGACCTAGCCTTCCTGGATTGAGAGAGGGATATCTCTATAAAGGTGTTTTTATTGATATATCTTTATGTTATTTGTTTAAGATATTAGGCTAGTTATGAAGTTCTAAGGACTTGTTTTGTTTTTGGTTGGATTAAATGATAGATTGAAGGATCAATAGTATGACTGATTGAGGGAATGTTTTAACTAAAACAAATAGACTATAAGAAACATCAATCCATTGGGCAATGGAGTCATAAAAGGATTTTTATCATCAAATCTACAAGGGCATTCATAGGGAAAGCTAACTATATCAAGAAGATTCTTTAGATTAGGTTGTGATATGAAACATTAATAAGTTGTGAAGGAAGCAAAGCTATAGTCAGTTAAGAAACTTCTAGCTCTACTTAGACAAGAAAAGCCTTTTGAGGTAATTGTTTGGAGCAAGCCAAAGGACAGGGAAAATCATAAATCTCTTTGGACAAACCTTTAATAAGAAACCTTTCAGAAAACAATCCAGCAATCAAAGACTACTTTCAGATAAAGAAAACATATAAGATAATGACAAGAGCGGTCTAAGATCAAAAAGAAATAATCTAATCTGCCTTTGACAACTCTCAAATACTCTTCAAAGCAACATTTCAAGGCAGACCCAAGGGTAGGGCATACCATATACCTCTCTGGTTTTAGACTCTAGTAAGCATACTTTAAAGAAAGGTCTTAAAAACAATATCTCAAGTCTTACTCAAAGGAACATGGGCTCACCAAAATTTCCTTGATTTACTCTATTGAACCATTTCCAAGATAACAAGCTAGATGTAACTAGAAGGAAATTAAGAATATTCTAATCAGAACTTGCAGAATAAAACATGAACATAAAGAATAAATACAGAAATAGGGTGCTAAAAAAACAAATCCTAATCTAAAACTTATGCTTCTTTATCAGAGAAAGATGAACATAATGAAAACATAAGGAGAAACCATAACAATTAGGAAAACTTCACCATTGATATAGCTCAAGGATCCTGTGAACATGCTTGTATTATTGATGATCAAACTAGTTACATCACTCCATGTACAATAGCTCTCTGCAACTCAAAGCTTTCTTTGGTTCAGTACTGCATTCCTCAACTAGCCCAGCAGGAGAAATCAGTCCAATAACATAAAGTAACCAACATTTGAAATGAAGCTCATATGCCATATTTATATGCAAAATGAGGAGGTGTTTCTAATCTAGGGTGTTTAAATGTTATTTATTACAGAGTTAATTATTTTTGACCTTTGAGACCATGCAAGGCCCAAGGCAAAAATATCTGAAAGAGTTACTCTAAAATAATAACTTATGAGTTATTTTTAGTTGAAAATTTTGACTTTTAAGGCTTAGTAATAACTTTGTAATAACTGCTGAGCTGCTTCAAAAATATCTCTGACTGTGTAATAACTGTCTGATGCTTTTATTGAAAGAAAATAATGGTGTAGGTGGCCAATTTGTCTTTGAATGAGTAATTTCCTCTTTTTTGAGTTATCCAAAGTTGTCTTTGTGTAATTTGTCCTTTTTGTTCATCAAAATTATGTATTAGGCCTTTAACCTTGATTTACCTTTAATAATCGGTATCACTGTCTTTTTGCATGTTTCTGCTTTATAATTGCTTTATTCCTTTATCTTTAAACCTTTGACCTTTCATATTTAAATGTTGTTTAAAGGGATAATCCTCTATTTTGTCCTGTAATCTGTAATTAGCCCTCTAATATTCCTGTCCTTCATTTCTTCTCTGACTGTAGTTGTTCTCTGTGTTTAGGCTGGGTTTCTTCATGGCAGAAGGGTTTATAACCCATCAACGATCATGATACATTGATGGTTAATTATTTTATGTAAATTCTTGGCTCTTTTAATATGTTTTTTGCCTCTGGATTGTCATCTAGAGGTTATTTTATCATTGGACTTCCTCTCTGGGCATTGGTCACCATTAAACCTGCAAAAACAAACAAAATTTAAAACTAAAACTCGCAGGATGGGGATTAAACTTCATTTTTTTGGGTTTTTGAAGGTTTAGGGGCTATTTATAGAGGAATAGAGGAAGCAGTGGAATGATTTCAAAGGTGAAACCATGAAGAAATTTGAATGGGGGTGCGAAAAACTGAAATTTGGCACGTAGAGGAGGAAGGCAGTTTTGCAAAACCACTGTGGTTGATCACGCTGGTTATCAGCGGTAAATGGTATTAGGTGGAGGCACCGCAATACCATTCAGTGCTGGACGCGTGTCCAGGGCTAAACCACCCTTTTCGCGTGGATAGGGGTTGTTAAACCCCAGCATCAGATTTCGCGCGATACGAAATCTAGACCATTGGATCTCAGAGGGCAAGATCGACGGTGCGGAGAAGTTTATGAGCAGTGGGTTAGTGCAGCGGTGGGGTCCGGGGCGGGGTGATGTGGTGGTCTTTTTCTGGTAGTGTAGGCTTGGTTATCTGCGCGGTTTTGTTTTATACATAGGGGAGGATGGTCGAAAACTGTTGGATCAGGGGAGTGGGTCTCCGATCAACAGTGGAGGTGGCTTGGGGAAAGTTGGAGCGAGGTGAAGTAATGAAAGGGTGGAGGCATAATTTATATGAGGGAAGGGACTTAAGAACAGGAGAAGGGAAATGGTCCCATGGGGGTAGAGGGGACCGGGGGTCGGGAAAAAAGAGCTTAGGAGAATAGCGGAGAGTCGGGGTTTAGGGTCACATGAGTATAAGGGGCTAGGGCTTAAGTGGAAAGGGGCTTAAGGCCCATTATATGAAAAAGAAGGTTTTTTGCATAAAAAAAAAGTTTTTGTAGGTTTTTAGAGTTCCGATAGGCTAGAAAGGCCAGATTTAAACAATGTAAGAGGGGATTTTGCATTGTTTAAGGGTTTCATGAGGGAATGATGTATGAGGGGGGATTTTAGAGGGTTTTTTATAGAAGGAAAAAGGGGTTTTTTAAAGGGGTCAGTGGAGGGATGAATGAGGGAATTAGGCCCAAAAAATGGAGTTTCTTTAGAGTAGCAAGGTGAAATTTTGAGGAGGCATAAGATAGGAAAGTTTAGTGAAAAATAGTCAATTTTTGGGATGATGAAGGCAATGAGACTTCCAAGGATAGCTGATAGGAAATATGCTATCTCTAAGTGCTTGTAGGACATTCACAGTCATCTAGTGAAATCTATAGAATATAGGAGGATAACAGTGTCTATGCCTTCCAATCTGAAGGGCAAAGGGAAGGTGAAGGGAATAGAGAAATGAAAATAAAAGTATATGAATTCAGTCAGGGCAAAGCCACACATGTCCCCTTGGATTGTGCATTCCCCTCGAGAGGTGCCTAAGGCCCACTTGCCTGATCCATCAAAGCACCCTATGATAGCTGAGGAGGAAGCTATGCACGTGGCCCCGCTTTCCTGGCTGTTGCCATATGTTAAGCTAAGTAAACCAACCATGCATGCCCCCAAGAATATCGATGTTGTCCGCACCTTCTTGCAGATGCCGCTGGTCCCGAAAGAGGTCCCTCTGGTTGGTGATATGTCCAGAGGCCTCCCCTCCATTAAGTTCGATGATAATGATCTAGCCAATCTAGATGCCTTCCCAGTGCTAGCTCCCAAATTATATCTAGAAAGGGTGTTGTACGATGATGTGCCGAAAGTAGAGCCGATTCCATAGGCACGTGGATTGGAAAGGTCGGGGATATTAAATTTTTTGTGCATCCCCCACTTTGTCCTATACAACATCACTAGCCTTGTTGTGCACCAGTTGCTAGCGCTGGTCCACGATGGGTGTTGGTGGATCCAAGGATGCATCCCAATTGATGGTGTCTTAATTCATTGAACCACTGGCCTGCCCATGCAAGAGGCCATTCCCATGGCGAGCGTTGGTAAGAAGTTCAAGTAGGAAATTTTCGAAGAATTCTGGCAAAAATATAACATTGGCCACAACAAAAGAGGGTTCCTTGTCAAAAAAATCGCTGACCTAGGATTTCACATGGGTACCCTACTGCTTGCATGCAAAATGATGCGAAAATTCCAGGCATTGACCATCCATGCCTATGTAATTAAGCTCCCTGACATATGTGAAAAAGGGGCCTGCTGCAACTGGTCGCAATACCTCTGCGACAAAATTCTAGACAATGTGCACGAGGCGTAGGACCATGACAAGGAATTTTTCTACTCATGGCTAGTGATGTTAATTTCCTTAGTTATGTGGGAAGCACCTGACGATGCAGTGCTCCCTGAGCTTGAGCCAGGTATGTGTGAAGGAGCATGGTATGCGAACCTTTGGGATTTGAAATATTCCAAAAAAATTGAGGAGAACAAGGTGTTTTGGGTGTTGTTTGACAATGTATTAGTAGCCGCAATCCATTTCCGGCCCCGCTTATCACCTGCATTCTATGAAAAGTACAAGGGTATTGACGCATTTCAGGTGACTATAGAAAATGTGCAGATTTCGACCCGCAAAGATCCAACCTGGTATACCCCCCCTTATATGGCTATAGAAGGAGAGATTGATCAGCTCATTGCAAATTTTCCGCCGGCATGGAAGTTGGGCTTCAAATCCTCCGACCCAATCACCATACACACCTTCGGAAATGACGCAACTCCCAAGGATACTATCCCACCAAATATAGAAAAGAACAGTGAGGTGCATACTACGGAGAAACCCATGACCAAAGAGACCCCTAGCGATGCCACCACAGAGGCAGAGTGGGAGTGCCAGCCAGATGAAGGAATTGAAGGGCTTGGTGGCAAGGGTCGGCATCCCCACATGGAACCAAGCACATAGATGAGCTTCCCAAAGGATAGAGGAAGAAGCGCATGACTATTAAGCCTGGTGCGGAGATGGAGTTTACTTTGACAGAATATGACTTGGATAAGATTGCGGATGCAATCACTATCACGTCAGAAGACCGATGGAAAGCCTTGGAAGAACAGCAAAAGGCCGCAGTAGAAGCCCTACAGTCGAAAGTAAAAGCTCTTTAGCTAAATGAAGATACACTTCAGGCGAGTGTGGAACACGTGAGGCAGAATCAAGAAAGGTAGCCAGCTACAATTACAGCCTTGGAAACCATCACAAAAACTCTGATCTACTCCCTCCTAAGCACAACATTCACTGTATTACCCCTGAGCTTGTGCGCACAAGTCCGTTCATGTTCTGAGGTTGACGTCGATATCGCAAGGCTAACAGGAGAGAAAATCCATGCTCTATACATAGTCATCTCTGGCGTGATCCAGCACATAGAAAGACGGGTACAACAGTGACTCAACGAGGCTGAGTAGATCATTATAACCAAAACTGCCGAAACTGTCGAAGCCTAGGAAGCACACATTGCAGCAGTCGCACAACAGGTTGAATTGGAGCATCTAAGAGACCAGCTTTGTGAGGATATTTCGGAAGTAATCTCAGCATCCAATACACCACAGGCCAAGGTTGAGAGTTTGGTGGCTGCCTTGAAGGCCTCCCAGATCAAGGTACAGGCTTTTAAAGAATATTTAGAAAAAAAAATCGCTGCACTACAAGGCAAATTGTAGCGTGAGACCCCTCCTGAGGTGCGCACCAAGCGAGCTATGCTGGTCGAAGAAACTACAAGCAACATCACACAAAAAATCACCAAAGGCATATAATTTCTCGAAAATGCTATAGAGTTATGGTCCGCAGTGCAACACGATCCCCTTCTTCATCAATTCAATCAGGAGTTATGCCAGAAGGAGCAAGAATTTGAACAGATGGAAGCTATCATGCCCACCCTCATCCTAGCACAATTCGTAGCACGTCTTCAGACTAGCCATGCGCTCAAAAATTAGATTAAATGTCTTTGCCACAAAAATCAGGTCCTCAGTGACCAACTGAAGCCATTGGCTAACGAGGCTATCAAGCTTTCACAAGATTTATATGCGAAAATTAAGTAATTCAACCAAACGCTGGAGAGCATAACTGTAGCTACTGAAGGACCTACTTCATAAAATTTGGTTGACATCATGTAGAATGAAGCCGTGCAGAGTAAAGGTGTCATGGCCTCGTTTATTTCCACCATCGAACAACTCCAGGAAAAGATGAAGACCCCATTGTTGATGTGACTCTGGACGAGTCACAATATTGTGTTGGGGGCTTATTGGACCGGGGTCCCCTAACCACATTTTTGGTACAATTTTTGTAATATTTAGTCTAGAGCAGGGGCTTTGGGGTGGGTCAAGGCCCCTAATGTATGGTAATGGGTCAAAGGATAGACCAAGAGTCCACAAACCATGGTTTGCGGACCATAGAGTAGCGCAGGCTAATATTTTATAAATATATGGATAAATCGAATCTAGAGGTAGGCTAAGTTTTGGATTAAGCTGGATATGAACTTGTGAATCTTTGTGTCGATTATCTGGGTAAGGGCTCCTACTAGCTGTGTGTGCGGAGACCCTGAGTCCTACTGTGTGCAGACCCCGCTAGCACTGTGTGCGGGCTAGTAAATATAGTCCGTAAGTTGGATTTGGAAGTAACTGAATGAGAAGACTGTTTTTCGATAAGAGGAGTACTTCTATGTTATAGTCATTGGGTGCATTATATATGTTTTTTGAATAATGATGATTTAGTGATGCGCACATGGATGTGATATTGTAAAAGGAAATGAATTCATAGATCTGGTTAGATTTAATTACTTTGTTTCTGTTAACATACTATCTAACGAGTCATAAGCTTCGTTGAAGATATTACGTCAATACTGTTGGGTTCCTGGGTTAGGGCTTCCACAGCGTAGGTCTATTAGATCTGAAGGGACCCACTTCAATTAACTTTCTCTCTGTCAGGGTGTGTAAGCCTGGTTACATCACCCTCCCATACTACTTCTGGTGAGACCTTGACTTGCGCAAGTAGGCTATTTCTGAAAGGGCCAGTAGTACAGGGGTTTGTTGGCAAACCTTAAAAATGAACCTGGATGAAGACCCCTCAAGCCAAAAGTGCCTTGATAAAACTCTAAGGTAAAAGTCATGTAACTGCAAAGGCATTGAGATAACAAAGTGTAGACATGAAAATCCACATTAGTCATCATATAACATTCATGTTGTGTCGTACCAAGAATTCCAATAGATAGTTGCTAAAAGGGGGAGTTATTGATGGAGGGCTCGAAAAATATCCCTATCCATCAACAAATAGGAAAACACTACTTTTCATGGAGGTCTAGGACCCTAGTGGGACACATGACTTAAGATAAAGTGGAAGAAGCCACATGATATATAGATGACATGTATGTGTGATGTGGAAAATATGCTAAGGTGGCACGCTAAGGCATGAAACATGACATGTATATATGGCCTTTGGTGGATCAAGTGACTAGATTTTTGGTGACACATGGCACCTTTGAGGAATGCCACATGGTAGCATGATGTTAATGGGACACAACAGGAGGGGATGACGTTGAGGCTTATGTTAGTGCGTAAATAAATGACATGTGGTTGTGTATTATGGTGCCACTTTCATTGGAGTTTCCATGTGGTGCCGACATGGTGATATGCTTGGATGGTGACCACATCACCATGGAGCTCGAGACTGTGGAGGAAAATTATTGGTTCCATTTCATAGCGGGTTGTAGAGTTAACATAACCCGCGGAATAGATAGAAGGTGCATAATGGATATTGTCTCCATTATTTAGTGTAAATATTCATGAAATTTTGTGAATATTGGAGTTGTTTACACTGAAGAGGTAACAGTGTGGTTTGACAAGAGTGCTATATGGGGACCCTTTTGTTAGTTAAGAGGAATAAGTTTTTCATGTCACATAAATTTCAATGGAATATCCTTGGGGTATTGGAGTGATGGTATGATGGAATTACATTGTTTGGCATGGCCGGTTCCACACTAAACCGTGCGTGAGGTGGTGGGTCCAAGTTCTTTCCATGTGGTTGATATTTGTTGATGTGGAAATATTAAGGGGCTTAAAATTTCAATGGGCATAACTTTCATTCCAAAGGTTGGATTGAGGAAACATTTATATCATCAGAAATCTCTTGAGGATTTAAATACAATGGCGCTAACCAAATTTAATTCTGATAGCTTTGGTAAAGGATAAATTTTGGAACCCCATCTTCATAATGAGACCATGAAGGTGATGTTAATAAAAAATAACACCTCCCATTCAGTCAGAAGTAGTCCAAAGGGGTGGGAGGGCTCATTACACTCTCTTATATTAGAAAAAATAATAAGTTTGTAAGCTAAAATTAAAAACATAAGGTACATGCACTTTAAAATTTACACATTTCAAAATGATGAGCAAAAAACGACAAAAGATAAAATATTATTAAGTTTCCTGATTATTTAATATTACAAAAAATGTTTCTATTAAATTAGAAGCTTATATTGATCATCATGTTTCAAGATACATGAGGGATAATCCTGACCTTTTGACATGATGGATCTAACAACTATAAATATATAAATTAATGATCCACATTTCCATTAGGTAAAACACCTACACAATATTTAACGACTATTATTTTCCCGATTGATTACATGATCAACATTCATCGCATCCAACACTGTTAGAGATTGAGTTCAAGTAAAACACCTGCACAATATTTACTGATGCATCACTCACCCATGGGGTCAAAATATCTATGTTCATCACATCCAAATATGGAGATTAACATTGAGTTAAAAATTGTGCAATATTTAGTGACATTTTATCCAAACGATGGATCTAATGGACAACATTAACAAGGATCATTGATTGAGGTTGAATTCATGTCAAAATATGAATGATGGTTCATAAAATTGATCCATACACAAAAATAAAATGATAATATGGTGAAACTTTGATCATATGAAAAATATAGCTATATGATAAAAGGTGGGATCACCATATAGAAAATATTGATCTTGGGTTCTCATGGAAATTATTTATCTAGCATAAGTATGAATACTTGCATGTAAAAATTATGAAAAAAATTAATACGAAACACATAAAATATATCATCAATTTGTAAATGAAATCCATTATCAATTAGAACCACACAGGTATCAACACATTTTAGAGAGAAGTATTGATCACATTACAATCAAAAACTTTACTTTCAAATATAAATTGACTTTATGCTCAATGTTTGAAGGAACAAAGTTTGTATTTATTGCTACCTCGCAAGGAGGACCATCCCTAGTAGGAGCTAGATGTTGTAGCCCAATTTAACCCTCTTTTAAATTGGCTATATCTACAAATTCATTTTCACGTGTACCCTCAAATTATATTTGTTAGCCTTATTCTATCTCTTAAAACTCATATTTGGAATACTAATGTGCCCCTTATAGTTAACCTCTACCTCAATTATTTAAATTCACTGATCAAAATAACAATCCCATTTGAAACATTTGAACATAACAAAGATATAAAGAGTGACCACATTCAAATCATGTGAAAGAGTTAATAATTGGATAAAATTAAGAAAGTTTAATAATAAACAAAAATATTCATGTTACAAAATACCTTTTATAAATATCTTGTTGCACATATGAGAATTGTGACTTTGTTTTTTATAAGAAAGAATAATTTTGTAAAGGTGAAAAATATTTAAATTTTTACAAATCAAACTTACATTTATACATAGCTTGACACAAGGTACGTTTTAATATTCCAAACTGGGAATAGCAGCAATATAGTTCATAAAATGAAAGTAGCAGCATGTATTTAACACATGAGATCATGGGACCAATAGAAATCCATGTTATTGATCATAGGTTCAGCAAATAAGTGCAAAACAATGAGGCACTAGACATAGAATGTGATCACACAAGCCTCCAATACATAAACACTCTCAAAAGTGAGATGTTGCTGCAACAAAAAATGTCAGAGAGTTGCTACAGCACAGTTATATTATGCATAAATACAACTGGAGATGATAAAATGATGTAAAAATACTGATATAGGCCCCAATAGAATCTAAACATACAGATCCGGGCACTAAATCAACTTTCCAAGACAACCCAAGAGGGTTTCTGGAAAATGCATACAATGTGCATGTTAGCCATCAATAAAATTTTGTCATAACTGATGATGGCTAAAACAGGTATTTAGTTTTCAAGAAAAAAATTTCATGCAAAATTTGTGACTTCGTGAAGCCTCTTTGTGTTCCTTGTCCAACAATATCCATTCCATTGATAACTTCACTTCAAAACCTTGAAAAACCTGTTGTTTCCAAAGAAAAAATTATTTTCTAAAAGGCCATATTTCCATCATTTCATTTCCCTATTTCATTTTCACAATTTCCCCCATATCAATACCCCTTTCCTCCTCCATTTACCCTTATTTTCATTAAAAATTCCCTTTAAAACCATTTAATTGTTTTTATTTGGTTTTAAAAATTCCTTTCGTCTTACCTGAAACACTAAAAAAACAATAAAAACCCATAAAAAACCTTTGAAAAAGGCCTTTCTGCTCCTTTAGGGCCTTAAGCCCATTTTCGCTTAAACCCGGGCCCCTTTTTCTGCCATAAGACCATGCCATGCGATCGAAGCGCTAAGCCCATCATCATTTCGACGTTTTTTCCTTCCCAACGACCTTTTTTCCTTTGTAAAATGTTTTCCGCTGATGCAAAGCCCCGAATATTCCATCACATCGTCCATCGCATATTGGCATTCCCCGTTCCTTTGTTCCCAGACCCTTTCTCCACCTATATGCTGATCTAAAGATGGAATCTCCACCATTGATCGTCCCCAAGATCCGATGGCTATCGCTGCACTTCATCGCATCAGCGCGTCACAAATTCCTAACTCCCTTGTCTCCTGACCCTTTCCTCCCCGCCGATGTGATCCTGCGATCAAATCTCCATCGTCAATCAAGTCTGATCGGACGGTCAGCGTTGCTTCACATTTTTTTATTCACTTCCACCTTTCCATCCTCCATGATCAGATCTTTACCGTCGATCTGACTCCCTCAGATCTAACCGTCCTCGCTATCTCACAATTTCGTTTTCCTCCAACCATTCCCCTAGACTAGCCACCTTTCTCCAATACAATCTAGACCTTTGATCCTCACCATCCAATAGCCATCACTCTTTCGCTTTCCACCCCTCCCCTTGCACAATCATGCGTTTGTGTGATTCCACGACACAATCTCCGCCGTTGATTTTTTCAATCTGATGGCCCACATTACTTCTACCTTTCAAACCTCGCCCTTCTCATTCTCCCACATCAACATACCTCGACCATCGATCCTCACAATCCAACAAATCTCATTGCTTCCCATTTTATTCCACCCTTCCAGCCTTATGAACCTTCTCGTTTCATCTGAGCCATCGATCAAATCTGATCAGACAGTCCTCGCTCATCGGCACATCACAATTTTAAAATCCCTCTTCCCATGACCCTCTATTTCCCTGATTTCCTATCCCCTGAGTCAATCTAAGCCATCCATCTTCCAGATCCGACTTCCATCAGCTCTCCTCCAATATGATCTTGCCGGACCCACCCGACTGAGCAAAGCTTTTCATTGCATTCTCTTTAAATCTCCACCGTTGATCCTCACGATCCAACGATCCATATTCATTATCACACCATTTCATCAAAACGTTTCAAAATTCATTTTTAACACGAAATGGGTGGTTTTATAGGAACACACATCAACCTCTAAACCTTATTGCGTTCCCCCCACCAATACCACTTACCACCTTTACCCTATGCGAAAACCATTTCTAGTTTCGCAAAACCGATTTTCAATCCTCCTCGCCCATGCAAATTTTAAAACCCCCGCCTGCATTTCACCTCCTCTGCACTGCTCTTCTGCCTCCGCTGAACCCTCCAAAGCAGTTTTATCCACATCACACAGGTTTTTTTATAACATTTTGTGTTTTTTTGCAGGTTTCATGGAGTTTTCATAGCATAAATCCGTCCCACAATCCACTAAAGGGGCATGGCCGAGGATGACGATCCTCTGTGGCTGAATTGAATGCAAAAGGGGACAAAAAGGGTTGAATTTCATGTTTTAACTAGTGATTTATGAACATTGGTTACGTAGCGAAACCCTCTAGTGTAGGCAATCTGTAAACAAAGGAAGAAGTTACAATGAAGATCAGAGAAAGGATTAAAGCGCAAAGTGTAAATATCAAAAGTCTTAATCCGAAGATAAAGGAATAAAACACAGTTTTGAGGACAAAATTAGTTTAAAAGTTAAAACAGTCAGTGAAGGGAAAAAATCCTGAAAGATGATTATAAAAGGCCATAACATATATCAAAGGCCTAATTCAGAGTTTAAAGAGCATAAACAGATCAACAGAAGACCGCCTCCAAATGCTACATCAGTGAGGAAATTACTCCCTCCAAAGACTAAAAATGCCACCTATAGGCCTATTTACTCAAAAACATACACAGTAAATGCACAGTCAAAGATATTTTATTAAAGACAACTTGGAAGTAATTGCTAGCCTACCCAAAGGCTTCAAAGTCAAAAAAACGCAGCCTGAGTTAATGTAAAATTAATTAAAACAGAGTTAAAATATCTGAAATCTTCTCCATTGTGCCTCTCAAAGGCTGAGAAGTATTTACTCTGTGTTAATTGAACAAATAACTCTTCCTTTCACTCCACCACCTCAATTTACCTATAAATATCATAAGAGGATCCCATTGTAAATGTTGGTCAAATACTTATCAAGTTTAAATAGTTGTTGAGGCTGCTGAAGCTCTATTAGTAATTGAAGAAAGATAGGCTCAGATGAGAAGTTTGAAGCTCTAAAGACCTACTTATAAAAGTACCCTATTTCTCACTGATAAATATTTATCTTTATGTTTTCTTCTGACTGTGTTTCAATGGTGATTCAATAGAGTATAACCTGTAAATTGTTGGTAAGCCCATGTTTCCTGAGTATAACTTGAGTTATTGTCTTTGAAAGTTTCCCTAAGAGTATGCCAAAAGCAGGCTAGGTTAAAAGTCCTTACCTGATCTTAGGCTACTTTTTATGTTTATCTTAAATGTTTTCCTTTGGGAATATGTTGAAAGTAGGCTAGGTTAAAAGTCCTTACTTGATCTTAGGCTATTCTTTGTTTTCCTTTGAGAGTATGCTGAAATCAGGATAGATTCAAAGTTCTTACTTGATCTTAGGCTGCCCTCTATTTTCTTATATGTTTTCTTCTTTCACCATATTTCTTGATGTTTCATACCACAAATCAACTTAAATATATCCTTTGATATAGATGACTTGCCCCATTGACCGTTCTTGAAACTTGTTGTTTAATTAAATCCTTTGTGACTCCATAGCCCAATGGATTGATACTGTCCCTTACTTATCCTTTTAACTGAACCATTCTTTCAACTTTCTCACACCTTTACCCTTCAAAAGACTTCCTTCATTTTGATGATATCCTACCCAACCAAAACAAACAAATCCTTGTGGTTCATAACTAGCCTAATATCATATCTTTTGAAAACACTTATATAGAGAGATCCCCCTCTAAATCCAGGAGGGCTAGATCCTAGGATTCCAAAGTGGTTTTGATGTAGGCCCTGCAACATTTGTTCTTGCCAATCTTGCAAACTAAGGGAGTCCTAACATAGTGGTTACCATACTGGGGAAAATATTGAGTAATAGATAACTTCACAACTCAATGAACCCCTATTCCTAAATGAATCAAGTGTCACAAAGACTCGTTATTAATGATTTTTGATGGTGAACAACAACCAAACCTTTGAAAACAAGTAAAAATCCTTCACCTGGTGACTCCATTGGTATTCAGTAGGCCTGCTGACCCCACTAGTTTTTCCTAAGACTCCACTGAGAAACTTTTATCATAACATCATACCTACTCAGTTAAGAAGACTTTGAGGATTGAGTTTTATTTGAAAAATATTAGTTAGCCTTTAAAAGACTGTCATATTTGGTTGAAATTTTCTCATCATTTGGCCTAAAAACACCACATAGTGGATTCTAGAAGAATTTATACTAGAGCCTATCCTGACCCAAATCCTCCTGAGATAGTTGAGAATCCAGAAAGTATCCTTAGGAAATCTCCTAAATCCAAGACCTCAACTGTTGTCAGACCAATTCATAGAGCTAACTCTGTCCCTGAAAATCTCTCAGCTCTGCAAGATACATAAGTTGACTTAAGAAACCCATCTAGAACTAATTCACTTAGTGATATAGATCAGATAGACTTTGAGTCTCCACACTCACCCCAACATAGTGGTGAACATACTGATAGTAGAGAAACCACTCCACCTGATCTTCATTTCATTCATAATTTTGGTTTCTCTCATCCTAGATCTCCTCAACAGTCTCTTTCTGGTCCAAGTACTTCTGTTATTCATACACCCACTGTTCAAACTACTCCATTCCATCCTCCCCCTCCTTTCATAAACCCTCCACTTGTAAACCCCCTATTTATCCCAAAACCTCCTATCATGGCAGCATGGTATGCTCCTCTAGTCCTTCCTTTACCTTTAGTAAATTTTCCACAGGACTATCATTCCAAGATTCCATTATATGATGCTAGTGGTTCTATTACTGCTCAACTACATGTGGACAAGAAGAATGATTATTTTGATAGAAATGAGATTGATGATGAAACCGTTAAACTCAGATTGTTTGCTCAAAGTTTAGGGGGAGAAGCAAGAAAATGGTTCAAAAGCTTAACCCTAATAGTATTAATGACCTCCAAGATTTCCATCAATCATTCATAAGAAAATGGGAAATTAGGAAGAACCCACTCCAAATACTTTCAAATTACAACAACCTCAAGAGAAACATTGGGGAAAGTGTTCAAAGTTATTGCACTAGATTTATTACTATTTATAACGCACTATCCCAAGAGTTGAAATATCCACAAGGCTCAGCTTTGGCCAATATACCCGAAGGATTTGATCCCGAAATGGCCTACCAGCTAAGATAAAGGGATCCCTTAACTTTAGAAGACATGCAAAAGGGAGCTCTTAGTGTGGAAACAAATCTGATTGAGAAGAGAGCTAGAATGAAGACTGGGAAGAGGGTATCATATAGGGATGAAGCTGTACCTTCCACATCTGACTCAAAACTAGAAAGGATGATGGAAAAGATGATGGAGAGGATGAGCATATATGAAAAAACTCAATCTAGAGAAAATCAATCGGCTCCTCAAAATAGAAACCAGTCCCAGAATCAAAATCAGAACTTTAGAAGAAATCAACCTCAGAACAGAAAAAGAGATGTTGATCAATAGATTAGACCTCCTTTCCAAGAAAATTATGTTAATGAGGATGAAGAAACAATTGAACCAACAGAGGATGATAACATAAACATGTTGGGAGTAAGCGATGAGGATTATGATTACCTCCATAAAAGAAAACAAGGTCTATATACTCCCTATGATGATAGAAAACAAGAAACTTAATGCTATGAACAATATTTCGAAAATGCCATCATAGGATCACCTAAACATTATGACCTAAGAAGTAAAAAGAACCCAGAAACCCCCAAGAATAAAACCTCTGATAATTATTCCAAAAATAGCCCTATAAATACTTCCAAAAAGACAACATAAACCATGACATAGGGGCTGAAAGTTCTAATCCAAACAAGGGAAAAAACACCCAAATCAATGAAAAACAGAGTGGTGACCCTAGCAGCACTAGCACTTCAGCTAATTCTCCTGAAAAAACCATTTTGACTGCTATAAATAGTAGAAATCAGCAAGCTAATTTTTCTGATAAAGGAGTGACTAACAAGGCTAAATCAAACATTTTGAAAAATCAGATTCCCTTTAGCCTAGAGAGTGAAATTGCTAAAATCAAAATCTTTGTCCCACTTACTGATTTAGTCACTCAAAATGTATATAGAGGTCAAGTCTTGAAAGCCTTGAACTAGAAGATGTTCATGATACTATTAATTTAAATGATGATACACCAAAGCTTATGTTTGGTCCTAAGATTGAAGGAAAATTTCAAGAAGGAAGTACCCCTCCATTCTACATTAGTTTGAATATCCATGATAAGAATTTACACAATGCTATGCATGATTCAGGGGCTTCACATAACCTCATTCCCAAAGCAATAATGGAAAGATTAGGCTTAGAGGTGACCATACCATACAAATATTTATATTCATTTGATTCAAGTAGAGTGAAATGCCTAGGCATGATAAAATATCTTTGTGTTAATTTAGCTCAAATCCCAGCCAAAAGCCTAGTAATGGACATTGTAGTGGCTGATATACCCCCCAAATATGGCATGCTTCTTTCAAGATCATGGGGTGCTAAGTTGCAAGGTACTATGCAGATGGATATGACTTATGCCACCATCCCTGTCTTCAGTCAACCTAGAAGACTCTATAGGGAAACACACATGAAATATATGGTGAGTAGTCAAGAAAGGCCAGAAAACTGTCCTCTCTATTTTATACATACTAACCTTGACTCATTCATTATTTATAATGATGAGATCCATAATGAGCAAGAGTTAGTCAATAAAACATCAGCCAATATAGCTGTCACTCCACCTCCAAACATAGTGGCAGCCATAGATGAAGAGGAAAACAAGGAGAAAGATAAAAAACATTTCTCTAATTCATAAAATCATATCAAACAGATTGAAGTTCTTGAGGTCAAAAACAATCATAAACATAGTACCGATCAAGGAAACCAAAGAATAAGCCCTCAAAACAATGAAAACCCTAAGGAACAAAACAAAACTCAACGTAGTGTAGACCTACAGGAACAACACAGTGACAGGTTAGGCAAACAAGACAGAGAGGACATCACTGAAATGAATGACAAATCTGAAGACAATCCTCTTTGGAGTATGAGTTTTGATGGATCTTGCTCTAAAACTAGTGCAGGAGCAGGCATATGGGTGCATAACACTGAAAAAAATCATGCTGAGGGTCATTCCTATAGATTAAACTTCCAATGCACAAATAACATAGAAGAGTAAGAATATCTCCTTTTAGGCCTGCACTTATTGAAAAAATTAGGGGCCAAAAGAATAACAATTTATGGAGATTCAAAGTTGATAATTAGGCAAGTAAATGGGGAATATACTGCTAAACATCCCATACTTAGAGCCTATAGAGATGATGCCATGGACTTGTTAAAAACATTTGCTCAATTACAACTTACCTTTGTCCCAAGGAACCAAAACATTCTTGCTAATGGATTAGCCTTTGCTACTAGTACTTGTCTAAGACCATATGAAAGAAAAAAATACACCATCCAAGTCAAATATAGACCAGCTATCCCAGATAATGAAAAATACTGGCAAGTTTTTGATGGAGATAAACAAATAAAAGAATTCCTACAGTCCAAAAATGAATTTGGAATACCAAATTCAGATTTAGAATATGAACAAGACTGTCCTACTAAAGAAAACCCACTTTCTGAAGAAGAAAAGTCTCTTGAGATTGCTGAAATAAATCTGTTAACTAGTAAACCCAAACAAAAAATAGAAAATAGCACAGATTTAGAAAAAGAAGACTTAGAAGTGTTGCAATCTAAAGATCAAAGATTTCCAAAAGGACTGGTCCCATTAGAAGAATTGTTTGACTTGAATGATGTTGCCAAAATTCCAAAACTGGAACCTGTTGAAGCTGAAGTGGAAGAATGCAACATAGGTAGTGAGGAAAAGCCCAAAATGATCAAATTATCCAAAACACTGTCAACTCACATCAAAATGAAATACATTGAGCTGTTTAAAGAATTTTCTGATATTTTTGCATGGAGCTATGAAGATCTAAAATCATATGATACAGATATAATCCAGCATAAGATACCCCTCAAAGAAAACCAGAAACCTTTTAAAGCAAAATTGTGCAAAATCAACCCTGTTCAATTACCTCTGGTAGACAAAGAAATTAGAAAAATGTATGATGCAAGAATCATAGTCCCAATAATATATTCAGACTGGGTATCTAATCTTGTATCTGTTAGGAAGAAAACATGATAAATAAGGCTTTGCATTGACTTTAGAAACTAAAAAAAACCTCATTAAAGGACAACTATCCCTTACCCAAAATGGATCATATCTTACAAAAGGTAGTTGGTTCTAAGATAATTTCTTTGCTAGATGTCTTCTCAGGTTACAATTAGATATTGGTACATCCTAATGATCAACTTAAAACAACCTTTACTACTCTTTGGGGTACTTTCATGTATTTGAAAATTCCCTTTGGTTTAATGAATGTTGGTGCCACATTTCAGAGAGCCATGGATATAGCATTCTCAGAAGAAATCGGTTACTTCATTATGATTTACCTTGATGATATCACTTTATATTCAAAAACATATGAAGAACACCTAATACACTTGAGAATTTTTTTTGAGAAATGCAGAAAATATGGGTTGTCCTTAATTCCAAAGAAAACATTGTTTGGTCTCCAAGAAGGTAAACTTCTTGGACATATCATATCAGAAGTGGGAATAAGGATAGACCCAAAGAGGATCAATGGTATATTGCAAATCAACCATCCTAGAAACATCAAGGAACATCAATATTTCATTGTAAAGATTAATTTCTTGAGAAGGTTCATACCCAATCTAGCTGAACTCCTTAGAATCATGAAAAATATTCTTAAGAGAGAAGAATGAGTTAAACGAACCTTAGAAGCAAAGAAATCATTCGAGCTGGTAAAAAAAGCACTTACCAAAACACCAGTTCTTATCAGTCCTGATTTTACAAAATATTTCTTCATATTTTCATTTGCCTCAGAACACACAGTAGCTGATGTTCTACTACAGAAAAACATGAATGGACAAGAGCAGCTAATTGAATTTTTCAGCAAGGCATTAAGAGATGCACCTCTGGAGCACAATATAATGTAAAAACAAGCCTTTTCCTTAGTCAAAGCCTTAAAAAACTTTAGAGTTTACATTTTACATTCCCACATCATAGCATTTGTGCCTCATTCAAAGGTAAAAGACATATTGACCCAAGATCTAGATGGAAAAAGAGGAAAGTGGATTGCTATAATTTTAGAATACGACTTAGAAATCAAGCCCACTAAGCTCATAAAAGGTCAGGGACTAGAAAAACTTATGGCCAAATCCAACTTTCAAGCTCTTGATATAAACATGTTTAATGCATTAGATGAACAGGAGGAGTTGACAGCTCCAATTATTAAAGATCATTTTCTGAATTCATCTTGTTATGTTGATTTTTTGTATTTTTTTCTCAACCTAAATGTCCCTCTTGGTTTGTCTAAAATAAAGGCAAGGTTCCTAAAGTTGAAAGCTCTAAATTTCTGCATTTTGCATAAATGTTTATATTGGAAAAATGCTAGTGGATTATTGCTTAAATATTTGCCTGAGAATGATGCAGATAAGATCAAGCACGAGTTTCATGAAGGATAATGTGGAGGCCACCTCTACTAGAAGTCAACTGCTAACAAAATCGTTAGAGCTGGTTATTATTGGCCCACCCTCTTTCAAGATGTCCATAAAATGAATATTGCCTGTCACAAATGCCAAATCTTTGAAGGCAAAAGAAATATGCTTCCCTTACCTCTGAAACCAATCACTGTTGAAGCTCCTTTTTAGCAGTGGGGTCTAGAACTCATTGGGGAAATCCATCCTGCTTCATCTGCCCAACATAAATGGATCCTCACAAAAACAGACTATTTTACCAAATGGATAGAAGCCATCCCTTCTAGGAATGCCACAGTCTCAGTTATCATTTCATTCCTTGAAAACCATATACTGTCTAGATTTGGCTATCCTAGAAAGATCATAATTGACAATGCTGCTGCATTTGGATCTAAAAATATGGTGGAATGTCATAAATATCAGATTGTATTGGGCCATTCTACAGCTTATTACCCTCAGGGTAATGGGTTGGAAGAGTCCTCAAACAAAATTTTGGTGAAAATAATCAAGAAGTTGTTGGAAGATAACAAGAAATCATGCCATAGTAAGCTATTACATGTATTATGGGCAGACAGACTAACAATTAAAAAATCAATTGGAATGTCTCTCTACCAAATAGTTTATGGAAAAGATGCAATATTTCCAACCAGTTTAGGAGTCCCAGTCATGAAGCTAATCCAAGAAGTACAATCTGAAGATGATGATATGACAAGAAGAATAAACCAGGCTATACATCTTCAGCAAACCAGAGAAGAGGTATACATAAGAGCACAACAACTACAAGAAAGCATCACGAAGCTGTTTGAAAAAAGAACCAAGGCAGGTGACTTTAAAATTGGTGACAAAGTATTGAAATGGTATTCAATGAGAGAATATAAGGGAAAACATGGAAAATTTGATAATTTATGGCAAGGTCGTTATCTTATTCAATTTTCCATTGGGAACAATGAATTCTTTCTACAAAAATTGGATGGAGATGAATATTTTGGAGATCCTGTCAATGGAAGTTTTCTCAAACATTATTTCTGTTAACTGATATTTTAGTTTCAAATATTTTTTTTTCATTGTATATAAAACTGCTTTTAAATTTGAGAAATGAAAAAATAAAAAAACAATAGAAAAAAAAAAAAAGAGACCAGATTAAAAGAAGAAAGGTAAAACCCCATGCCAAAAAAGAAAAGAAAAATCTGAAAGTGTGCAAGCTTAACTGCCACTACTTGAGAGAGCACTACTATTTAGTCATAGAGCCTAATCATGACTAGATAGATTTCAATTTACTATTGATAGGTTAGTGAAGAAGATTTGCAAAACAATTTAATCTTGCCTTATCAGTAGAATAGATTAGGATAGATAGAAATGGCTCTAATCAGACCAAAACTTGAGCCAAAGATAGAGAAAAATGGTTCAAACATGCTCACAATATGAATCAAGAGAAAAGGAAAAGGATGACTCAAAACAGATCAAAATCTGAGTCACAAGAAAGAATGATGTTTTAAAAATTTTAGATCTTAAGCCTTCAAAGTTTTGTTTTAAATTTTCTGAAAATAAAGTCTATGTGCAGCTTGTACATACAACCATAGCCTCAATAGAAAATCAGACAGCTTAATCCTGGTTTGTCTATGTTTTAGTTTTCTGTTTTAGAATATAGAGAATAAAATCTGTCAAACAGTTTAATCTTCACAGATAGTAGCTTAGGTAGAGAATTTATGAGTTCAACTGTTTAATCTAAACTCATGGAAGAAATAAGGGTAGAAATAGATTAGTTTTCTTGCTTTCAATAAGAGAATAAAATGTTGATGTTAAAGGTTTGCAAGTCCAAGTGAACCTTATGAAGAATTTTTTTTAGGAAATTAGGTTGTGTAGGTAGTGGTTTGGGAAAAACTCATTTTGTTGATACAAAGTTCTAATCATATTTTTAAGCAGCATTATCAAGTAAGAAAATGTTTTCAAAATGATAAGGCACTGATCTGCATTCCAAAGATAAAATTCTGAAGATTCTTGACACCTCCAAGGAGCTTCCATCCCCAAGTGGAGCCACTGTTAGCCATCAATAAAATTTGTCATAACTGATGAAGCTAAAACAGGTCTTTAATCTTCAAGAAAAAAATTTCATGCAAAATTTGTGATTTCTTGAAGCCTCTTTGTGTTCCTTGTCCAAAAATATCCATTCCATTGATATCTTCACTTCAAAACCTTCAAAATCCTGTTGTCTCCAAAGAAAAAACTATTTTCTAAAAGGCCCCATTTCCATCATTTCATTCCCCCATTTCATTTTCACAACTGCTCCCATATCACTCATTTTTCCTCTAAAATGGCCCATTTCCTCCTTCATTTACCCTTATTTTCCTTAAAAATTCCCTTTAAAACTATTTAATTGTTTTTATTTGGTTTTAAAAATCCCTTTTGTCTTACCCAGAACATTAAAAAAACCATAAAAACCCATTAAAAAACTTTGAAAAAGGCCTTTCCACTCCTTTAGGGCCTTAAGCCCCTTTTCGCTTAAACCCGAGCCCCTTTTTCCGCCATAAGACCATGCCATGCGACCGAAGCGCTAAGCCCATTGGTATTTTGGCCTTTTTTCCTTCCCCATGACCTTTTTTCCTTTGTAAAATGTTTTCCGCCGATGCGAAGCCCCGATTGTTCCATTGCATCGGCCATCGCATATCGACATTCCTCGTTCCTTTGTTCCTGGACCCTTTCTCCACCGATATGCTGATCTCCTGATGAAATCTCCACCATCAATCTTCCCCAAGATCTGATGGCTATCGCTCCACTTCATCGCATCGACGCGTCGCAAATTCCAAACTCCCTTGTCTCTTGACCCTTTTCCCCCCACCGATGCGATCCTGCGATCAAATCTCCACTGTCGATCAAGTCTGATCGGATAGTCCATGTTGCTTCGCATTTTTGTATTCACTTCCACCTGTCCATCCTCCATGATCAGATCTTCACCATTGATCTGACTCCCTCAGATCTAATGGTCCTCGCTATCTCGCAATTTCATTTTCCTCCGACCATTCCCCTCTACCCACCTTTCTCCGATACAATCTGGACCGTTGATCCTCCTGATCCAACGACCATCGCTCCTTTGATTTCCACCCTTCCCCTCACACCATCACACCTTTGTGCGATTCCGCGACGCAATCTCCGCTGTTGATTTTTCTATCCGATGGCCCACATTACTTCTGCCTTTCAAACCTCACCCTTCTCATTCTCCCCCATCAACATATCTCGACCATCAATCCTCAAGATCTGACGGCTCTCATTTCATCCCCTTTTCTTCCACCCTAAAATCCTTATGAACCTTCTCGTTTCATATGAGTCGTCGATCAAATCTGATCGGACGGTCCTCGCTCATCAGCACATCGCAATTTTAAAATCCCTCTTCCCATGACCCTCTATTTCCTGATTTTCGATCCCCCGAGTCGATCTGAGCCATCCATATTCCAGATTTGATGGCCATTGACTCTCCTCCCATATGATCTTGCTGGTCCCACCCGACCGCGCAAAGCTTTTCATCGCATTCTCTTTAAATCTCCACCGTTGATCCTCACCAAAATGTTTCAATATGCATTTTTAATGCGAAATGGGAGGTTTTAGAGGAACATGCATAAAAATCTAAACCTTAATGTGAAATGGGAGGTTTCCCCCGCCAATACCACTTACCGCCTTTACCCTATGCGAAAACCACTTCTGGTTTCGCAAAACTACTTTTCAATCCTCCGCGCCCATGCAAATTTTAAAACCCCCGCCTGCATTTCACCTCCTATGCACTACTCCTCCGCCTCTGCTAAACCCTCCGATGCAGTTTTATCCACATCGTGTAGGTTACTTTTATAACAATTTGTGTTTTGTTGTAGGTTTCATGGTAGTTTCATAGCATAAAGCCGTCCCACAGTCCAATAAAGGGGCATGGCCGAGGATGACGATTCTCTGTGGCTGAATTGAATGCAAAAAGGGACAAAAAGGGTCGAATTTCATGTTTTAACTAGTGATTTATGAACATTGGTTATGCAGTGAAACCCTCCAGTGCAGGCCATCTGTATACAAAGGAAGAACAATGAAGATCAGAGAAAGGATTAAAGCGCAAAGTGTAAATATCGAAAGGCTTAGTCCGAAGATAAAGGAATAAAGCAAAGTTTTGAGGAAAAAATTAGTTTAAAAGTCAAAATAGTCAGTGAAGGGAAAAAATCCCGAAAGATGATTAAAAAATTCCATAAAATATATCAAAGGCCTAATTCATAGTTTAAAGAGCATAAACAGATCAGCAGAAGATTGCCTCCAAATGCTACATCAGTGAGGCAATTACTCCCTCCAAAGACTAAAAATGCCACCTACAGGCCTCTTTACTCAAAAGGATACACAGTAAATGCACAGTCAGAGATATTTTATTAAAGACAGCTCAGAAGCAATTTCCAACCTACCCAAAGGCTTCAAAGTCAAAAAAACGTAGCCTCAGTTAATGTAAAATTAATTAAAACAGAGTTAAAATATCTGAAATCTTCTCCATTGTGCCTCTCAAAGGCCAAGAAGCATTTACTTTGTACTAATTAAACAAATAACTCTTCTTTTCACTCCACCTCCTCAATTTACCTATAAATATCATAAGAGGAGCCCATTGTAAATGTTGGTCGAATACTTATCAAGTGTAAATAGTTGTTGAGGTTGCTGAAGCTCTATTAGTAATTGAAGAAAGATAGGCTGAGATGAGAAGTTTGAAGCTCTAAAGACCTACTAGACTTGAATATTGTAACTGGTTTGAACATCAAATATACAAGATAATTTATGGGATCCTGGTCTATGTCAGCGGTGATGTGTTTCTTACTGTAATTTTTGTTTCTCTTATGTTTTTCATACTTTCCACTTTCTCTGATAAAGAACAGCAAGTAAAGATTAGGATTTACTTCTAAAAATACCCTAATTCTCACTGATAAACCTTTATCTTTAAGTTTTCTTCTGACTATGTTTCAATGGTGATTCAATAGATTATAACCAGTAAATTGCTGGTAAGCCCATGTTTCCTAAGTATAACTTGAGTTATTGTCTTTGAAAGTTTCCCTAAGAGTATGGAAAAAGCAGGCTAGGTTAAAAGTCCTTACCTGATCTTAGGCTACTTTTTATATATATCTTAAATGTTTTCCTTTGGGAATATGCTAAAAGTAGGCTAGGTTGAAATTCCTTACTCGATCTTAGGCTATTATTTGTTTTCCTTTGGGAGTATGATGAAAGCAGGATAGATTCAAAGTTCTTGCTTGATCTTAGGCTGCCCTCTGCTTTCTTATATGTTTGCTTCTTTCACCACATTTCTTGATGTTTCATACCACAAATCAACTTAAAGAGATCATTTGATATAGATGAATTTCCCTATAGACTGTTCTTGAAACTTGTTGTTTAATTAAATCCTTTGTGACTCCATAGCCCAATGGATTGATACTGCCCCTTACTTATCCTATTAGCTAAACCATTCTTTCAACTTGCTCACACCTTCACCCTTCAAAAGACTTCCTTCATTTTGATAATATCCTATCCAACCAAAACAAACAAATCCTTGTGCTTCATAACTAGCCTAATATCATATATTTTGAAAACACTTATATAGAGATATCCCTCTCTGAATCTAGGAGGGCTAGATCCTAGGATTCCAAAGTGGTTTTGATGTAGGCCCTGCAGCGTTTGTTCTTGCCAATATTGGAAACTATGACAGTCCTAATAGTGCCAATGTAAGTTGCAGCCCTAGGGCTGAAGATATGCTACAACAATAGAAATGAGAAGATATTGCTGAAGCTGATGTAGAAATCTACATCCCTCCTTCAACAGATCCTCCGGATGAAAGAATGGCTCCTCCACTGAAGAAATCTCCTCCCAAAACAATCACTGCAACTACCCGTGCAACTCCTCCCTAAAATAACGCAGATCAAGACTGAAACTATGTTGTAGGGGATGAATACTACTTGGCCTGATGTAAAATGTGTGAAATAAGCCAAAGGGGCTTCTTTAAAGGCCTCCCAATGTATGGAAACCTTCTTCCATTGAAAAACTAGCTCTGAAGACACCCGATCTAATCCTTCACTACTGCACCCTGCAACACAACACAATAACCTAAAGAAACTATGCCGACGAAGAAAGATGTAGCTTGGCCTGAAAACTTAAATGTGAAAATGAATACAATACTCTTCCAAGAGGCCTCTCAAGGAAAGAGGTGGGATTACCGCTTGGGAACACTTGGTGCTAAACAACACAGCAACCCCGCTAAACAACAAAGGAATGCAAAGTCTAAACAGACCATATACAAAATAATATTCCCAAAACATGAGCTCAAATGGCTACCATCCTCTTCCTTAAATAGAATATGAGCTTGCTTGCCCTTGGCCCCACTCAATTAGGTCATTTCCTTCATGAGATCCATCTCCCTCCAAAACTACATTATTCCTCAATTAATCTCCACTCCTCCATAACAACGTTGTTGACTTGGTCAAAGTTGACTGAATCAATATGATCCAACCCTGTTCACACTTGGAGGTGCTTTATTTAGTTGTTGAAAAAGGTCCCCTTTCACACTTGAAGTGTTTTTATTGCTGCTAAGGAGACTTATGGGCCTCCCCAACAACTTATTCACCTACCTAGTGACAAAAAAAACTATAATATTCCATTTAGATGAAGCTTAAATTTTTGGAATATTACATACGTGAAAAATCAAATGATATCAATTAAAATTTGAAGGTTATGTCACAAACTATTTGACACCTAATGTAAAGTTGTTAGAACAATGATCACACTAAGCGCGGGGGGGGGGGGGGTGAATCAGTGTGGTGGAAAATTTATTATTTCAAAACTTTTCATCAATAAAAAAAATGTAGCAATGCAGCATAACAATAAATTATACAATGCATCAAGAAGTCATCATCACATAAACATAAGAGGATGCAAGCTCTTACGTGGACACCCTTATGGCATAAAAAAATTATTTTTCTTCTATTTCTTCAATTCATTGCATTGATTTGTAGGCACCAACCTACTAGAGGAAGCACCCCCAAGATGTACAAGCAACTACTTATGATAGGCTACACCTTGATTGAGGCACCAACCTCAGAGATTATCAAGATTTTATTTGCTATAGGATTCGATCTAATTAATACACCCACCTCCTTCTTCAACTTCTTGTGGACCACTTTTCATAATATTTCAAATTGGGTCCACCTACTTCTTCAATACGTGTCTTAAAAAAATGGTCATTCTATTGTTTTCATAATGTTGTCATACACCTAGCATATATTTTCCATACCTTGTTACCACCTCTTCATCAATTTTACATTTGGTCACATAAAACTCTTCTTAGAGCCAAATGTGGCGATATACACAATACTCAATTCCACCTTCTCATAAACCTCAAAAACACATAACACTAATTTTGAGCATAAAAAATATATCAATTAGGATTTTCATTCCTTCAAAAATTCTCACCATTGAATCCTAATCATCATGTTGCTTTAGAAATCAAATTAGTCTTTCAAATGAGCCTAGAAATTCCAAAAAACCATATAAAATAAAAAATAAAATTAAGGGTTGGAAAGAATGGCATAAACCAACCCCTTCTACAATTTGATACTTTCCATAGTCGATATACAAAAAAACCCATTTTTAGGTGCCATGAATATTTGATCTCATAACTACTCAAAAATTAATGAAATCAAATCTGTCTTTATTTAACCAATCAAATCAATTAGGGCTTCCATGTTAGATTCCAGTTGCTTTGAGATATTCCAAAATCATTCAAAGTGACTACATCATGGTCAAACCATTTCATTTTTGTGTTAAGGCCAATCAGGGAAAATCTAGGCTTCCATGTCAGAGTCTAAAACTTTTGTTTCTCCATTAGATCCAATCATAGTGACCAAATTAGAATCAACCTTATTCATCGTTATGTCAAGACCAATCAGGCAAATTCTAGACTTTCCACATCAGAGTCCATTCTCTACAATAGAACAATAACATAAATGGAGTTTCAACCCTATTACCTTCTAGATACAACTGCCTACTCTATAGCTTCTCCACTTGAAGACACATTATTTCAAGCGCTTGGTGGGTGTATATATAGTTTCATGTGTGGCCCTTGGTTAGGGATATTTGACCAATGGATTTGACATCTTAGAAAACATGCTCAATATTTAAATATGCTAAACATTATACAATTTCAGTCATTATCCACCATAGTTTATATTGTTGAACCATAAATACACCTAGAATATGCACATTGTTTAACAAATTTGGTGTTTGAGTGATTTTGTCCATAGTTTGGGTCCTTTACTAATGTTGATTTTGAAATGTCCATAAATTCTCATCTTCGAGGAGTTTTTAGAGTGTGAAATACCATTGGAAATGTCTCAACGAGGACTATACGAGCATACCATCCATAGGCTCATTAGGACATCATAACTTCATCAAAAACTCAATAAAATTCAAATGTATTTAACTTCATTTAATGAGGCCATGCAAGAAGTCCGGCTATCATATTGCTTCATCAATATAAATTTTTCTTCCTTAGGGATCCCCTTTGAAATCAATGACACTTTTTTTCATCAATGAAAACACTATGTCAAATAATTTCCCCATTTTTCATTGATTTCAACACCACGAAACATTGATTGTCATTAATGGAAATGGGCTAAACTCCAAACTCTGCCTAACATGCTGTTGGGGAATTCTTATTTATTTTTTTGGTTCTATTCTTTCTTTTCTTATTTCATGTTTGAATTTTCTCTCCCTTTGACCTATTTATTGATCTTATTTCTTATTTTTATCCTTATTCAATGTTTTCATTCTCTCCCCCATTAACATCAATGGAAAAGGGAAATGGTTTCACACCAAGTTGTCATGAATTTGTGTGAACTTGATCCCAATATAATTAAAGTCTACTCCTGATATATTATGTTTCACGTGATTTATAAGGCACCTCAAATTTTTCTTAAACCTTTCTATGGACTTGATAGAGTCTTTCTTTGATACCATGCTTCCAATTCTTCTACCAATATTCTTGGACAAGGTCTCCCCTTGAGGCCATGTTGTTAATGCTTCTCCAACTGTTCTTGGATAGATTATCCCTCTGAGACCATGTTGCTAATGATTTTACACATGGTATTGGTATTTTATATGGACCTCATAGATTATCCCCTAAAATAATTATTTGATATGCTAATATACATCTTCCTCCTATCATTGAATAGATGAGATCCATACATTACCTTAACTGATATTAGTGAGATAGCCCTTCCTGTGAGGAAGAGACCACTCCCATCCTTTGTCAAAGATATTTGAATCTTTCCCTTGGTAGTGGCTCAATAAAGATATCAACAATGTGATCTTTTATCAAAATATATTCCAATAATATTGATTAATCCACAACTTGTTCTCGTAAAAGGTGATATTTAATGGGAATGTGCTTTGTTTTCAAGTGCATGATAGAAATTTTTGAGATATTAATTTCATTGGTAATATTACACGTTAGAAATTGGTTAATAATTATGTTCTTTAATATCCTTCAAATTTTACTTCATTCATAGAACCTGGGTAAAATAGGTAACTGCAACAATATAGTCTACTTTGGTAGTAGATAAAGTGATAGATGATTTCTTTATTCTGAGCCAAGATACCATGATTTTTTCAAGAAACAATGCTCCTCCACTAATTCTCTTTTTGTCCAAGGCTTCCAGACAAATATGCATATCTACAAGCCTTAAGAGTAAGGTTTATTCCCTTGGGATTCCATAAGTTGAATTACATGGTGCCCTATAAATAATTGAATATTATCTCCACAAAATTTGCATGAAATTATTTTGGACATGATTGAAACCTGCCTACCAATCCCACAACTTACATAATGTCGAGCCTTAATTTTTTCAAATAGAGAAGGCTACAAAACATGTAAATGTACATGCCTTGATCTACCTCAAGATATTCATCATCTTAACTAAGTTTATAACCTGTAACCATGGGAGTTCTTACAAGGGCACAATTTTCCATTCCAAAAAATCTCAATATTTCTTTAAGTTACTTGGACCAAGATATGGAAATTCCCTTTTTGGATTAATTAACATGTAATCCAAGGAAGAAAGATATTTCAGTCAACATGGGAATTTCGAATTACTTTTCCATTCTAGTCACAAATTTCCAACTCATGGAATCATCATCACCACCAAAAAAAATATCATACACATAAACAACAAGGATGGCATGTTAACTATTTTCATTGTTATATAAAAATTTCTATCAGTTCATCATTTATTGAAATTTTGTTGATGATTATAACCATCCAATATAGAGTACCATGCCCTAGGAGCTCATTTCAAACCATACATTTCTTTCTTTAGCATGCATATATAATTTTTATCTCCCATTAATTGGAATCCAATGGTCAGATATTGAGTATTATTTTGTCTTGAAGAAGACTTTGGTTTTCTTCCAAAATTGATATGATCTATAGACATGATTGTTAGGCTTTGGAATTATAGGCATGTCTCTGACAACTTGTGTTCTTGCAGATTTTACCAAGTTGTCAAAACTAGTGTGTCCAAACCTTTTATGTCATACCAAAATTTTATTCATCTTTATAATGCAACATTTTTCAATTTCTGATCCATCAAGGATATATACATTTCCATCCATTTTGATAGCTTTTCCACCAATTTGCTAATATCTAAATTAATAATTTCATAACTTTTGGAGTTCAATGTGATATTGAACCCTTGATCACACATTTGAGTGACACTTAAAATATAATGTTTCAAACCTTCCCTATACAGAAAATCATGGGATTTGTTTCTTCCATTGTAAAATTTGATCGTTCCTCTTCCTACGGTTCCTGTAAATGCATTATTTCCAAAATTTACCTTACCTCCATCTCTCGCCTTGATGTTGAAAAAACTGTTTTGATTCCTTGTCATGTGGATTGAGAAACCAATTTCAACATATCACTTATCTTCTTTCTTTTGAAAATATAGCACGAGACCACACCTTTATTCTCCATGCTTAAAAATCCTAGGGGGTACCTTTCCTTTATTTAATTAATTTTATAGTATGTGGCCTTATGTAAGAAATTGTGGCATATAAAACATTTGATATGAATTTGAAAATTATCTCTTCCAGAACCATAGTTAGTTTCCATATGACTAAATGTATAACATATGTAACAATAACCATAATATAATATGGTACCTAAATGATTATTTCTTATTGATTACATTTTCTGGAAGTCTTCCTAATTTTTTTATGACTATCTGGTTAAATCTATTTCCCTTTTGAGGATGAAAATTTCATATTCACTTTATTTCAGCTTATTTTCCTTATATCATAATTTATTTGAAAATATTAACTCACACTTACATTTGAACTCTTCCAAATCAAATTCCAAGAGCATGATTGAGTTTGCATCTGAATCCATAATACAAGATTCCTTTGATGCACCTTCCAGTAGTTAATTTTTCATAAAAGAACCCAACTTGATACAACTTGTTAGACCAAAGATCACATTGATATGAGGGGGTGGGGGGGGGGGTGTGGTGTGGGGGTGAATCAGTGTAGTGGAAAATTTAATATTTCAAAAAATTCCATCAATAAACAAAAATGTAGCAATGTATCATAAAATTTTGGAGTAAAACAATAAATTTAATAGTGCATCAAGAAGCCAACATCATATCAACATAAAATGACACAAGATTTTACATGGAAAACCTTATGGGAGAAAGCCAAAATTAAGTTTATTCTTTTTTTTAAAATTCATTTCATACATTTTCAGGCACTGAATTGCTTGAGGCACCCACCCTCAAGATGTGCAAGAAACTACTTGCGATTGGCTACAACCTGATGAAGCCACCAACCTTGAAAATTTAAAAACAACTATTTGTAATAGGAACCAACCTAATTGAGGCACCAACCTTAAAGATGAGAAATATTTGACTTGTTGTAGGAATTATCTTAATTAAGACACCAATATTAGTGGAGGAACCCACTTCCATCTTCAACTTCTTGTAGAACATGTTTCATAATATTCCAAATTGGATCAACTTGTTTCTTCAATATAGCTCTTCAAAAAATTACGATGCTACTACTATCATAATGTCTTCATCAACATTTTATATCATGCCCATACCTTGTTACCACTTCTTCATCAATATCGTCACATAAAACACTTATTGGCTCCAACTTTAGCCATATACACAATAATCATTACAACCTACTCATAAACCTCCAAAACACATAACATTGATTCTAAACATAAAAAAATATATCAATAATTCTTTTCGTGCCCCCAAAATTCTCAACAATGATTCCTTATCATCATGTTTCATTCTGTTGGAAATATGATGCAGAATGTTGTCCTTGATGGCAACCCACTGAATGAAGATGAAGACATGCGACTGTTGACATGTGTTGTCCTTGATGGCAATCCACCTGATGAAGTTATTCTTGATCTGATGGACTTGGTAAATGATGTAAATCTGATATGAAATGATGTTTGCTAGCGATATGATGTTGAGAGTTTTCCTTGAATGGAAACCCACTTGATGAAGATGATGGCAACTTACTTGATGAAGTTTTGCTTGATAGAATATGGTTTGATGAACTAAATCAGATGTATCTACAGTGAGTACAGAAGACAATGAAGAAAGGAATTCAGCTTGTGCTAAATCTATGACGAAAAGAGTATGTCTCAAGGAATACGCGGATATGTCTAGGGGAAGTCACGTATGCACACGAAAAAGAACGTGCCAAGTCGCGTATGGGCAAAAGCGCTCAAAAAGTGCAAAACCAGGGGTAACCACCATGGTATTGACCCATTGTATTGGATAATGATCTGACTAATTGACCCCGTCCAGGAATACCATCGGAAGTAATGTAGTTTTGGGCTCATGGTATTGTTTTGGCTCATGGTATTGAAAAAGGGGCTCATGGTATTGAGAAAGGATAAACCTATATAAAGAGATGAAATTCATTATGCAAATGATGTGTGTGGGAGCAAGATGTCTGAGCTTGAATGAATACTTCTCTATGAAGTATATATGTATGGAAAGGGTAAAGGTTTGATAATAGATCTGAATCTATGATGCACCTATGAAGAAATGATGAAGCGGAATATTTGGATCTGGAATGTATTTGTCTCTGCTAGATCTGTTTATGGAAGGCTTAGATCTGAGATGAGGCAAACATCTGTCTGAAGTAAAAGGGTAAATCTGAACTAAATATCTGATCTGAAGAAGTATGTTGCTCTATAATAATTGAAGATCTATACGCTAGTTCACCGCAGAGGAAGCGCGTATATACGCGGCTTCGCTGAAGAGAAAGCGCGTATGCGCAATGAAATATGTACAGAGGTATACGCTGGTTTATGTGAATAGAAGCGCATATATACGCGACATCAGTGAAAGGAAAGCATGTATGCAAACTAGGGTTTGCTGAAGTCTGTGGTAAGAAATGTCTGATCTGTTCTGCTGGTTTACTGATATCTGTCAGTGAGTTATATGTATCTGTTTCATGGTTGACTGTGCTTAAAAGTATGGAGTGGGTCCAGTCTGAAAATATGATGAAACGTGGCCTACAAGTGGTGTCCTAAAGGAAGCTTTGGATCCAGTGTGAAAATTGATGAAACGTGGTCCATAGAGGTGCTGAGGGTTGTAGCCTTCAGTCAGGGGGTTGTAGCTCCCTTCCAGGTGAGGCTGGTAAACGAGATCGAGGGGTCGTAGCTCCCTTCCAGGAGAGGCTGGTAAACGAGTCAGGGGGTTGGAGCTCCCTTCCAGGAGAGGCTGGTAAACGAGCGCAGGTGGGTGCCTGCGTGCTGGTAGAGTCTGCGCCAGCACATATGTTGTAAAATGTTTTCTCTATAATAAAATATTGAAGGCTGAGCAACTGCAGCGGTGGTTTTCTCCCGACTTGGGTTTCCACCTAAAAATCCTGGTGTTCATGTGTGATGCTTTGTGTGATGGTTTATTCTGGTGTTACTACACATGTTTACTGATAACTTAACATCTGATGAATGAATATTGGAAAGAACTAAGTTAATACATATCTGTATATTTAGATCTCTGCTAATACGCGGGTTGTATGAAGGATATCCGCGTGTATACGCGAGTTGACTAAAGGAAAGTAGCGTATGGGTTTTAGAAGAGTGAAAAAGTAAAAAGTTTTGAATATGCTATAAATACTGATTCACCCCCCCCCCCCCCTCTCAGTATTTTTCCCAACAATTGGTATCAGAGCATGTTCTTCTGCAGAAGCTTGATCGCTTGAAGGAGATCCGTCGCAATGGGAAGTCAAGAAGGAGTGATGTCTATAAAGCCACCTCTATTCAATGGAAGCAATCTGATATTATGGAAGGTACGAACAAAAGCATATCTGCAGAGTCTTGGTGCAGATGTATGGGCAATCGTGGAAGAAGGCTATCAATATCCGACAAGTATTCCTACTGATGCAGCTGAAAGGAAGAAGTATGAAATCAATGCCAAAGCAGTGAATGTCTTATTAGGAAGCATTTCTGAATCAGAATTTGCTAAAGTGATGCAACTACATTCAGCAAAAGAAATATGGGACAAAATCATTCTAAGCTATGAAGGAGACACAAAGGTAAAAAGTGCAAAACTCCAAATTCTTAGAATTGAATATGAAAATTTAAAGATGCATAGTGATGAGAGTGTTGCCAGTTTCTTTCTTCGTCTGGATGATATTGTAAATCGAATGAGAAATTTGGGTGAAACCATAACTGATACTACTCTGGTGGAAAAGGTCTTAAGATCCTTGACTTTGAAATTTGACTCTAAAGTTTCAGCTATTGAAGAAAGGCAAGATCTGCAAACTCTTACTATTGTTCAATTACATGGTATTCTGATTGCTTTTGAAATGAGACAAGGAGGTCCTTCTCAAATCAAAGAAGCTGCTTTTAAGGTATCTGCAAGAGGAAAAGAAAAGGAAGTTGTCAAAGAATCCAGCTATATATCCGATGAAGAAGAAGCGAATTTCGTGAGAAAACTCCAACTAGGAATTGGAAGATTCAAAGGTAAGCTTCCCTTCAAATGTTTTGAGTGTGGAAAAGTTGGTCACTATGCTGCTAAATGTCCTTATAGAGAAAAACATGGTAAAGGGAAACAATTTGAAAAGAGAAAGAGTTATTATGCAAAAGAAGATGATGATGAAGTGTCCAGTGAAGATGAAGAAGATTCTGACCATGATCTGAAAGTACTCATGGCAAAGAAGCAAAAGAAGAAGCCTACTCGAAACAAGGAGATCTCTCAGAAAACATGGTTAGAAGAAATTGAAGAAGATGAATCATATAGTGATTGGGGTCCAAATTTTCTAATTGGTACAATGAATGGTGAAGATAGTGAAAGTAAAGTTGTGGATCTAGAAGAAGCTCTCAAGGTTAAAGTTGAAGAACTACAAAGTTCATCTAAGAAGCAAGAATCTATCAACAAAGAGATGATCTCTCAAATGAAAGATCAAATAGAAATGCTGAATGGACAGGTGGACAAGTATCAAAGGTTTCATACTTATGCATCCAATCAAATTAAAGAACTAGAAGCAGAAATCAACGATCAAAATGCAGATCTCGAAAAATCAAGCAAGAAGAATGAAGGACTTGAAGCTGCAATCATCGCTCTGCAAGCAGATCTTGAAGCATCAAGTAAGAAGAATGAGGAACCTCTAAAACCATTTGAAAAGGAAGGCCTTGAAGCAGAAATCATCTCTCTCAAAAGGGATTTGGAAAAATCAAATAAGAAGAATGAAGAGCTGCAACAAACATGTGAAGAAAACGAAAATTGGTTGAAAGAAGAGATTCTAAATCTGAAGGATCAAGTAGAAGATGGAAGAAGGAAAGAAGAAAGCATGACAAAGCAATGTCAAGCCTTGGAGGTTGAGGTAAACATTCTCAAAGGTAAATTAGAAGAAAAGATTAAACTTTTGAGGTTTCAAGATAGTACTAATATCTTGGACAATATTCTGAGTAATCAAAGGTCTCCTGCTATCAAACTTGGTCTTGGTTTCCATGAAACTGTTAAAGGAGAATCTAGCTCACAAGGAAGTGCTAAAAATTCAGAGGATGTCAATGCAAAACTTGAAGTGTTGAAAGAGACAAAAGATCAACCAACAATCATGAATTCTCAAAGGAATTCATTCAAGAATGTTGAATGTTTTAAATGTCATAATTATGGGCATGTTGCAGCAAATTGCAGAAGCAGAACAATTCAGCCACAAACAAACAGGTTCTACTCAGAAAGGTACTCTAATAGCTTCAAGGGATATTGTTTTTCATGTAACAAGTATGGACATAAAGCAGCTGATTGTAAAAGGAGGAAGATTAGAAATACTCATTATGATTCTTATGATTATTTCTATGGACACATGAGATGTTATTCTTGTAACAAGTATGGACATGTAGAAAAGGAATGTAGGTTGAACAGAAATGAGAAATTGGACAACTTCCAGCACACAAATAGAAAGATCAAAAAAATCTGGAAAAAGATGGAGGACCGATCAGAAACGTAGGGAATATTGACCCTACTGCAGTCATCCACTTCTGAAGCTTACTTATCTGATTGATTGCAGGAATGATGCGGGATACATTATCAGATTTAGTAATGTATCGTCACAGGGAGAGCAATGTATGATGATTCTCATGATTGATTTGATTATTCTGGTTATATGTATTTCTGACAGAGCATCTGATATGAAGAAGACAGGTACAGGAAGTACATGTTCAGGGGGAGATGAAGGAATGTGAAAAATTTCCATGTTTCACTTTCCATACGCGGGTTCGATGAACAAAAGTCGTGTATACACGCGAGTTCCAGCAGACACAGTTGCGTATGCATTGATGATAAGAGAATTTTTATGATAGCTGAAGGTCTGGAGCAGAGGTTCAGAGGGAGCATCAGTCTGATTGTTAATAACTATATTATTGACTCTGTATCAGCTTAATTTCTCAGTTCTAAATGATGATATGATACTTGATGTCTTATGTTGAAGATTATGGATGAGTCCTGTTTACTTGTTGAATGAAGAGTATTCGTTGTTGAGATGAAAGTCTTATAATTTGGAGATAAGGATAGTTCATGCAGAGATTGTTGCTGATGAATTGCTGATGATCGTATTCAGGTTACACAAGTTAAGGAGAAGCACTGGTTCAGGGGGAGCAGCAGGTTGAATACTAATGATTGCATTGTTGGCAATATGACTGCTTATTCTTGCTTATTCTTGATACTCTTGCTCAAATGATGATAACTTGGTATATGGTTTATTATGATGAGATTTTGAGCCTTGTTTGCTGAAAAGTATCTTTTGTGCTCACACATGGATGAGTTGGAAGTCGTTTGATTCAGAAATAAGAATAGATCATGCAGATTTTGTTACTATGGTTGAGATCTTTTGCCTACATATGTTACTTCATGTTAAATCTTGAAGATCATGGTGATGTTGGACCACATGGATGATTGCTTGACACTTGTGTGAAGATGCTGTTCTGGTATGATAATTTCTCTTGGAAAGAATGTATTGATGCTGCAAGAATCTGAAGGCTTGGTTACTAATGTGCTTATGCTACAATCATTGGATGACGCTTGAAGACACAACTACATTGTTCTATCTATCTATATTCCAGGGAAGCACTCAAATATCTCAGAAAGAAGCTGAACACTGTCTTTCTCTCACAGAGGATCAGTTCTGGTTAAAAAATAGAAGATAGTATTGGATACGCGGGTTTCCTGAAACACAGTCGCGTATATACGCGAGTTCATGTAAAGAAAACCACGTATGTCTGATTGCTGACAAATTTCTGTTTGGAGTCAGCTCTCTTCAGCACAGCTGCAGTGCTGTTTGGTATCTCTGATACTGTTTGGTATCTCTGGTGGTGTTCCAGTTCTCATAATTCCATTTCTAATGTTTTAATAAAGATGCCTTGACGACTTGTTGGTGAAAGTGTTCAGGATGCACAAACTAAGGGGGAGCCTTAGTCATATGGAAAGAATGCTTGGATGCACAGATTCAGGGGGAGCATTAGCATTGCTGAGTATAATGCATTGTTGGCATTATGTTGATTCTGGAAAATGTTCTCTTTCTTGAGGACTTTTTAGGTGTTGGTTCATAAATGGTCATAGTTGTAATTTGATGAAAAGGTCATGTTGAGACCCATGATGTAAATTTGTAATATTCAGTCATGTAAGGACTTGTCAAAATTTGTAAACCCACTTGGTTGGGTAGCTGGGTCAAATTTTGTAAACCCACTTGGTTGGGTACTTGAGTCTCATATGTAAATCCACTTGGTTGGATATTTGGTGTAAGTATGAGTCTTTGGTGATAGGAAGTTCATAGAGTCATGTACTTTATTGGAAAATATATTTGAAGATTCAGCATGAAATCAGGAGGAGCTTGGTCATTTCAGTATATATCAGATCTGCAAAATTCTTCTTCCACATGCGGAGAAAAGGGGGAGAGTGTGTTGGTTTTGATCCGCCCTTTGCCCTTGATGTCAAAGGGGGAGAGTGACATGGTGTTTGAATGGTGTCAAAAGTGGAGAGAGTGACATGGTGTCATTATATTCTTAATGTACCTATCTGTTGTGGTAACCAAACACCATCGTGGTTGCCATCAAGTCCAAAGGGGGAGATTGTTGGCAATATGATGCAGAGTGTTGTCCTTGATGGCAACCCACTGAATGAAGATGAAGACATGAGATTGTTGGCATGTGTTGCCCTTGATGGCAATACACCTGATGAAGTTATTCTTGACTTGATGGACTTGGTAAATGATGTAAATCTGATGTGATATGATGTTTGTTGACAATATGATGTAGAGAGTTGTTCTTGAATGGCAACCCACCTGATGAAGATGATGGAAACTTACTTGATGAAGTTGTGCTTGATAGAATATGTTCTTGATGAAGTAAATCTGATGTATCTACAGTATGTACAGAAGGCAATGAAGAAAGGAATTCAGCATGTGCTAAATCTTGATGAAAAGAGTATGTCTCTAGGCATACGCGGATTTGCCTAGGGGAAGTCGCGTATGCACGCGGGAAAGAACGTGCCAAGTCGCGTATGGGCAAAAGCGCTCAAAAAGTGCAAAACCAGGGGTAACCACCATGGTATTGACCCATTGTATTGGGTAATGATCCGCCTAATTGACCCCGTCCAGGAATACCATCGGAAGTAATGTAGTTTTGGGCTCATGGTATTGTTTTGGCTCATGGTATTGAAAAAGGGGCTCATGGTATTGAAAAAAAGGATAAACCTATATAAAGAGAAGAAATTCATTGTGCAAATCATGAGTGTGGGAGCAAGATGTCTGAGCTTGAATGAATACTTCTCTATGAAGTATATCTGTATGGAAAGGGTAAAGGTTTGATAATAGATCTGAATCTATGATGCACCTATGAAGAAATGATGAAGCGAAATATTTGGATCTGGAATGTATTTGTATCTGCTAGATCTGTTTATGGAAGGCTTAGATCTGAGATGAGGCGAACATCTTTCTGAAGTAAAAGGGTAAATCTGAACTGAATATCTGATCTGAAGAAGTATGCTGCTCTATAATAATTGAAGATCTATACGCTAGTTCACCGCATAGGAAGCGCGTATATACGCGGCTTCGCTGAAGAGAAAGTGCGTATGCACAATGAAATATGTACAGAGGTATACGTTGGTTTATGTGAACGGAAGCGCGTATATACGCGACATCAGTGAAAGGAAAGCGCGTATGCAAACTAGGGTTTGCTGAAGTCTGTGGTAAGAAATGTCTGATCTGTTCTGCTGGTTTACTGATATCTGTCAGTGAGTTATATGTATCCTTTTGATGGTTGACTGTGCTTAAAAGTATGGAGAGGGTCCAGTCTGAAAATATGATGAAACGTGGCCTACAAGTGGTGTTTTAGTGGAAGCTTTGGATCCAGTGTGAAAATTGATGAAACGTGGTCCATAGAGGTGCTGAGGGTTGTAGCCTTCAGTCAGGGGGTTGTAGCTCCCTTCCAGGTGAGGCTGGTAAACGAGATCAGGGGGTCGTAGCTCCCTTCCAGGTGAGGCTGGTAAACAAGATCGGGGGGTCGTAGCTCCCTTCCAGGAGGGAAATTTGGTAAACGGCGAAGGTGGGTGCACAACGTCTTTGGTAGAATGCTGCACCGAAGCCCACATGTTGTAAGATGTTTTCTCTATAATAAATATTGAAGGCTGAGCAACTGCAGCGGTGGTTTTCTCCCGACTTGGGTTTCCACCTAAATATCCTGGTGTTCATGTGTGATGCTTTGTGTGATGGTTTATTCTATTGTTAATACACATATTTACTGCTAACTTAACAACAGATGAATGAATATTGCAAAGAACTAAGTTAATACATATCTGCATATTTAGATCTCTGCTAATACGCGAATTTTATGAAGGATATCCGCGTGTATACGAGAGTTTACTAAAGGAAAGTAGCATATGGGTTTTAGAGAGTGAAAAAGTAAAAAGTTTTGAATATGCATTAAATACTGATTCTTTCCTAGGTGTTTTCCCAACACATTCATAATCAAGTTTGGATTTTAAATGAGGCTATAAACTACCAAAAACCATATAAAATAAAAAAATAAAACTAAGGGTTCAAAAAATGGCATAATTTAGGCACACTCTACAAATTGATATTTTCAACAATAGATGTACCAAAAAACTATTTCTAGGAAACTTAATTTTTTCAAAGAATGAAAGGTATGTGGAAAGGTAAAAAAAATGAATTTCTGGTCTCATAACCAATGGGGTTTGGCCCTATGACCTCAAGTGAGTAGAAAAAATTCCAAAATAATCATTCTACCGAATTCCTAATTGGGGCTCAAGATTCCACAAATTTTGGACTTCAAGAGAAGCCCTTCCTCCACATGAGAAATTCTCATCCATTTCCATAAAGACACACATTTTACTTTAACTAATTAAATTGACTAAGGCTTCAGCGCAAGGTTCTAGTGGCTTCGAGCTATGTCCGAATAAATATAATTCACCATGTTAGGGTAAAGCCACTACATTTTTGTGCTAGGATGAATCAGAGAAAATTTTGCCTTCCATGTTAGAGTCTAAAAGTTTTGTTTCTATGTTAGAAACAATTAGAGTGACCACATCGGAATCAACCTTCTTCATCGATACATCAAGACCAATCAGGGAAATTATGACATTTCCACATCAGAGAATAGTGTCTATGACCAACCAATAACATACACAATCTCTTGACCTTGTTACATTTTGAATATAACTACCTCGGATTTCCCATGATGACCGCTCCCACACTCTACTCCATGACTTCTCCACTTGAAGATAAAAATTCTTCACAGCTCCTAGTGGGTGTATATATAGTTTCATGTTTGGCCCTCGATTGAGAGAAGACTAATGGGGAAAAAATATCAATGACCATTTGGGCTTAGGTAAAATTCATTAGGGTTTTAGCCCTTACCTACTCTCATGTGACCATGCCACATGACTCAAGGGCTAAGAGTCATTTTTCAATCACTCATTGATGTCATTCCCACCAATTGGCCCATTTTCAGTGTTCCATGTATCACAAAAAATCATGCTTAATGTTTATCCAAAAATGTTATGTTTATGTGCTACATGGCATGATGAAAGGATGCCATATCAACCCCATGTCATCCTTAGAGACCATGTCAACAAGAGTGCCATGTCATCATCTCAACCTAATTTTTGGATACCATGTGTCACTCCTAACATTATTTTACCTATGATTTGTTTTCTCCACATTATCACAGGTCCACATCAACCAATTTATGCAATGTGTAAGCACAAGAGTGAGCCAATGTGCAAGGGTGGTGCCTGCATTAATTCAATGAGAATTTTTACATGTAATATGTCATTCAAATATTTATGTAAACATTGGACCTATCCAATCTAGGAAAACATGTTCAATATTTAATTGTGTTAAACATAATGCAATTTTGGTCACTATATACCATCTATTAGGTCACTGAACCATAGATCCACCTAGAATATTTGCATTGTTTAACAAATTTGGTGTTTTGAATGTTTTTCTCCATAGTTTAGGCCCTTTAATAATGTTGATATTCTAATGGACATAAATTCTCATCCAGGAGGATTTTTTAGAGTGTGATATATCGTTGGAAAGGTCTCAATGAGTCATTTCAAATCATATGATTCACAGGCTCATTAGTGCATAATGACTTCATAAAAACCTCATTAAACATCAAACCTTTTTTACTTCACTTGACGAGGCCATGTAAGAGGTTAGGATATCATATTTCCTCATGAATGATATTGTTGGTTCTTTAGGCATAACCTTTGATATCAATGACACTTATTTTCATCAATGAAAACATTGTGTGCTACAAAAATTCCACTGTTGATTTCATCAATCCTCTGCCTTTCGATCCCAATGCATGGAAACTTAAAAATTAAAACACCTCGCTTCTTACTTTCCAATATGCATAATTTTAATTTATTGAAAATGTGTATGGATAAAAAAAAAATTTATTGAAAACCATGTATCATGTAAAATTTAAAAAAGAAATTTTATAAAACTTTATTGAATATTACACATGAATAACCCAAGTTGTGTTTGGTTCACATGAGAGGTTAATTAATGAGAACCGTTTTTGTTTGATACCATTAAAATCCATTGATCAAAATCGTTTAGGACCAGTATATACATCAGACTCAAATATTGTATTTAAATTTGGAATACCTTTTCACCAGATATTGAAATCTAGCCATCTATTTTCTAGTTTTATCTACTCGATTGATGGATTTATTGGATAAAGTTACATTTTTTTTTCTTGCGGATTCATTTTTCTGTAGGTTTTCTCTCAATTTTGAAAAAAAAAATTGCTCAAATGATATATATTCCATTTTTTTCATATATGGGTTAATTGGCATAAAATTTTATTAATATTTATTGTGGAAAATAAAATCAAGAAATAATCCAATTACATTACATGAAATATGAGACACGTGAAATATATTTTTACTTATAATGATTTTATTTGAGGTTATTTCAAGAAAATATTAATGTAACTAGGTAAGAAAATATATTTAATTTAGTTATTTTCTAGGTCATTATGTAAAAGACTAATTCTCATTTTATCAAGATGTAGGAAAGTAAAGTGAAGATGGATTAAATTTCTTGGCGTAAAAATTTGAAATAATTTATTCAACAAGAGGCTCATTTATATAAATTAGCATTAATCTTGAGGTTGCTATTAAAGCAGAAGTTATTAAAACAAAAATGGTCACCAACTTCTAATGAAAATAAAATTGTTGCAAGCAACTGAACTAAAGTGGCAGGGTTTTTGAAGTGAAACTTTATTTTGAATGTGTATAACACACATGATGTGTTAGCCTGCTTCATGATGAAAGTGTTATTTTGTTTTATATGAAATTATAATTAATGGTGCTTCTTTTGAATGTTCTATGTTTTGCAAATTTTATGTTTGTATACACTAGTACACATGAATAATTAACAATTTGACAAGATCGAATTAATAACTCATTTCAGACATATTAGTTGAATTATTACTTCTTAAAAATACACTATTTAGAAAGTTTGAATCAAAATTTAATTGATTTGTTTGTACTCTAGATTTATTTGAATATATGATTTCATATGATTTCATTTTGCATTTCATTTAAATACAAATACATACTAGTAATGTTTTATTTTCTTCCTAGTTTGTCTTTTTTTGTTTTGTTTTTTTCTTCTGTCATTGTGTTATGTACTTTCTTTGTATGTTATTTGTAGCACTTTTTGATAACAATTTCATATTTTAAATTGATAGTTGAATTCATTAGTGATTCATTTATATATGTGTTTCACATATTCTAAGCTTTACCATATATTGTTTTTCAAAACTCTCTATATATAATCTAGTTAATTTTTAAAGGCTATCATAGAAAAATATTCACAAAATTATATGGATTACCCTATGTGTTTGAGGAAGGCCACTCCTTTAACATACAGTGGGAGGATCATTGATCCTCATTAAATGAATTTAGTACTGTCTGTGTCATTGGAACAATATAAGGTACACCATTCATAATATTGGTATTCCTCAACTACATATGGTATTCCGTGTAATTTTGTAAATTATTTTCTATGATAGCCTTTAAAAACTAGCTATATTATAGATAGATAGTTTTGAAAAATATATATGGTAAGAATGATAACAAGTGAGAATAATATATAAATGAATCATTAATCATTGAATCTATGAATTTCAAATACACATTTGGGAGCAAGAAGTGTTACAAATAACATACAAGTACATAATGCAATTAACAACATATAAAGTTAAATAGAAAAAAAAGAGAGATAAACAAGAAAAATATAACATTTATGATTGATATGTATTTGTATTTAAATGAAACATGTAATGAAATCATATGACATTGTGTATCCATATAATTCTATTGTGCAACAAATCAATCGAATTCTAATATGAATCTTCCAAATAATGTATATTTAAGAAGTAATAAATCAACTAATAATCAATTTTATTCTTTCAAACTTTTAATCATTCATTTGTATTAGTGTATAAAAACATAAATTAGCAAAAAAGAAGGCAGTAAACATAAACATCATTAATCATAATTTCATATAATAAAATCACGCTATCATCATGGATTAAGCTAACACAACATGTGCACTATGCTCATTCAAAAAAACATTTCACATTACAAATACCCCTGCCCCGATTGCTTTGGTAAATTTCAAACCTTTTATTTTCATTTGAAGTAGGTTACCATTTCCGTTTTAATAACTTATCCTTTAATAAAAACCTTAATATTAATGCTAATTTATATTAAGAGACTCTCATTGAATAATTTATTCCAAATATTTACACCTAGAAATTTAGTTAGACTCCACTTTATTTTCTTACATCACGATAAAATGAGAATTAATGTTTTACATAATGACTTAGAAATGAACTAAATTAAATTTATTTTCTTAACTAGTTACATTAAGATTTTCTTAAAATAATGTAAAATAAAAATAATTAGAAGTAAAAATATATTTTACGCATCTCATATTTCATGTAATATAATTAGATTATTTCTTGATTTGATATTCTACAATAAATATTAGTACAATTTGCTCCCAATTATCTTATATATGAAAAAAATCCTAAAATCTAGAATATATTTCATTTGAGTAAATTTTATTTTTAAAAATTTAGAGAAAATGTATAGTAAAATGAACAGTGGCTGAAACATTCAAAATTATCCAATAAATCAATCACATGAGTAGATAAAGTTACAAGGAAGAAATGGATGACTAGATTTGAATATCAGGTGGAAATGTATTAAAATTTTAAATGAAATACCTTAGTTTGGTATATCTAATGGTCGTAAATAATTTTGATCAAGGGATTTTAATCATATCAGATACAAATAGTGCTCGTTAATTAACCTCTCAAGTGAACCTGATGCAACTTGGGTTGTTCTTGTGTAATATTTAATTAAGTTCTATAAAGTTTTATAAAAGTGTCTTTTTAAACTTTATGTGGTACATTTTTTTAAATAAACAAAAAATATGCATACCAAAAAGTGATAAGAAACGGATTTTAATTTCGAAGTTTGCATGTGATGGGAACCAAAGGAAAATTATCATTGGAATCAATGGTCGGACTTCACATCAGCTGTCAAATGGTTCGTAACATAACCTTCAAATTTTACCCAATATCATTACATTTCTCATGTGCCTTACATTAAGCTAGGGTTAAACATAAGTTTGATTTATAAAAGCTTAAATATTTTTTACTTTTACAAAATTATTCTTTATTATAAAAAAAACAAAGTGAATTCTCACTTGTGCACCATAAAATTTATAAAAAGCCTTTCATAACATTAATATTTCTCATTATTGTTGAGATTCCTTAATTTTATCCAATGATTAACACTTTCATGTAATTCAAATGTATTCACTCTTTATATCATTGTTATTTTTAATCGTTTCAAATGGGAGTGTGATTCTGATTTGTGACTTTAAATAAATAAGGTAGAGGTTTTTTTATAAGGGGCACATTAGTATCCAAATATGGGTTTTAAGAGATAGAATAAAAATAAAAATTTCATGATGAGAGTATAAGTGAAAATAAATTTGAAAATATATCTCAATATAAATATGGTAAAATTGGGCTACAACATAAGAAATTCACCCAAAATTCACAAGGGTTTAACTCATGCATATGTCTCTACATACTATATTAAGCACCACTCTATCTTCTACTACCCCTACCAAATGACTCTCATATACTTCCATGATCACTTGAGGGAACTTCTAAGCAAGAATATATTTGTCTAAGAGCGAAATTGAGAGCTACGAGACCAACCAGTGAGATCCCACAAAGAAAACCAACCATATTTCTTCTACTATTCCTTCATATATATATTTCATTGTCCTTTTTTATTTTTAGAGGCTACAAGCATGTCTCTTCTATGCAATAATGGAAAATGAACCATCCTATCCTTCACCGCCCCTAATCAAATATCATAACTCAATTGTCATGAAGTTCCTTGATTTGGTCAGAAAAAACTAGCTCATTAAATTTAGAATTTAAGTTCAGGGCCAATTCAAGTCTTTCTAAGAAAGAAAAATCCATCAGAAATTGGGATCTAGAAGGTTTTCCTCTCATTCTATTAGCAATGGTAAGGATAAAATTTAAATGTTTAAAATAAAATGTATCTTCGAGTTATTGGTCTTGCTCCCGTGTTGTAATTACAATCACAATACAAAAATTGGCGTATATGTGATGACTATTGAAAGGAACCAACCATGTGCTATTTTTTATTTTTTCTAAGAACAATGCAATAAAATAGGCATACAACCATAAGAAAATAACCATTGGAAACTCAAAAATATTAAATCACTTACATCAAATCTTCATGAATTTCATTACATTACACATAACATTTGTTTTACATTCTATTGACTATATACACAATGAAATCATATAACATAACATTGTAAATAACACAGGTACCGTTCATCGGGAGGCGATATTTGATCTTGACCTTTCCACTACTTTCCCTCCCTTTTCTTCGTCCGCCTACAAGCGTGAATTTTAATGTGCTCTAACTGAATTTAGTGACCCACCAATTGACCTCCCAACCTACTCCTTGGGTACTCTCCTTTCCCACAGACACCTGAGCTTCAATGGGGTTGTACAATGGAGTAAGCGTGTTAGATGATAGAGGTGAGCACTCCTTGGCTCAAGAGTCCCCTCTATAAATTCTTCCATCTGACCAAACTCAACTATAACTCATAGCCACTACAATGAAATAGTCTCCTCCATCCAAAAATATGGTAAAAAAAGCTCATTCTTGCATGGCTTTCCCCTTCTTTCATAGGAGGCTTCATAGGTTACACTTGGAATTTAATTAATTATTTTTATTAATCCAAAAGTTTATTATTCTCCCACCCATATTCCACCCTCTCACCAAGGATCTCCAAAATTATTTACTTACATTTTAATTTAAAAATAATATTTTTCCTCACCCCAACAAGACTTCCTATTTATTATCCTAGTTGTCTCTTGATTCCCTTTTCTACTCCTTAATTTGTGTTCATTATTGAAGTCAATTGATAAGCCTTAGATTTCATCCCCTAAGTACCTCCTATTTTATTTCAATTTTCCTCTTATATGAATATTATTACGTTGGCTCTTGCCACATGGAGGTTTTCTAAATTTATCTAATTTTAATTTATTAATCTAATTTTAATTCATCGCCCTCTTCTCTTAATCAAGTTTAACTATTTTAGGATTAATATTTATACTTAAATCTATATCCCTCTTGCCCCCTTTTTCCAAATCAAGCTACTTATGTGCATTATCTACCTAATATTTTTCAACATGAGAAGGGTATATATGTCAAGATAAATATTTTATTTATTCATATTCTCCCCTTACCCCAAGTTGTATTCTTGATTTAATTCCCTACGTTCTAACGTAATTTACCACTTTATGTGAATTTGTATGATTTTCATATCTTCATTATATTTATTAGTTTTTTTTTAATTATGCTGATGGTGTCAAGTTGGTCATTCCCTTAAAGAAGTTCCCTTATAAGTTCCAAGTGTGCCACACCTAATAGATTATTTTTTATTCCAAGGGTGTCAAGTCAGTCGTTCCCTTCAATAACTTCCCTTCAAGTTTCAAGGGTGCCACACCACTTTCCCTTCAAGCATCCAGTGGTTATGAGGGGAAATTTTAGGTGCAACGACAAATACTTCTACAAACTCTTATGCTGCCTACTATTGTGAGACTACAAATTTTAGGGATCAAGGAATCCACCTTGATGTAGTCCCCACAGTAAAATCCTTGTAAGCAACTAAAATTTAATACCTACCCCCATGACATTGTTTTCTTCAAGCCAAATATGTTTCAAACTTTCTAGCCCAATTCACAGTGGGACTGCTGGCGTGTGAGATCATGAATAATGTCCCACACATCCCATGCAGTTCCAACCAATTGTATAACCGCATCACTCATTTGTGAGTCATTCAGGCAAGCAACTAACTTATGCCTGCAACTACTAACATATCATCATAATATATATATATATATATATATATATATATATATATATATATATATATATATATATATATATATATATATATATATATATATAAACATACATACATACATATATATATATATATATATATATATATAAACATACATACATACATATATATATATATATATATATATATATATATATATATATATATATATATATATATATATATATACATATATATATACATATATTTATACATATATATATACATATATATAGAAATTTTCAAACTGAACTTAGAAATTAAAAGAAAAAATATTAATTTTCATCAAACAAGATATCGTCAACTCATCACATGCGAGTTCATCTGGTGGTTTCTTGTCACACTTGATAATCATCAATAACAATGTTTCACAGTGTTATTGATTGACATAATAGAATATGTTAAACCATCAACATGACATAGTCATCGACATCGTTATTCATTATGAACCAAAACTAATGTAAGTAACTAACATAAGGAACACATCCATCATAACTATCATCATAATAAAATCAATAAGAAGCATACATATACATCAAATATGCCATGATAATAACGTGATTCAATAAAAAATATACATATCCATCAAATATATCATCATCATATCATCAATAGGTAACACACATATCCATTAATTCTATCATCATCATAATTGAAATAGAGAACATACATAACCACCACATCCACTAATAACAGAGTCACATGTATAGATCCTCAACATGATGCCCTCAAAGAAGAAAGTGTGGGCCTTGGGAATAAATAAATTTTAATTTCATATCAATGTCAGTTAACTAGAGAAGGGCACTACATACACCCCCTATTAATAACAGACTTTGTCCTAAAGTCCTTGGAATAAGTAAGGAAAAGGGTGACACAACTCCTTGGTGTTCTCCCAAGTGGTTGAACTAGGACTATAATTTTCCCACCTAGTCCACAAACCATCGTCTAAGCTAAAAATTTTGTTGGTCTAGTATGCGAACTGGTTTGTCCGTCATCATGCCCTTCTATGAACCTGCAAATGACCCAATTCAATAATACATGAAGGATCTGAAATATAATGGAAAAAATAGAAATGCATCATACATATGTGCTAGAGATAGAGGTAAAGAAAGCCTATATGTCACTGGCCCTTTTCTTCTAATATTTAAAAACTTCCCACAAACCATGAGGAAAATTTTGCTTGCTTTCCAAAATTTATGGATCTCTTTTAAGGCTTTACTCTCAAAACACTCTATCTCCTACTTCATAACTTTGATCCATTCGATGAGCATCATCATAGCTCTTTTTTCAATCTTGTGCTTCTTTTAGCCTCCACCTAATCATAATCATTTTTTCTTCCATCTCTTGCACTACTTCTGGTCATATTAACATTTTATCCTCTAAGGGGTCCCAACTAAGAGGTGTTATACAAGGTCTCCCATACAAGAACTCAAATGTTTCTATATTAATGGAACTATGATAACTATTATCATTATAGAATTACACTAATGGTAAAATCTCCTCCCATCTCTCTTGTTGGTCCATCAAATACATCCATAGCATGTCCTCGAAGATTTGATTATTCCTCTCTATCTAACCATCTATCTCAGGGAGATAAGTAGTGATGAAGTTCAATTGGGTTCCCAAGGATTCTTGGAAACTCCTCCAAAACCTTCTTATAAACACTACTCCCCTATCTGATGTGATCTTATTAGGCACTCCATGTAAAATCACAATCTCATCAATAAAAAATATGGCTATTTTTGGTGCCTTATATGTAGTCTTAACTCGTGTAAAATGGGTGCTCTTGGTAAATTTGTCCACTGGTACAAATATGGAACCATGTCTTCTTGAGGTCATTGGTAGTCCCACGATGACATCAATTGACGTAACCTCCCATTTATATTCTGGTATCTCATGGGGTTGCAATAACACTACTGGATGTCTATGTTCAATTTTCTCTCACTAACACTCTAAGAATCTCGCTACAATGTTTACAACATCCATATTCATCCGTTTATAAAATAATAGTGGTTTTGGGTCTGCACTCATCTCCTTAATACTGAGGTGTGCCATGTATACCACTCGATGTGTTTCGTTGAATATTAATTGGAATATATATTCATTCGGTGGCACATATATCCTCCCCCAAAATCACAGAAATCCATCACTATCAAGGGAGTATGCTTCATAGTTTGTGATAATAATTCCATCCTCCCTCAAACTCTTACTAACATCTTGGTATTAGGTGTCCTTAATTTTTAAAAGAAGAAATTCTCCCTCTAGCTGGTCTTTAAGGGAATCAATGAAAATATTTGATGCCTCCTACTTAAAGCATCAACCACCCTATTTATTTTTCCTTTTATGTAAGTGATATCAAAATCATATTCACTGATTATCTCAAACCACTGTATCTATCTATAATTAAAGTGGTCTTGAGTGAATATGTGTTGTAGCCCACAATGGTTAGTCCTAAGTTCAAACTTTCTTCCTAGAACATAGTGTCTCTAAGTATTTAGGTCGTAAAAAATTGCTACCATTTCTATATCATGGGTTGTGTAGTTATCTTCATGGGTTATAAGTTTCCTTAATGCATATGCTATTTCACTTCCTTCTTGCATTAATATGGAGCCCAATCCTTCCTTGGAGGCATTAATGCAAACAAAAAATTCTTGTTCCATATTTGGTACCTTCAGAATCAATGATGTTGTTATAAATACCTTAACCTTTGTAACGCCTCTTCAAAATTTTCCGTCCAAACTTCTATCCTTGAAAACCCCTCAACATATCTGTGATAATATGTCGCCATGCCCATGAAAATTCGTATTTCATGAACATTTTTTTGGTGTTGGTCTTTCTATAATGGCCTTGATCTTTGTCGAGCCTACCGCAATAACATCCCTAGAGATAATTTTCCCAAGATAATGAATCTTGGTTTGGTAAAATTAACACTCACATCTTCCCATATAATTGTTTCTTCAAAGACATTGTAAAACCAACCTCAAGTGTTCATAATGATATTTTGGTGTCCTTGAGTAGATCAAAATATAATCAATGAATACCTGTACAAAGTTGTCTAAGTATTCCCATAATATTACATTCATCAAACTCATGAACACACCCAAGGAATTTTTCAATCCAAATGGTAAAATTACAAATTCATAATTCCCAAAATTTTTCTTAAAGGTTGTCTTCAGGATATCTTCCTCCTTGATTCTCAAATGATGATATCCTCACCTTAGATAAATTTTTGAAACACATTTTCTCCCCTCATTTGATCAAACAAGTCATCTATCCTTGATAGAGGATATTGATTTTTTACCATCAGCCTCTTGAACTAGCGGTAGTTAATGCACAACCTATAAGAACCATCCTTCTTCTTAACAAAAATCACAGGGGCTTCCCACAGATATATGTTGGGTGATATGAACCCCAAGTCAAATATTTCCTTTAATGGATTTTCAATTCCTTTATGTCTCGAGCTGACATACAATAGGGGGCATTTGTAATAGTATTAGTTCTTCGTTTAAGGTCGATAGTGAAATAAATTTCCCTTTTGGGGGTATCCCAGGTATCTCTTTAGGAAATTTATCCTTAAATTCAGAAAGAATTTTATGAGTAATTGACATCCCTTTCATCTATATTTCATCAGTTGTATTGTGGAGATGAACCTAAGGGATACCCCTTGGTTCTTCCCCTCAAGGATTTTCTTTGATCTTCATCATTTGTAAAATGCAGTATCTTGTCTTTGCAGTCTATAAGTAACCCATTTATTTCCAACAAATCCATTCCTATGATTACATCCTAGACTCCTAAGATCATATAGTACAAGTATACCTTCGTCTTACATACTCCTAGATCCACCTAACAATCCCTTACCATCCTTCATACATTTATTTTCATACCACATGTCTAAATTCATGTTCTATAATTTATTCATGTTTAATCTTTGATAATTCATTTAGATAAATAAAAGAATCAATATATCTTGAATATATTAAAACAACAAAACTCATACCATCAATATTACCTAATGTTTCCAACACAATGTACTAGTGTTTGACCCCACAATTTTTCACCGTTGCATGGATGCACTGAGTTTTCCATAGAACCCCCATCATAGCTACTTTCTAAGCCAATTTGGTATTACCTCTCTCTCAAGGGAAATATCTCTCATAGTGTGGACCTCCACAAGTCAAACACCCCCTCTTCCACAAGTACAGTTCCTACTACCAACTGAATTGGGAGTTAGCGTGGAACGTTGATGGTAAGATTCATACTATTCGGATGGTGTTGAGGTGGCATGGCTTGGTATGGTTGCATAGTATGGTGTTGTTGTGGTTGAAGATTTTGATGAGGTACCCTGAGCAACTGTTCAGCTAGATTCCTATATGGTGTTCCTCGATTCCCAGTTGACTGCTTTTGGAAATTTTTGTGTTCGATATTATTTCCATTGAACACTCCTAATCCTACAAGTTTTTTTTTTCCTACTATGTCTATTCTTAATGATATCCTCCTCTATGATGATCACCCAATGCAATTTCTCATGCAAGGTGCAAAGCATTAATATCATAACCTTGGCTCGAATGTTAAAATTTAGTCCATACAGAATGTTTTTTGCACTCTGAGCTTTTCTATGTTTAAGTGAGGGGAATAACGAAGTAGGTCCATGAAGTGAGCTTCATACTCAGGCACTATATAGATTCCCTACTTCAGAGGGTTAAATTCATTCAGTTATCTCTCAAGGAACTCCTTTGATAGTAATGTTCTCTAAACCTTTCTTCAAATAACTCCCAAGTGACTCTAAAATATCCACCCCTCATTGAGGTAGTATAAGCTTCCACAATATTAGTGCACTTCCATTCAAATGAAATCCACCCATTTGAGATTTCATATTTGAGGTGTATTCCCTAAAAAAAAAACACCATGTTCTCTAGCCATGCCTTTGCAGCTTGTCCATATGTGAACCCCCAAAACTATGGAAGCTTTACCTTTTCTATCTCCTAACAAATATTTGTCCTTGTTGGATTTTGGAAACCTTTATTTTGTGTAATGGGTACTCCCTTTTCTCTTTCCAAATGTTTTATTAATTACTATGACATGTGTCGAAATGATATGATACATTGAAAACTCCTCAGTAGGAATATGTTCTTGCACTACATTGTGATATCCAACGTTGGATGGGGTGACGAGAGTTGGATATTATGGTGGTTCCATGATGTGCCCTCTAGAAACCCTATCCCTTCCTGTGCCCCTTCTATCCATTGCACTTATCTCAACGAGCATTAAATTTAATTATTTTCTTAAAACCATATAATAATTATCATTATAGAAGGTGGTACTTGTTCATAGTCCTATTGTATGAACCAAGCAATAAATATAAGAAAATGAAAATATTAATAAATATATTAAATTAGAGTGACCCAAGTTTAGTGAATTTTAAATATTATATAGTTGATAATGAAATGTGTGTGTGTGTGTGTGTGGTACAATGGTCAATATAACAAGTTTTACATAATCTAGTACTATATACATACTGCATATACTGCAATATTAGGAATATTGAAATTACATTCATAATAAGTCCCTTACATATAGGAGATTACATAAGAATCAAATGATATTGTAATTCTTTGTAAATATATAAGCAAATAATACCTTAATTCTTGTTAAATACGTTTTAATATGTTTTAGTAAGATTTACTAATTAACATTGTGAATCCCAGTGTACCAGATGTATTTATAACCATATTTAAATTTAACCATATTTATGACAACTAATTTTGTTTGTTAACGTTAACTCCTATTTAGAGAAATTTAATGTAACAATTATATATTCATAACATATAAATTTATAGTCATTTATTTATAGTAATTACTGCATGATACAAGTAAAATTATGAAAGTCATACAAAAAAATAATATAAAACAATTTAATTTCTTATAAAAAACAAATTATGGAATAAATAAATTTCACTTTTAAAATTAAAAAAAGTAATTTCACTGCTAATCTTCTACCAAAATAATAACTCAACTAAATATCATATAACTTACTTCTACCTCAAGTTAAATTATATATATATATATATATATATATATATATATAATAATTTTTATTAACTTATCATATACCTACTCGTGAATTACACAAATTTCTATTTTCTTAATTTACGTCACTAAGAGTACTATAATAATACTACTTAAATAATTGAAAATATTACACATGGAAAATCCATATTTATGTAATTATGTGTTACGGTGTCCCTTGCAACATGTACATCACTAACACTAATTTACTTGAATTAAATTTCACTTAAATTTCTGTTGATTCGATCTAAGTGTATATGGGAATCTTAAATGGGATAAACTTCTAGTTATTTTTAGATAATTGATTGTGTACAATAAATATACTTGGTAATACTAACTACTGACACCTAATCCTAAGGGATTGGGTGAAATTGCATATTAGTGTAAATTAGGAAATAAGGAAGTCTAAGAGACATTGGTAAATGAATTCGAACATTCTAATCTCCATGTATATATTCATGAGCACCCTCTATCAAAATCACCATTCAATTTGTGGAGTTACCTCCTGGTCCGACATGGTATCAGAGCCAACCCTTTTGTGGCATTCTTGCCCTTGGTGTAACTCCCTCATGTCTTTATTCTGCATTAAATTCAGTTTGAAAGTCTACGCATTCAATTTTTTTTAGGTGCTCACTACTTTGCATTCGGTTTTTTAGGGGGGTCACAGCTCAGCCACTACTGCTCCAGACTCCTCACATCGCAGTCGTTGTGGCTCCATACTCCACTCCTGGGAGCTCGTGGGTCATTTTCCTCCTCCAACACCTCCTCTTCTCTTTCACAGCCGTAACTGTAGCACCTCCTCTACTTCATCGTAGTCGTAACCCTCCATCTGTGTTCCCCACTCCCCCGCTATCCTCACCCATTCCCCTACTCATTCCCCCTACCCGCAACTACATCTCCCCGCAGTGGAATCCCCTCCCCGCTCCCCCTCCACCTCCCACAGCCCTTCGTTGCCTCCAAAAATGGTGTTAATGGATTTCCTACAATTCCTAGGAAACTTAAGAACTTTGATACTTGTAATCTATGAAAGCATAGAAAATAGTCCTTTCATGATTCACATTCCAAAGCACCTATAAAATTGAGCTTATTCATTCAGATTTATGTGGCCTTGTTGCAATCCCCGTAGTTTGCAAGATTGGCAAGAACAAACACTACAGGGCCTACATAAGAACCACTTTGGAATCCTAGGATCTAGCCCTCTTATATTCAAAGAGGTATCTCCCTATATGTGTTTAGAATGATATACTTTAAGGCTTATGATATGATATTAGGCTAGTTATGAAGCACAAGGGATTTGTTTTGGTTTTTGTTGGGTAGGATATCATCAAAATAAAGGAATTCTTCTGAAGGGTAAAGGTGTGAGTAAGTTGAAAGAATGGTTCAGTTGATAGGATAGGTAAGAGATAGTATCAATCCATTGGGCTATGGAGTCACAAAAGGGTTTAATTGCACAACAAGTTTGAAGAGTGGTCTATGGGGAAAGTCATCTATATCAAAGGATGTTTTAAGATTGATTTGTGTGATGGAACATTAAAAGTGTTGTGAAAGAAGCAAAGCTAATAACCATTTAAGAATCTATTAACTTCACTAAACAAGAAAACCCTTTCAAAGTAATTGTTTGAAGCAAACCAAAGGACAGGGAAAGCCATAGACTTCTTTGGGAAAATTTTTACTAAAGCACACTTTTTAGAAAAAAATCCAGCAATCTAACAGATTACCTTCAAAAAGAAGAAAACATATAAGAAAACAAAGGGCAACCTAAGATCAGGTAAGGACTTTGAACCTATCTTGCATTTGGCATACTCTCAGGGAAACTTTCAAAGCAACTGTTGGAGATAAACTAGAGGACAGGGCTAACCATAGACTTCTCTAGTTCAACTTTACTTAGCAGACTTTTCAAGAACTTTCAAAGACAATATCTCAAGTTGTACTTAGGAAACATGGGCTCACCAACACTTCACTGGTTATACTCTATTGAATGACCATTGAAACATAGTCAGAAGAAAATATAAAGATAAAGCTTATCAGTGAGACTTAGGATACCTTTTACAGTAAATCCTAATCTAAATTTGTTGTTCTTTATCAGATAAAGTGGACAGTATGAAAACATAAGAAAAACAACAATTACAGTAAGAAAAACACCACCATTGACATAGACCAGAATCCCATAAATCAGCTTGTATATTTAATGTTTAAACCATTTACAATCTTCAAGTCCAGTAGGTATTTACAGCTTTAAACTTCTGTTCTCAGTCTATCTTTCTTCAATTACTAACAGAGCTTCAGCATCTTCAACAACTATTTACTTTCAACTAGTAACCAAGCAACAACAATATTGGGCTCCTTATATGATATATATAGGTAAATTGAGGAGGTGGAGTGAAAAGAAGATCTAATTATTCAATTAATATAGAGTAAATGCTTCTCGACCTTTGGGAGACCTAATGGAGAAGATATCTAATGTCTTAACTCTGTTAATTGATTTTTACATTAAATTTCATCTACTTCAGTCATTTTTGTTGACTTTTGAGGCTTTTGGCAGTTGGAAATTACTTCTAAGGTGTCTTTAGAAAATATCTCTGAATGTGCATTCAATTTGTATTCTTTTGAGGCAAAATAAACTGGTAGGTGGCACTTTTGGTTTTCTGAGGATTAATTTGCCTCACTGATACGTCATTTGGAGGCTTTCCTTTACTAATCTGTCTGTCTTTAATTCTTTAATCACTGATATTAACTTTAATTTGTGCTTTAAGGCTTATTATGTCTTTTCAGATCATCTTCAGTTTTTGTGTCCTTTCTGCTGACTGTTTTTAAATTTAATTAGTTTTTCTTTCACTGTGCTTTATCCATAATCTTCACGGTTTAAGTCTTTCACCTTTTGTCTCTTAATCTTCATGGCCCTTTCCTTCTTTGTTGTGTGCAAGTATTTTTGGCACGCCGAGGGTTTCATTTGTTTCATCATCACTCATGAGGCACTAAAAAAACACTTGAAAGCCATGATAAACCCTTATTTGTATTTTTTACCTCAAGGATCATCATCTTGGGTCTTTCTTCCCACTGGTCTGGTTGTGGGAGGGCCTGTACATTATAGGTCACCATTTAAAACCTACAAACAAACACAAACATTAATAAAACATGCACCTTTTGGATAAAACTACTTTGGAGGCGTTGGGAGGTGTCAGATCATTTGCAGAGGAAGGGGATTATGTGGGGAAGGGGTTCCATAGGCGGAACCACAAGAAAATGGCGAAAAATTCAAATATGGGCGCGAAAATGGAAAAGTGGTTTTGCAGAATACCAGGCAGTTTTCGCAGGAGATATGGGTGGTTAGTGGTATTGGCCCATATGGACGCGATATGGTTCGGAAGATGACACGTGCCCCCATGAAACCACCTATTTCACGGAGAAGATGCACATTGAGGAGTTTTGTTAGATCGGTGCGAAATGGTGCAAGGACCGTTAGATATGGGGGAACCAGATCGATGATCCAGGATCAACACGATGGCGGGGAGATGCATGGCAAAGGGAAATGGTGGAGGACAACTAGCGAATGGTGAATGGGTTTTTAGGAAGATAGTGGAAGGTGGGCCAGCGGGTGATGTGGGTTCTTTTGTCAGGGAGCGGTAGTGTTATGTGCGGGGTTAGAGATTTGGATTTTAACAAAGGTCGTCGGATGAGAAGGATCAACAGTCGAATCTTACCCAGGAGAAAATATAAGGGGGAAAGGCGGATGGAAAAAAAAGTGGGAAAGCCTCGATGGCCTTTAGATCTTCCAGATCAATGGTTAAGCATGTATCGGGAAAACAATCATCAGGTTAAAGAAATTTAAGCATGTATTGGGGGCATAATCGTCGGGGTGAGGAATTTATAAAGGGAAATGGTTTTAAAAGGAAAAGTGCGGGAATATAAAGGGGAGGAACAGGTTATGTGGGGAAAATGTCAGGACCAGGGGCGAATGTCGGAAGGGGCCAAGGTTTTAGTACTTGGTTCCAGGGCTGGGGCACATGGAAGAAAAAGGGTTAAGGGCTTAAGCCAAAGGCGTTTAAGGCTTAAAAGGAGCGGAAAAGCTTATACAAAGTTTTTTATGGGTTTTTTTGTGTTTTTTAGTTTTCGGGTAAGGTAAAAAGGATTTTTTAAACCAAATGAAAAAGGGGTTAATGGTTTTTAAAGGGGATTGTAAGGAAAATGAGCGTAAATGAGGGAGGAAAGGGGCCTTTTTAGAGGAAAAATGAGTGATATGGGGGCAGTTCTGAAGATGAGATGGGGGAATGAAATGATGGAAATGGGGCCTTAGAAAACAGTTTTTTCTTTGGAAACAACAAGATTTTGAAGGATTATTTTGGTGAAGAGACCACTAAGATAGGCTCTTGGGATAATGAACATGGAAAGACTTCAAGAACTCACAATTTTACATGAAATTTGTTTCTTGAAGGCCACTAGACTTGTTTTAGCCATATTTTGTTATGACAAAATATTATTGATGCCTAACAGTGGCTCCACTTGGGGGAGGCAGCTCCTTGGAGGTGTCAAGAACCTCAGAGATAAATATTTGGAAAGTAGACCAGTACTTTGATGTTTTGTTGCACCTTTGACAATGTTTGTCTTCTTTGATCATGCTGCTTAAAAAGATGATCAGTACTTGTATTAACAAAATGATTTTATCCCAAACATTCTACCTACACAACCTACTTGTCCTAACATTTTTTCTTCAATAAGGTGCACTTAGACTTGCAAACCTTTTGACATCAACATTTTATTATTTTATTGAAAGCAAGAAAACTAATCTAAAACTTCGCTTATTTCTTCCATGAATCCAGATTAAACAGTTGAACTCATAAATTCTCTACCTAAGCTACCATCTATCAAGATTAAACTGATTGATAGATCTACATTCTCTATATTCTAAAACAGAAAGTTAAAACACAGAAAAACCAGGATTAAATTGTCTGATTTTCTATGGTGTCTATGGCTGTATGTACAAGATGTACATAGACTGAAATTTACAGAAAATTGAAACAAAATTGTGAAAGCTTAAGATCTGAAAATTACAAGGCATCCTTCATTCTTTCCTCAGCTCTGGTTTTGATCTTTTTAGAGTTGTCTTCTTCTTCTTTACCTGGTTCAAGTTTTTAGCATGTTAGAGCCAGTCTTCTTTGTATCTTTGGCTCAAGTTTTTCTGATTAGAGCCATTGCTTTCTATCTTAATCTATTCTACTGATAAGCCAAGATCTCATTGTTTGGCAAATCTTCTTCACTAACCTATCAGCAGTAAATTGAAATCTATCTAGTCATGATAAGGTTGTATGACTAGATAGTAGTGTTTCTTTTAAGTAGTGGCATTTAGGCTTGCACACTTTCAGATTTTTATTTTCTTTTTTTGTATGGGGATGTACCTTCCTTTATATCTGCCCTCTTTTCTCTTTTTCAATTGTTTTTTATTTTTTTTTTCAATTTTTTTTTCAAAGAAAAAAAAAACTAACTAAATTCTCACAGTCTAAGTTTTATTGACATTTCTACCTAACCTATTCTAACTTGGAGATTGTTGCTGCTCTAAATGATACAATAGTGCCAATGTATCTAGTTGAGCAGTGAAAAAAGGAATAGAAAATATGGTTTCTTGTCAGAGGTAACCATAGTACATATTGAATGTTAATCTTCAAAACCAAGGCTATCACAGAAGGTGGCAGCTTTTTATGTATTTTTCTCTTACAAAGGATCCATGCTTGAGAATTTGAGCCAATTAGAACCTCCATACATTCTTCCATAGGATCAACAAATAAAATATGAGAACTCTCTTCTTTTTGGCCCTCCATGATTGGTAGATTGTCTGCCTTTAAGACATCAGATTTTAGGACTGCATCTTCAATATGTTCCTTAGAAGCATCATCATCCTTCACCTGCAAATCAACAAGCAGTGAAATTTCTTCTTTCTCTAAATATATGCTTGCTTCTGATGTAAATTTGGGTTCTTTGGATGACAAATTGATATCAGCAATGGGAGAAGGTTTCTCTTGAAAATATGATATATCCTCAGTAAGACAGTCTTCTATTTGTTTTTCTCCCCCAAAGACTTTCCATTACTTTTCATTGTTTGGAACAACTGGTCTAAATTTTTCTTGAATTATGTATTGTTTTCTTTCACAAGGTCCCATACATGTACTAGCAACAAGGGCTAATCCATTGGCAATAATTTTTTGGTTTTTAGGGTCAAGGGTAAGTTGGAATTCTTCAAAATATTTTAACAAGTCCATGGCGTCATCCTTATAGGCTCTAAGTCTAGGATGTTTAACAATGCATTCCTCATTCACTTTCCTAATTACCAATTCTACATTCCCATGAACTGTTATCCTCTGGGCTCTTAATTTCTTCAATAAGTGCAGCCCTAAAAGGAGTGCCTCATACTCTACTATGCTACTTGTGCATTGAAAATTCAATTTATATGAATGGCCTTCAGCATGATTGTTTTCTGTATTGTAAAGCCATATTCCTGCACCTGCACTAGTTTAAATACTACATGAACTGTCAAATATCATACTCCACAAAGGACTAGCTTCAGATTTATCATTAATTTACCTACTATCCTCTCTATCTTGAGTTCCATTGTGTTGTTTTGTGGGATAGGAACTATGTTGATGGTTATCTTGTTCAAGTGAAGGTTTGGAGGCTAGCTGCTTGTTTAGCATTTGATCAATTTCTCCTTCTGTCAAAGGAGGGATTTCTCTTTCAGAATAGACAGAAGTAAAACAATCCTCTTTCTCTTGTGTTAACTGGTTTTGAGGTTGGATGTCTTCTTGAGCCTCTTCTAGTGAATCAGTACTTGTGCTTGCAGGGAAACCTTGAGGATTTTCTACTGTTTCCTGATCTACTTCTGTTTCAAACAAATCCTCATGATTGTTATGATACTCAATTTGAATACAAGGTTCATGAGTTGTTTCTTCTACATTATCAGGATGCCACTCTTCTTGTGTAATCTAAAATGAGTTGTAACATAGAGGGAGAGTCCCTATATGTGTTGGTTTTCCTTCCACTTCAGATTCTGCATTTTCTAAGTGGCTACTTGTTTCCTCAAAGCATTGCTCACTATTAGTATTTGCATTTTGTTCGTAAAGATCTCTTAACAGTAAAACACAAGTTATAGGTAGGTGACGGCAACAAACCTGAAAGTCGGCCCCTAAGGAGAGCTGGTCTCTTCTCGTGGCTCTGTCATCATTTCCCTCAATTAACTTAGTTTTCCTCCACGTGGTCTTCTTTCTCTTTCTCGGAATTTTATTTATCAATTTCGAAGAAATTAACAAACAAACAAATACTCTGCAAAACTTGAAATTAATTTATATCTCTGAAATTTATATTCCCTTGTCACCTTACAATAAGGTTTTCACCGTCAGAACTTTATATTAATAGCCCGATACTTTTTGAATAAATGACTTGAAATGGACCTTCGACTCTGGGCCCACATATATACATCAATGGCCGATCAAATACACGCACTGTACCTTAGATTATCCTTTGTGCTACTTCCGAAAGCGACCACCGTCCGATGGCTTTCTCCCAGATCGACGGCGTTCAACGATATCGCGCGGCCTCCCTGATCGAACGTTAACGTGCGATGGCGCGCAACGAGAGCGGTTTCAGGGGTCCCGCCTTTTCCACGTGTCGAGCACTCAATGGAATCACTCCGAATTTAGGAATACCGCTTATTCCGCAAAAGTGGTGCGATATGGGCAGTCTGGTTTCGTAAATCCACTCGTGGTTTTGGAACAGTGATTGACCACGGGTTAACGCCTTTCTTCTCGTGTTCTCCCAGTTGCTACTTAGGTCAGACCTCGGTTCAGGATTCCAAACATTCCATCCATTTATTAAGCGGGATTTTAATTACTACGGGATAGAGCTCAATGAGCACAACAATACGCAGACCTCGTCTGTGGGTGGGGTTTTCAATTGTTCCAAAAAATCAAGGGAAACAATGAACACAGAGATGTGAAGATTGTACAACGACTCAATTCAACAGTTATATACAAGACAGTGTTCAATCGCCTCACAATTAAACAAATTTCTCACAAATAACTATTCAAGACAATTGGATAGTCGATGGGAACTGAAATTCATTTAATTGGAAGCGATTGTTTGATACACAGATTTTTACTGCAGAAATATCTCTCCCCCAGTACATCCGAGGGATACAATTTGTATACATTACAATGTGTCTCTTCGGTTCTCTGTGAGGACCGTTTAGAAAATCAAAAGCCTAATTACAATAATTCAACTAACTGAAACATGAAAGATGGATCGAATCTAACTATTCGACTTCTACAAATCTAACTAATCTAAATGAAATAGTCAGCTGAGGTATTGACACCTAACTATTACAATTCAAATGTTTTCGAACCCTCCTAGCCACAACATATGGAAAAAACCTCCTACATTGCTGGTTAGTGTCTAATTCCCCTGCATCAGTAGGCAATCAGGAATTTCTTGACAACCTTCCTCATCATCTTATATAAAGTCTTGATCATCATACATGTCTTGCTCATTTTATAGGTCTTATAGTAGTTGATTTTTTTCTTGATCTGGAAAAATCATGGGCTGCTCTAGATCATCAATATTTAAATTAGCCTCATACCTATCCATTCTCTTTTTAAGCATGTACACCATTTTTTCCATTATGGCCAATAGTTTTTCTTTTGGGTATATACTTGAATCCATGTTTGTAAATCAGAAAAGAGGTCACTAAGTCCATTCCACCAGTTCAAAGTCTTCTACCAATGGAGTCATTTGGTATTTTTTGGGTTATGGAGTCGCCAGGTGGAAGATTTCAAAAATTTTGAGATGAGTTGTTGTCCACCATCAGTAATTGAATACCAATCTAAGGACGTCGTGGGTCTTATGAGCTCTTAAGGATGTCTAAGATGCAATTTACTTAGAATTCCCTAGTGGAGTCTTAGGAAAAACCAGTGGGGTCAGCAGGCCTACTGAATACCAATGGAGTTGCCAGGTGAAGGATTTTTGCTTGTTTTTAATGGTTTGGTTGTTTTTCACCATCAACAATCAATAATAACCAGTCTTGGTGACACTTGATTCATTTAGGAATAGGGGTTTGTTTGGTTGTGAAGTTATCTATTACTCAATATTTTCCCTAGTACGGTCGCCAGTATGTTAGGATTCCCATAGTTTGTAAGATTGGCAAGAACAAACAATGCAGGGCCTACATCAGAACCACTTTGGAATCCTAGGATCTAGCCCTCCTGGATTCAGAGAGATATCTCTATATGTGTTTATAATGATTAATTTAAGGCTTATGATATGATATTAGGCTAGTTATGAAGCACAAGGGATTTGCTTTGGTTTTGGCTGGGTAGGATATCATCAAAATAAAGGAAGTCTTCTGAAGGGTAAAGGTGTGAGTAAGTTTAAAGAATGGTTCAGTTGATAGGATAGGTAAGAGACAATATCAATCCATTGGGCTATGGGTTCACAAAAGGGTTTAATTGCACAACAAGTTTCAAGAGTGGTCTAGGGGGCAATTCATCTATATCAAAGGATATTTTAAGATTGATTTGTGATATGGAACATTAAAAGTGTTGTGAAAGAAGAAAAGCTAATAACCATTTAAGAATATATTAACTTCACTAAACAAGAAAATCCTTTCAAAGTAATTGTTTGAAGCAAACCAAAAGACAGGGAAAGCCATAGACTTCTTTGGGAAAATTTTTACTAAAGCACACTTTTTAGAAAAAAATCCAGCAATCTAACAGATTACCTTTAGAAAGAAGAAAACATATAAGAAAACAAAGGGCAACCTAATATCAGGTAAGGACTTTGAACCTATCTTGCATTTGGCATACTCTCAGGGAAACTTTCAAAGCAACTGTTGGAGATAAACTAGAGGACAGTGCTAACCATAGACTTCTCTAGTTGAACTTTACTTAGCAGAATTTTCAAGAACTTTCAAAGACAATATCTCAAGTTGTACTCAGGAAACATGGGCTCACCAAAACTTCATTGGTTATACTCTATTGAATCACCATTGAAACATAGTCAGAAGAAAACATAAAGATAAAGCTTATCAGTGAGACTTAGTGTACCTTTTACAATAAATCCTAATCTAAATTTGTTGTTCTTTATCAGAGAAAGTGGACAGTATGAAAACATAAGAAAAACAACAATTACAGTAAGAAAAACACCACCATTGACATAGACCAGGATCCCATAAATCAACTTGTATATTTGATGTTCAAACCAGTTACAATCTTCAAGTCTAGTAGGTCTTTACAGCTTCAAACTTCTCTTCTCAGCCTCTCTTTCTTCAATTACTAACAAAGCTTCAACAACTTCAACAAATATTTACATTCAACTAGTAACCAAACAACAACAATATTGGGCTCCTCATATGATATATATCAGTAAATTGAGGAAGTGGAGTGAAAAGAAGGTCTAATTATTAAATTAATACAAAGTAAATGCTTCTCGACCTTTGGGAGACCTAATGGAGAAGATATCTAATGTCTTAACTCTGTTAATTTATTTTTACATTAAATTTCATCTACTTCAGTCACTTTTGAGGCTTTTGGCAGCTGGCAATTGCTTCTAAGGTGTCTTTAGAAAATATCTCTGACTGTGCATTCAATTTGTATTCTTTTGAGGAAAAATAAATCGGTAGGTGGCACTTTTGGTTTTCTGAGATTAATTTGCCTCACTGATATGGCATTTGGAGCATTTCCTTTACTAATTTGTTTGTCTTTAATTCTTTAATCACTGATATTAACTTGAATTTGTTCTTTAAGGATTATTATGCATTTTCGGATCATCTTTAGTTTTTTTTTTCCTTTCTGCTGACTATTTTTATCTTTAATTAGTTTGTCTTTCACTACTCTTTATCCATAATCTGCACGGTTTAAGTCTTTGACCTTTTTTCTCTTAATCTTCACGACCCTTTCCTTCTACTGTGTGCTGGTATTTCTGGCATGTTGAGGGTTTCATTTGTTTCATAAACACTCATGACGCACTGAAAAAACACTTGAAAGCCACGATAAACCCTTATTTGTATTTTCGACCTCAAGGATCGTCATCCTGGGTCTTTCTTTCCACTGGTCTGGTTGTGGGAGGGCTTGTACATTATAGGCCACCATTTAAAACCTGCAAACAAACAAAAACATTAATAAAACCTGCACCTTTTGGATAAAACTGTTTTGGAGGTGTTGGGAGGTGTCAGAGCATTTTCAGAGGAAGGGGATTATGCGAGGAAGGGATTCCATAGGTGGAACCAGAAGAAAATGACATAAAATTCAAATATGGGCGCGAAAATGGAAAATCAATTTTGTATAATACCGGGTGGTTTTCGTGCGAGATATGGGTGGTTAGTGGTATTGGCCCATATGGAAATGATATGGTTCGGTGGATGACACGTGCCCCCCATGAAACCACCTGTTTCACGCAGAAGATGCACATTGAGGAGTTTTGTTAGATCGGGTGCGAAATAGTGCGAGGACCGTGAGATCTGGGGGAACCAGATCGAAAGTACAGGATTAGCGCGATGGTAGGGAGATGTATGGAAAAGGGAAATGGTGGAGGTCAACTAGCGGATGGTGAATGGGTTTCCAGGCAGATAGTGGAAGGTGGGCCAGTGGGTGACATGTTTTCTTTCGTCTAAGAGTGGTAGTGTTATGCGTGGGGTTAGAGAATTGGATCTTAACAAAGGCTGTCAAATGAGAGGGATCAATGGTCAGACCTTACCTTGGAGAAAATATAAGGGGGGAAGGCGGATGGAAAAAAAGGGGGAAAGCCCAAATGGCTGTTAGATCTTCTAGATCAATGGTTAAGCATGTATCGGGGGCACAATCGTCGGGGTGAGGAGTTTATAAAGGGAAAGGGGTCTTAAAAGGAAAAGTGTAGGAATATAAAGGGGAGGAACAGGTTCTGTGGGGAAAATGTCAGGACCAGGGGCGAATGTCGGAAGGGGCCAAGGTTTTAGCACTTGGTTCCAGGGCGGGGGCACATGGAAGAAAAAGGGTTAAGGGATTAAGACAAAGGCGCTTAAGGCCTAAAAGGAGCGGAAAAGCTTATAAAAAGGTTTTTATGGGTTTTTTTAGTGTTTTTTAGGTTTCGGGTAAGGTAAAAAGGATTTTTTTAACCAAATGAAAAAGGGATTAATGGTTTTTAAAGGGGATTTTAAAGAAAATGAGGGTAAATGAGGGAGGAAAGGGGCCTTTTTAGAGGAAAAATGAGTGATATGGGGGAAATTGTGAAGATGAGATGGGGGAATGAAATGATGGAAATGGGGCCCTAGAAAACATTTTTTTCTTTGGAAACAAAAAGATTTTGAAGGATTCTTTTGGTGAAGAGACCACTAAGATAGGATATTGGGATAATGAACATGGAAAGACTTCAAGAACTCACAGATTTACATGAAATTTTTTTCTTGAAGGCCACTAAACTTGTTGTAGCCATCTTTTGTTATGACAAAATATTATTGATGGCTAACAATCCCCATGCATGTTTCTTCTAAAAATGGAAATATACATAAAATGATATTTATTGATGATTACACCAGAATGTGTTGGGTTTACTTATTGAAGTAAAAATTTGATGCTTTTCAAACATTCAATAATTTCCATGCATGGATTGAAAATGATGCACAAAGTCATATTGGATCTTTGCGCACAGATAATGGAAAATAATACACTTCAATCGAATTTGAAAACTATCTTCGCCAACATAGGATCAAAAAAATGTGCTCTATAATCCCCAGCATAATGGTGTAGCTGAAGGAATGAACAGGAAAATTTGTGGAGCTACCTCCTGGTGTGACATGGTATCAGAGCCTACATCAGACAAGGAGATCACCATTTTGGAAAACAAGAATTGCATGGCCTATGCCTTGATTTCATATTCTATATGAAGAGGTGAGTCACCATATTACACCATTTTCAAATGCCTATGAAGCCTTGAAAAATTTAAAATAACTATATTACTCACATTCAGAACTTGAAATTCTTCAATTAATGATTAAGTTCTTCAGCCTAAACTGAAAAACGATGACCCTCTTGCTTTAGCATCAGAAGTAAGATCTATCATGTATGACATTAAAAATAATGGTGTGGAAGTCAAAATACCTCTCATATATTATGTTAAGGCATTTTATCCCACTTACTTACATTACCTTGAGTCATTGCAAGAAATTGAAAACCTCATGAAGACCACCTTTGATTTCCTTGATAAAAATTTTGCAGAAAGAGAGAAGGATTTTGGAAAGAAGACAACCCCTCTGTCTTATGAAGAATCTATATGTTTCGTACATTGAGAGAATAATCATTCTAAAGATTCTTCCGGAGGAATAGGTGGCCAAAGAGTAAGAGGAAGAAGAAATTTCAGAGGAAGGGGGGGGCGGGGGGTGGGGCAGGCAAGCTAAGAGTGAAAAATCCAATCTTCATTGCATACACTGCAATAAATATTGTCATGATGCATATACATGTAAGCTTCCTCGAGACAAAATTAAGCAGAAAATAAATTAAGACAAAGTTAAAACTCATGACAGAGACAAACGTAAAGCATATGAATCCACTCATTATGTTGTAGCACATTGTAACATTGTAGTAACTAAAGACTTGTTTGATGCTTCACTTATTTCTTGGAGAAATGTTGGCTGCTAAATTCAGGAGAAACATGTCACATGACCTTTAGAAAATATTTTTTTGAAGAATTTACTGACAAGGTTGATGGAGTAGTATACTTTGCATACAAATCTAAACTCAAGCCATCAGGGCTTGGCACAATTAGGCTTCGGTTTCCTGGTCTTCCATATCATCTTCTACATGAGGTTCTATAACTCCCTAAGTTGAGGAAAAACTTGTTGTCCTTGCTCCACATATGCCAGCAAGGACACTCCATTCACATGTTTGATGGAAAGGTTGAGGTCAAAAAAGCATCAAATCACTCACTTGTCATGAATGAAATAGAAGAAGGAAGACTCCTAAAGCTGCAAGGTACCTCTTCTCATGCACAAAAATTTGCATTCAGTTCTCATCATGATGAAGGTACATTCCCATAAATTATTTTATGGCATGCTAGATTTGGACACTTAAACTATGACAACATTTGATTGTTGAAGAAAAATGGTGTTACTAGATTGCCTACAAATCCTAGGAAACTTAAGCAATGTGATGCTTGTATTGTAGGAAAGCATAACAAACAGTCCTTTCATGATTCACATTCCAGAGCACATAGAAAAATTGAGCTTATTAATTCAGATTTATGTGGCCCCATTCCTGTTTATTATGCAAATTAAAATAAATATATGATGACATTTATTGATGATTACACCTGAATGTGTTGGGTTTACTTATTTAAGAACAAATCTGATGCTTTTCAAACATTCAAGAATTTTCATGCATGGACTAAAAATGATGCACAAAATCATATTGGCTCTTTGCACAATGATAATGGAAAAGAATACACTTCAAAAAAATTTGAAAAATATCTTCGCCAACATGGGAAAACATCAAATAATTGTGCCCTACAATCCCCAACATAACGGTGTAGCTCAAAGAATGAACAAGACAAGTTTAAATATGATTCGCTCAATAATGTTTTTTAAGAATGTAAAATTGATTCTTTGGGCTGATCTAGTTCTATGTGTTGTGTACATAAAGAATATGTCTCCTTCTAATATAATAAGAAACAAAAATCCTGACGAAATGTGGCATGGCCACATTACTTCGATAAAGCATTTGAAGGTATTTGGTTCCACCTGTTATGCTTTGATACCTAAGGTAAAAAGAAATAAACTTGGTGTTAGAAGTCGAAAATGTATCTTCTTGGGGTATTCCAATACCTCCAAAGGATATCGCCTCTATGACGAAGTCAATAATAAGTTTGTAGTATCTAGAGATGTCATATTCCTTGAAGCTTCCAAGACTAACAATGTTGTTGAGCGGCAACTTGATCACTTGGATAGATTCACACATGCAAATCCATTTCAAGAATTTCATAATAATATTCCACATCTTTAAGGGGGGATTCCTATACTGAATCAATATGTGGAATCATCTTCCGAAGCACTCTTTCCCCCACATGAGGAACCAACCACAGATGACACCTTGAATGATGTGATTGACAGAATTGGGAGACTAAATCTTGATTCAATACCAACTCAATAAAATGAGTATCCTCGGCCATCTTAGAAAGGTACCCCAAAATGGCTGACAAATACGCTGGAAAACGTTCGTCTGGATGAGGTTGGAAAGACATGAAAAGAAGTTCCACTAGGAAAAATGGAGGTGACATAGATAATTTCGATTCACTTATTGATATGGATATTACTTATAATTTTGAATTGAATTTTTATATAGATCCTGAACCAACTTCCTTCAAAGAATCCACTTCTCATGATGAATGGAATAAAGGGATGCAAAAGGAGTATGAATCCTTGATAAATAATGGCACTTGGAAGCTGGTTGATCCTCCATTGGGAACCAAACCAATTGGCTATAAGTGGGTCTACAAGAACAAGTACAAATAAAATGGCTGACTTGACAAGCACAAAGCTAGGCTTCTGGAAAAATGTTTTGTATAGAAAGAAGGGGTTGATTATGAGGAAAAATTTTCCCCCACAGAAAAATGGGCCACCATCCAGACACTCTTTACCTTCTAAGCTCATAAGGGTTGGAAAGGGCATCAGACTGATGTAAAAACCTCCTTTTTGAATGGAGATCTAAAGGATAAGGTTTGTATGTCCTAGCCATAAGGATTTGTTGTGAAGGGACAAGAAGCTAAAGTATGAAAGATTATAAAATCCTTGTATGGCCTCAAGCAAGCATTGTGAGCCTGGTATGAGAAATTAACTAAGCATCTTATGAAACTTAACTTCAAACATTTTGATCTTGATGATGCAAATTTGTTTCTTAAGAAATTTTGGAAAAAAGTTGTATATCTTGTGGTATATGTAGATGATATTTTGATGACAAGGAACAATGAGAGTTATATTTCATCCATAAAGAAGGAATTGAAGAAAGGTTTTGAAATGACTAATTTCGGCTATGTTCACTCCTATCTTGTTATTGAAGTAATTCAACATCCTAAAATTATATTCCTTTCTCAAAAGAAGTACATTGGAGATATTTGGAACAAGTTTGGCATGGATGAATGCAATCCTTTGACCAATCCAATGGAACAAAACTTGAAGCTTACATCCATTCAAGGGAAGGAATTTGAGGATGCAACGAAGTATACACAGCTTGTAGGAAGTCTCATCTACCTGATTACTACCAAAACCATGCATATCATTTTCTGTTAGAATCCTCTCCAGGTTTATGCAAAAACATTGTGAAGGACATTAATATAGTGAAAAAAGAGTTCTAAAGTACTTGAAGGGGACTAAATACTTTGGACTCAAATATTCATAGGTGGGCGACTTCAGCTTGATCGAATACTCTAATTCAGACTTTGATGGAGAAAAAGAAACTAGGGTATCTACTTTATGTTACACTATGAGTCTTGGATCAAGAGCCGACTCCTGTAAATCACACAAACAGTAAGTTCCAGCAGATTCCACAATTGAGGCAGAATATGTGGTAGCAGATGAAGCGACAAAGGAAATTATGTGGCTAAGGAAAATCCTAGAATATTTTTAGATGAAACAAATGCATTCACCTCGACTCATGATAGATAACACTTCTGTAATAAAGTTGGCCAAGAACCCAAAGTTCCATGATCGAATGAAGGACATCAATAAAAAATACCATCTAATTCGACATCATGTTGAGGCCAAAGCTATCCATATACATCATTGTCCAAGAAATTAGGAGACTACAGACATCTTCACCAAAGCACTTGGAAGAGAAAATTTTGAAAAATCCATAACGATGCTTGGACTCACTAACATCCCTTTAGATTAAGGGGGGGAACGCTGACACCTAATCCTAAGGGATTGGGTGAAATTGTATATTAGTGTAATTTAGGAAATAAGGAAGTCTAAGAGACATTTTGAAATCTCAACGGTCTCACCTCCATTTATATATTCATGATCACCCTCTATCAAAACCACTGTTCAAATTGTGGATTTACCTCATGCTCCGACACTAACAATCATCTACAAATTTGATTGTAATTATTTTAAATTTATGCTACAAGCATATCTATATTGCGAGTAATGAACCTTGTAGAGAAACATGATTATTAAAAATAACATCGGTCATATAAGATGGAATTTTGAAACTATATTTCAGTTAATATGAATACTTTAGTTTTTTTAATATAAACAATTAGGATATAATATCTAGAGATTTTTTTTTCCAGTTGATTCTTTTCCAGACTTCACATGTAACATTGGTCTTTTAAAGGAGTGGATGAAAATTGTTGTAGCCATCTAATACTCAACATAATTAAGTCTAATGATGATATTTAGGTAGTTTTAGCAAGGAATTGTAACTACAAAGTGTTTGAATTCCGCCTACAACTAGGAGAACGTGAAATCCTCCACCATATCTAAACAACATAAAGGAAATCGAACATAACCATTTTGAATGATTCAGTATGAAAATTCAAGGTTTGTAAATATATCTTTCAGTATTAAATATCATAATGAATTTATATATTTGAAATTATTTTACTAATTCATATATTTTCAAAATACTAATTTTATTTGTTTCACTATCTCCTAAAATCAATTCAAGAATTAGCTTGGGAATTTATGTTCTCATTCATATTTTTGGGAATTTTTTATTCCCCATTTATTTGAACTTATTTCATCCCCACTTATTCCTATTGACTAGAGGATCTCATCGGGCTTTCCTGAGACCGAACATATGCATCTCTTTTACTTCTATTTCTTTTGTTGTGGTCGTTTTCACACATACATACAAATGGTTCTTTTACACTGGCCCTCTCAAAAATGAAGATTTGGGTCCATAATTCACTTAGTACTTGATATCACTAATGCATAAAATAAATCCATTTACATTCCTTTTTAGGGAGAGTCTCCTATGAATGAAACTTTCACAAAATTGATTTCTCCGAGCTTACTATTCTTCAACATAGTGTTGTATGGTTGAATGTATTATCAATACTAAAATTAAAGTGCTCTATTGAAAGGGAAATTATACCAGAACTAGAAGAAGGTTAAGGTTCTCATGTGGTATAAATCATATCCTTGTTCACTTGAATGAATGGATATGCGAGACCATGGGATAGAAAATGTATGTGAACAATGTTTCAACCACTAATCTAGTGTAGAATTTCTTAATTTTTTTTTTTTTATGAAAATAATAATTCAAGGAAGGCTAGATAGGGTTCCTATACAGAAAGGAAAGTCTGTAAGCCTAGTTCTGTGAATGCAAGATGATTCATAAAGTGGGAAATTAGGAGGAAAATATATGTGAGGAGTTATATATGTTATTTAAAAAAAACTTTACCCCTCTCATCAATTTCCATGGGCGAGGATGTGCATTGGTATGCAATTTTTCAAAAATACCATTAATTTTGCATACATCACATGAATAGTCACAACCAGTTGCAATATTACTCAATGCTTAGAGAATTCTTGTAAATTTAGAAATTATGGGGGAAAATATTTGAAGGAATCAAAAATTTCTGTGAAGTCAGAAAAGAAAGAAAAATGTCGGGACACTTTCTTTCTTCTCTAGTTCCCAAAGCTAAAATCGATTCTATTTTGATTAGTTGTTGTTGGCTCGAGGGGTCCTGACCCAGGTTCAGAGATCAAGGTTTTCCAACAAACCCCTATACTACTGGCCCTTTTGGAAGTGACCTGCTTGTGCGGGTCAAAGTCTCACCCGAAGTAGTATGGGTGGGTGCTGGAACCAGGTTTCCACACCCTGAGAAAGGATAGGTAAGGAAAGCAAAGCTGCATCCAGCCTTGTGATACCTAGATTTCCTCTATCTCCACAAGGTTGATAGGTCTCTTTTCACATCCACATGCGCTAGATCTATAATTATATACTTCTGTGACAGTAGCACAATATTGCATAAAACAGAACAGAACATATACAGATATAGCAAACACACTTACAAAGATCTTTCGTAACTAGAATACAGAATGCACATAATGTAGTAATTACCAATGATTCACACAAATAGTACACATAGATTCAGTTCTCAAGCAACCTTTCTTATTCATCAATTCATCAATTACTTCTTACAATACCCTTCCTAGCCTGTGCACACAGCGGCAAGGTCTGCACACAGTTGGACTTTGGATCTCCGCACACACAGCCAGCAAGAGTCCTTTCCCCCAAAACCCAAACAGATATCTTAAACCACATTTCACATCAATATCTCCTCATTTCCTGTCTTACAATTCAAAATGTTCCTCTATTTATAATAATCTAGCCTAAACTTTCCTATGCTCCGTAAACCATGGTTTTCAGACCCCTAGTTTACCCTTTGGCCCATTACAATGCTTTCGGGGCTTTGACCCACCCCAAAACCCCTGCGCTAGACTAAATATAATAAAAAATAACAAAATTGGACCAGTTTGGTAGCTCGTAGGAGACCTTGTTCCAACAGTCGCCCAACATAATCTTGTGACTCATCCCAAGTCACTGTGGTGGCGTGGTCTCTATATGTGCACATAAGGTAGTAAGGGTGGCGATCAATGGATGTAACACTTCTTGACTCTAGGCAACAACACTCTATCCTAGGTCTACCAGATTCTGGGAGGTTGGTCCTTGAGTTGCTGTAGTGACACTCTTAAGGATTTGAGTAAGTCACTTGGTCACGCCATCTATATCTTGCGAAAGTTGGAGGGTTGTGGAAGCCCAAGGCTTTAATCGTTCTGCCATGATTTTATGTTTATGCCAGAGTTTCTCAATCTCATCCTGGAGATCATTTCTGGTTTTTAACCATGCCAACCGCTGGGCAGGTACCAAAATGGGAAGCGTAACAATGACCTACTCGAAGGCTTCTTCCTTTTGCCGTAAGTCCTGATTGATTTCATGATGGACCGGATCATGTTGGACCTTAGTCCAGAGTTGCATGGATGATTCCAGCAGCTGGGCACCTTGGGCAATCTGCCCTGAAATAACATTTGTTGCATCAGTGACTAGGGTGGCACACTAGGAACGGACTTTTGGGGGCATTTTGGGCTGCAGTTTGGCCTGTAAGGCAATAATTTGTTGTTCCAGCTGTGTCTTGACGGTATGGATTTCCATCCGAGATGCTTTGAGGGCCACAACCAATTTTTCCACTTTACTCTGGGGCATGTCCGTGGCCAAGATCTCGTCTGTAACCTCTGTACAAAGCTGGTGGATCATTATTTCAAGCTCTGCCTGTTTTGACACGGCAAGGAGCAAATAAATAGCTTGTTGTGCGATGGTGTGCTCGACTGTACCAAGATGTTGGTGTACTTTTAGGTCACGATGGAAAATATCCTGGAAGACAGCATGATGAAGACCCTGTAAGTCTCCATGGGGCAGCTTAGCTAGGTCCAGCTGAGTTCCTGTGTCTGCTGGGGGCTACGTTCCCACCAGGGAAGCACTAGGGATAACCCAAAGATAATTGTCCCCTGTGAATAGCGCCAAACTGCTATTGAATAAAGGGGTTCGTACCTGGCCCATGTTGGTTGGCAGCGTATCAATTTTTATCTGGAGAGCGCAGAGCTCGGCCTGGAGAGTGTCGACTACAGCCTTCTGCTGTGCCTCGACAACTGCCCACTTGTTTCCCGTAACCAAGGCGATTGCGTCCACGATTTTCTCAAGGTCACCGTCAGTAATTTTGACTGTCGCATCATATTGTGTGCGGTGGGCACGTTGTTTCTTACGGGATCCTGGTGCAGACTCTCCTGACTACTTCGTACCGGGGGGAGGGGCGGTAGCTTTGTTAGGCGCTACCTGGTCTTTAGCCATGGTGGGCTGTGGTGGCTGTGTATCCCTGTTCTTAGCTGTGTCTGAGGCCGTCTGGCAGGGCTCCACGGTCTCACCATAGGTATCTATGAGGCCTTTCTTCTAGGCAGGGGCCCATAGCAAGATCATCAGATCAATTTCTTCATCTGCTACCATATAAGGGATTGTCGTCCATGTCTTATTGTTGAGGCTGTAGATCTGAATATGGTGCAGGGTAACTTGAAATGTGGCAACACTCTTGTATTTGTCATATATCGTTGGGGACAGCCGGGGTTGAGAATTTATGATGGCTGCCACATTGCTCTAGAAGAGGATCCAAAAAAAAATTTTATACTTGATGCGCTACACATCTTTAGAGTCCCATAAGTGAGCATACCGAGCTCCTTCAGACATCTCGGGAGGAAGTTCAGGGAGGACCAACTCCTCAAGAGTGTCCCAGACGACCAGCGGGATTAGGAATAATAACCATGAATAGAAGAAGGGCATCCCTTTCTCCTGGGATTCATGGACATTGGCCATAAATTCATCGCACAAGTATTGAGCCCAATTGAAAGAAATGCCCTTTGCACACCAGCCGTCGAACTGAATCACATAGGCGGGGATAGTCGCAACCTGGCACTTCCTCATTAGCTTACAGGCTAAGAGACAAGTACCCAGCTGTGTGGCCAGGTCATTGATAGTCTGGATCACAAACGCTTGTAGATTTCAATGCACCGTGTAGGTCTTCCACACAAATTTAGTGGTAGTTTCTTCGTACGGTTTTCCTACCCGCTCTAATGGGTGCGACCCTTGCATAGGAAGGCCTGTAATCCTGTGGATCAACGCAGCATCAATAGGGACCCTGTCGTAAATCCATAAGCAACCATCGTGAATCAGGGTGAGAAACTGGCGAGCCAAACGATCTATGAAGTTGTAATGGCCAAAATGAGGCATCTAGAGCAGATTCAAAAGTCTCAACCCAACCAAGCCACATACCTAGCACTGGGGCACCATCGTGACTCCATCATCTCTAGGGATTGTTTCAAAGTATAATGCGGGAGCTAGTTCAGGGAGGGTTTCAAGGTCCGCCAAATCATGATCATCAAAATTGAACTCGTGGAGTCGCCCGCAAGGATCATTGAGGATAGGGACTTCCCCCGGGGTTAGGAGGGTTTGCAGATAGGTGACTAGGCCATCCACGTTTTTTGGGATTCGCGTAGATGGCCTGCGTGGGTGAACAAATGGAGGTAACCAATTGATCGGGTTAGCATGCAGAGCACCCTCCTGTTCATCTTGATCTGGAGGTGATTCTAGCAGAGACTTGGTATGTCTTGGGGAATTCCTAGGCTTCCCGGTAGCCCACCTCGCCACTTTCGGGGTTTTTCCCAAACCTTGTGCCTTTTCCTTGCCTTTCCTCATGACCGGCGTGGGGGGGAATTATTCTAATTCAGACTCAACCTCCAAGACTTATTCAACATCAGGCCCCGTTGGGGCTGAGGGTTCAGTAGGGTTAGTAGCTAGCATCCTTGCGTGAAAAATGAATCCCAACCCTGGGTGACTACTATCAGACGGAATAGGTTGACCAGACATGAGAGGGACAATGTGAATATGAAAAATCTAATTGCTCAAGTGTTTCCACAAGATGCATGAGGCAGGCAAATTGTGCAAGTGAAATAGTACCTCTAGCTAAAAAATCCTGCTCTTTTTATAGCACCCCCAAGCGTGCGATGGTGAGGTAAACTTTATCCGAGATGGGTTTCCCAGGAAATGGTAAAAAATTCCCATAATTTTTTTCATTAAAGGCCCAGAGGTCGCTCCGTCCAATAGTAACTTCTGTTTTTTACCACTAGGTACTGTTCCAACAACTAGTTTTCGCATCCCTGGTAGGATTGACTCATACATTATGCTAGGGTCACCCATCGGTGGCAGCTGCATGTCCTCCCCCAAAACAAGCTTGCTTCCTAGGAAACTCATTACCCATGACCAGGAGAACCTTATCGTCTGTGTAAGTAAGGCTTTAAAGGGGGCTGTAATCATAGCATATGGTCTTAACCACAACTGTTTTTTTGTTGTAGAGGTGGTCGGGTGTATGAGAGCTCTACTTCCTGAGCATACGATTATCATAGAAAGCCTGCTACTTGCTCGTGGGTCAACCTAACCTTTGCCCGGATTTGGCCCGCAGTAGTCAATTATCCCTGGTTCTTTTCAGGTTCTTACCTCTGAGGAAACATAGCGGAATTTTTTTGTGATTCGAAGAAAACGTAGCGTGGAGACATCATGTAACCAATTCTGCCAAGTCTCTATTTCCTCATCGAAGTAAGATAAGCATTCAGTATCCCCCTCGCAACAAAGTACTTCACCCTTGGTTGGGTTATCTGCATCTCGCGTAGTCAACTTATAGAGATAGTCCACATCTTCCTCCTTGGGTACTGGTTTCGTATAACGTTTACCTTTCGTAGGGTCTAATGGTATGACTACCCTTGTGCCATTATTTTTTAACACCATGCTTCTTTTCTTTAAGTTGATGATACCACCCATGTCCATGGCCCAATTTAATCCTAGTAGCGCGGGGTAGGGGTCCACATCCCCAACGATTTGAATGACTTCAAAGTTAGCCTCGACCTTTACTCCTGAAATATCTACCATAATCCCATGTAACCTTCCCAACGGTATGATATTTTTTTGATTAGCCATGCATAGCTGGATAGTGGACCATTCCAACTTTGGTTCACCCATTTGTTGCCAGGTTTGTTTAGGTAATACATTGACGTCCGATCTGAGGACTAATATAACTTGATCCATCTCGTAATTATCGATTTGGGCCGTCAAGCGCATCTCCCTCCTAGTTCGTTTTTGATACCTGTATGATTTTTGCACATCCTTTATATCAGGAGACGCGGCGGTGTGTGTTACGCAGCTATCTATTAAAGCCTGTAGATTTTGCACTGCCTGGGGGTTGCGCAACAATCTCATACATGCCTGTAGGAAGGGTTTGACCTCCTTAGCTACCTTCAGATCCACAAGGCATAGGGATGTAGATGCCTCCTTCCCAAGGAAGTCCTTTGGTACTTCCAGAAATTTTTCCCTCGCTTTGTCTAGGTCCAGCCCTTTTTATTTACTAACTGCCTTATGGATCAACGTTCCAGTTTCGACCTTCTCCTCAATCCCTCTAGTAGCCAATCTACTGTGCGTGACAACATTTATGCTTGGGACCTTAACCCTTAGCTCGGTCTTAACCCTCTATACCTTTTGGGTCGGTGAGAGTTTTTTTTCCTGTATTTTTGCTCTCAAGACTAGACAATCTTCAAGCATATGGTTCAACTGTCTGCAATACCTAAAAGACTATCTCGTAGGGTTCAGGAAATCCTTCACAACATGCCATGTGTCTCCACAGTTATTGTTAGTATGAATTCTTCGTCGAAGTGTACGAAAAAGAACCACTTTAGCTACGCATAACTAATAGCCCTAACAACAATAATGGTACGCAAAACATCTTCAGATCTGCAATTAGTAGTTAAAGTGTTGCAACAAACGGATCTATAAATGGAAAGACATTAAGCGATGAAAAGTAAAGAGTTTGCTCCATGCATCCAACGGACAAGACAAGAACACGATTTTTTGAATGAATTTTTATATTACGGGGGCACACGGGAGGAAACAAGAAGGTGTATCCAGATCTCCTCAATGGGATGGGTTCTTTGTAGTCCTCAACACTTCGGATCTAAGCTTTCTCTCTCTTGTAGATGTAGAAAAACCCAATGTAGAAGGTAGAGCTCAATGGGAGCAAAATGGCAGAAAATGAGACCAAGTGTATAGATCCAGAGTGATCTAATATGCAACAAAAGGTCAAGAATGATGGGGAAAACCCTCCTATTTATAACAAAATATTGGGTCCTTCTAGATCTTGGTGCATGATTAAAATAATGTTAATCACATCTAGATCCACCTCTATGGAATATTTTATTATTATTTGTTGGAGGGAAAGGGTGTTTGACTTGGGTCAAATCCCTTGATTAGTGAAAAAATAAATAAATAAATGATTTATTTATCTTTTTAAGGAAGTGGTTGGGATATAATCAAATAAATAATGATTTATTTGATTAATGGTGGTTGATTTGGTCATATTTAACAAGGAATATTATTTAAATAATTATTCCTAGAAAATAATAAGATAACTATGGGTTTATCTCATTAATTTCTTTGTTTTTTGGGTTAAACATGACTAGGGAATAATAATTAAATGATGGTTTAATTAATTATTCCTTTTGGGGTCTCCTAATTAACATAGTGAAAGCGAGTTTTACTTGGGGTAAAACTGGTCTTACATGGTGTACTTGGGTCCATCTAATGATGAAAGGTTGGATGACCAAAAAAATGGTGTAACAGTATTGCCCCCGACGTGCGAGTGTCGGGAGCAAATCGTATGACCGAAGTACGTTGTAAGAATACAATCAATAGACAGACAAAAAGGGATGTCGAGAGAAAGAAATGTGAGGTAGATAGTGTCGTTTGAGGGACTAGACCACGAGGAGACGAGACTCGCAGTGCAACAAGTCTACGTTATGAGAGGGTACTCGTGTCTGAAGGCGGCGGGGGGAGGCATACCTATGCCCGCTCGTGACAAAGTACAAAGAATAGTGTGCCCGATAAACAAGGGGCCGAACCATAGAGTCACGGTGGCATAATCAAGGGCCGGATAAAAAATACAATGAAGAGTCTCACATACATGCTCGTGCCCGGGATAACGACGGGACTAGTACAATAATATCTCGAGTACATGAGATAAATACAACCCAAATGCCCCTTGTAAATGGGGAAGGGCTCACAAAATCTGAGTCGATACATGCAAATCATAGAGGTGTTGCAAGTGGCTAAGGCCAACATCATCAAAATACGGGAGCGGCATCAAAGGTCGCAATGAAGAGGGCATCCAGGGCATGTGGGGGAGCTACTGCGGAGGCCACCCCCTCATGAGGGCTGAGACATCTCACACACGCCGCGGGAATCATCAAGAAAGCTGCTGTCTGGGTCACCGGACCATCCCGATATACGAATCTCGATCATGCTGAAAGGAGGCGGAGAAGAAATCAAGTCAAAGGGAAGTGAGAGATCCCCCCTGCCCGATCCGAGGCACCGAACAAAAGTGGAAGCCGGAACCAAGGTACACCGCCCTCTAGACCTTGCTCGGAATAAATGTGCCGATGTCGACGAGAAGGAGGTCCGCCGTAGGTGAGGCAATGAGAGATCCTCAACTAAGGCACGAGAGAAGAACAATAGAGCGACGGACGGGACTGACACTAATGATGATGATGGAAATGGGAAGGATGGAGTGGCGAATGGACGACTTCCCTTGTTAGAGCATAAAGGGCATGAATGACATGGCGGCGGCGGCACAATATCGAAAGGATAGGGGACGGTGGGGGGCTGAAGGTCATGATATGCGACACAAGAGAGGAACCAAGCAAAAAAGAATGGAGGGCTCTAGTAGGGTGTAAAAGGCCGCGGGATAGACTCCATGAATGCAATGATGACTCAACTCGGATGCTCTAAACAAGGGCGACATGATAGTGTTGCCACACAGGTAAAGGCCCCAATGGGGGACCAAGGAAGCATGAGTACAAGGTGGGCACTCATGACGAAAATCAACACGAACATGGACAAGTAAGGGGGCGATATGGTGCCCCAAGTACAAGTGTCGTAAGTGAGGAAATTCGATTTTAAGGAGCGGTGAAGTGACCCTTCATGGAAAAAAATGTGTCCGGGTGAAGTATCAAATCACCAAAAACTAACTAAAACCCATTTGAGAGCTCGGTGAGATCTGTCCAGCCGGTGCCGACGGTTCGTCGAACGGGGCTACGGTGTGGTCGCGAGCGGTCGAAAGAAGAAACGAGGGGTTCTCTTTTAATGAGGCGGTTTTCCCTCCAAAATCATTCATTTGCTATTGTTGCTTTGTGGTGAATGTGGAGAGGAGAGAAGGCCCTAAATCTTGCGGTGAACGTAGCGGACAAACCGACCAGTTGGATTCGAGATCTGTCGGTTGGAGGTAAGAGGCCTATCCTTGCTCTTGCATTTTGATGGATTAGATTTGCGGTTTAGGGCCCAACACCCCGAAGCAGCCCCTCCCTCCTCTCTACGGCCGGGTCGCACTTTTTGGGGCAAAAAGTGCGACCCGAGACGTGAGGTTTGAGGGCAAAAAGTGTGACCTGGTCCGAAATGGGCGAAAAGCTGCGACCCGGGAGGGGAGGGGGGCTTGGTGCTGTTTGATGGTCGGGAGTTGGGTTTTTTGTGTGTGGTTATGGTTTGCCCGATCCGTACCACGACAAAGAGAATGTGTTTGTGCGGGTATGGCGGAGTTACGGGGTCAAGCTGGAGAGAGAGGGATGCGGGAACACTTCGGGCGAGAGATCCGGGGCGGATCGGGGCATCCGTCGTGTATTGGTCAGATTTGGGGTTCTCAAGTTTGTGGAGAACCCGTTGATGAGAGCAGGGGGAACCATTGCGGCCCGGATTATCGATTCTCGGGATCCGGATCGGGAGATCTTTGTAGTGCGAGGGGCACGGGGATCGAGCCCCGACGGTCCGGGGATGTGTACTTCTGACCGGCCTCCCGCCATTGGGGATAGTGGGAGACACGCGGCCCGGTGTTGCCGCGGGGGGCGGCATATCATGGAGTTTGTGGAACGCCATTGTCGACCGGTTTCCAAGTCAAGGGGACTCGGATATCGATCGGGGATCTAGAGAGGCTAGAAACCCGTGCGGTGGCCGCAGTGATTTCGCGAATCTCGGGCACCCGAGCGTTCCATCACATCACCGGTGGGCGAGATGATGATAGTGGAGAGTGTGTTGAGTGGGACCTACTTTGGGTGGGCCCAAATGATGTTGGTGTCGCTAAAGCGACGATTGTCGCTATGCGGGCGGCGGTGAATCATGATTGCTCATATGGGACTTTGTTGTGTGCCTTCTTCTTTGAGAAGATCCCGACCTTGAGGCCTCGTGTGCATCTTCCGGATGGGGGCCCGAGAGAGCCCGGGATGCGTCGTTGGGGGACGACTACTCGCAAAGGAGGAGGAGGGGCGGTCGGGTGAACATTTCGACCGGAGTTCTTTGCCCATTGGGATCGGATGCCGTTGTACATATACGACTACCCTTATAGTGGGATGAGCTACTATGGGGATCCGGATTTGCCACTTCCGGGCTGGTCGAGTTTGGGGGGCCCGATGGTAAGTGACAAATTGCTATTCTTATATGGGCATGTTTAAAGTTTTTTGAATAGTAAATACGATACCGATTCGGGGGACTTTTGGTATGCGAATATAGCACCGGTAAAACCGGCGCGGATATATGGGACGACCGGCGACGTGCGGAGCTACGGGTCCGAGTGGATCGAGAAGCGGCGCAAAATGATGGTGCGGCCGCCCTCGCGGAGGGCATCCGCCATAGATGTGAGCAGTCGTTGACCGGAGTATCGTAGCGCGGGTGGCGAGGATTTAGACGACCGGTACATAGAGCCATGTGTTGGTCTCCCCTCGGAGTGGCGAGGCATCATGCGGCGCATGGCGATGGCCGGTCAAACTATGCGGGATCTACATGCTGTCAGGGCGAGCCATTGGCCCGGGAGCCTCCAGGATAGTGATTAGGGGCATATGGTACCCCTTCGATGTATGTAGGGGCGGTGGTGCCCCCCTAGAATGTATGGAGGGGCATATGGTGCCCCCAGATTTTTTGTTTGTAACATGCTATGGGCATGTCGTATGTATATGTATGGGGGGGCGTATGGTGCCCCCGAGTTTTTTGTTTGTAACATGCTATGGGCATGTCTTATGTATATGTATGGGAGGGCGTATGGTGCCCCCGGTTTTGGAACATGCTATGGGCATGTCATGTGTATCGAGTAGATGGACTCATCAATATATGGTTTGCGACACATATTATGGATATGCATCGTCTTTTGATGGTTGATTTAATGTTATTGTCTTGTATGAATTGAGTGTGATAAATGCCAATCTAGAACATGGTTTGCAATACTATCTACGTAGTGATTACGGTCTGCAGGTACATGGTTGAAAGTTATGGTTTCAAACGCACGTATTAAGACTTTTACTCGTAAATAGCGTCTAAACGACACGAGGGGTTACGCACACGATAAACACCATTTAGTTGCATGACAAGAAGCAAGGAATCCAAACGAACGTGCGAGATGGCGAATGCGATGCGACAAAGCATCGGCTAGTAGGCCACGCACCGCATCGTATTCGGCCCTGATTGTTGGTGGCAGAACCAATGCATACCCCAGTTAGACGTAACGAGGTCATGCAAGGGGGTGAAGATGGCCCACCCTGCCGAGGCAAGATTCCCTGGAGTAGCGACTTGCACCATCGGCGTAACCGATAAAGGATGTGGACGGGGGGGGATGCGCAAGGTGGTGTGACAAGACAATACATGAGGGGATGAAAGGAAATGACGGCAGCGTGAGGGGGACAGAAGTCATCGAGCGATAATGGCGGGGGAAAGGGCGGGGGATGAACAAAAACGCAAACAAGGTGATGTATGAGAACTATCGGAAACATGGCGAGGACTCGGTGCGCGAAGGTCAAAAGAGACACAAGTGGAGTGATCCGGAGTATCAAGGGACACAATGGGGGGAGGCGGCGGATGGGCTAGGGTTCCAAGTGTCGTGCGAGAGGAGGATAGGTAAAGAATGGTGATCGTAGACTCCGTCATCCGGACATCGGGGGGTGGATGTGGATGGGAGCGGTGGAATCCTCGAGGGGCTGGGGCTGCGACATACTCGCGCGAGAATGGGAGAGGCGGATTGATTTTGTACAACCTCATACTCGCGGATCACCTCAAGGGAGGCACGGTAATGCGTCGGGTGAGGAAAATGATGGGAGTAGTGGCCATGGATACCGCACAAAGCACAAGGCTTGTTGGTGCGGAGAGTCTTGGGGGTTCTTGGATACGGTCGAAGCGGGGAGTGGGAGTTTCGGGGACCGTAGTGTCGGGGAACGCGACTTTTACCATGGGGCGAATACGGGGTAACTCGGGACAAGCATGGGTGGCATGACCGATGATATCACATAAGGCACAAGGCTTCGAGGGTGGGGGGAGGAGCCGAGGTGGTTATGGTGGTTTGGTCTTTGGTTGCCCCCTTGCGGGCTTTTCCTTTCTTCCCGAGAGCCGACTCGGCGGGGAAGGGTCCCGTGGAGGTGCTGGGGGCACGTTGGCTATGGAGGAAGCGAGGGGGACTGGTTGAACCGGTGTCAAAGCCATGTAAGGTTTGGGGTGACCGGGGGGGGTGGCGGTCGGGGGTCGAGGTACCAAACCGGAATACCCAAGGTCAAGTTAGGGAGAGAAAGGGTGGCCATGACGGGGACGGAATATACTCGGGAGGGGAGCCAAGAAGGGGATGCGTCCGGCGGGGGTAATGACCAGGGAGGAACGGCTCCAAGACGGTTAAGGCCGGGGGGACCGAGCACGGAGGATAAAGAGGTTCGGGGGTGCCGGTGGGCAGGGGGAGGGCCGGAAAGAGGAGGTCCCGGCTGGGCCGAGATGGATGGCTAGGAGCGGGTTGCGGAGGGCGGGGGAGGAGGGTGCGAGCTAGCCGAGGCGGGGCCGTTTATGGGCAGCTCGAGACGATTGCATCATGCAAACATTCGACAAGTCGGGATCGGTAACGGGAGGGGGGAGGAAGGTGAGGAAAAGTACCAAGCGAGGGTGGAATCTTTATAGACGCGGGGGAGACAACGGTCGAAAGAATCGACGGTTTGCTTGCGGCTACGGGAAAGAGATGGTCGTCTCGGAGGCGGATGGAGACGGCGGCTCATGATACGATAGCTGGTCAATGGTGACTATCTTTCCATTATGGGGGAAAAGACATCTTGCGGAAGACCGCGGATGGGACGACGAGACATGGCATAGGTGTAGCTTCGCCCCAATAGAATGTTGTAGTCTAGAGGGGCGTCGATGACTTCGACATCAACGCAAAAGCGGTCTTACGGCGAGGGTGATGGGACGATTTACTGAAACGAGGCCAATAGGTGGGAGGCATGACCATCCCACGCTCGAAGGGTGATCGTGGAAGGAGCCAACTCGGGGGATCCGAGTTGCTTCCAAACCGAAGCGGACATCACACGGGTGGATGCCCCCTCATCAATTATACACGGGATACGGTGGCGTTCGGATTTTTGGTCGGGATTTGGAAAGCAACGGAAGGAGGAAGAGGAGGGTGGTCCGATTGAGTGGCGTCGAAAACAATCATTTGGTCATCGGCGGGATCAACGGCGCCCACGGCGGATAGTAGAGCCTTCCTTTGAGAAGGGCACGGCGGAGGAGTTCCGGTGTGGAAATGGCGACGAGGGGATTGTGCCAAATCATCTACTATACTTGTACGATTGAGCGGCTCGACCGGAAGCGACATTTCGGCGTAATGGACCCTTTGGAATCTTTGGGTGACCCTCAACTTTGGGTTGAGGGATGTGTAAGGGGCCACTTTGGGTGTCGAAAGAGGCTCTGCAGAACCCGAAGATGGAGGCTCGGGGAGCGGGCGCGAAGCGAGGGAGGCTTGGGGTGCGGCGAGACCGAGTTTGAAGGTGAAGGTCGACGGAAGGGGACGGATCGGAGCGCATCATAAGGATCCGGTAGTCGGAGGAACCGAGAAATGGACGAGGGTGTGGCTGCATGGGCGTCGGGGGGGTTGGGTAGCCACGAATCCCACGTTGAGGGAAAGGATCGGTGAACACAGTCGGGCGGGTAGTGGCCACATTAGGAGGAGCGTGAGGGGAGGCGTGTTGTCCACGCAATGTGGCTTGAGACTCCCACATCTGTCGCATGCGGGGGTAAGAGAGGACAATCGTGAGTGTAGTGACCGTAAACACCGCAACACGAACGGGGGCTTGTTTGTGTGAAGCGGCATGTCCGGCCCGGGCGGGATGCCCCGAGGCTGGTTGCTAGTGTTAGGGTCCATACCGGAATTGGGTCCTCGGTTACGGGGGCGGATGGGTTCGGGTTGCCTCGCCGCCTTCTTTGAGAAGAAGGGGGGGTTAATCGCACCCTCTTTCGTGCAAATACTTGCCACTGGGAGGGGGTTGTATGTCTTGTTGCGAGGTTGTGAGGAGGCAAGGGAGGCGGAAGCGCATATCTTTCGGAGGAGAGTGGCGCACCCGGTCGTGGATAAAAGTAAGGGTTGGGTTGTTCGACATTGAGGTAAGCGAGGAGGTTGGGCAAAAGAAGGAGGCATGCCGTATCCCGGATACATGTTGCCGGGAGGGGGAAGATTGCTTGAGGTGCTGGCCCCTCCCTGAGGGAGACCATGGCTCATAGGAGGGTGAGCGAGATGGGTGGGGAAAGAGATCCAACAATACCGTCGGCGGAATGAGATGCCCCCGGGGGCATTAGCGCCACCGGGCACAGGGGATGTCGGGCAGAACGGTATAAACATAACCCGATTGAGCGTAGATCGAGTCATATTTTAAAGCTATTTGGAGGGCGGCTTCTTCGGATTGAGGAAAGTGAGAGGCGACATCTTTGCCGATGGGAGACGGGGGAGGGTGCGAAGGAACCGGTCCATGTAAACCCGATCTTCAAAGGGAGGGGGCTCGACATAAGCTCGTCTTCGTCGCCATTCCCGAACATGGGCGAAAAGGCGTGTGGAAGAGGATTGCTTAAATGAAGTCAAGAGCTCCGTACCGGTGTCGTATCGGAGAGGGAGGCTGGAAGTACGACAAGAAGGCTTGGGCAAGAGTCTCGAACGTGGTATGGGAGGAAGTGGCACGTTCGACATACCATTTAGAAGCTTCGCCGTAAGCGTGCGTTGGAACAAACGAAGACGGATGGAGTCATCGGTAATGGAATTGGAGGAACACCACATGTGGAAAGATCGGACGTGATTGGTTGGATCTTCTCCCGGTAAGAGCCCTCGAATTTATGGATATGCGAGGGCGACTTGGTGGGCATAGTGGGCCGGGGTAGCATTGTGGTGAATGGGATCATTAATCAGCGAGCGGAAATCGGGGGGAGGGCCGAGGGCACGCAATGTATGGCGGCACGAGGGGTGGCCGGAGTAGTGGTTGTGATGGTTCCGCTAGAAGTAGGGGCCGGCATTGGGGCGGGAGAACCGCTAGCGTTAGGCCCTGGTCCGGACATGGTGAAGGTAAAAGGGGGAGAAGCCGGAAGGAGGAGGGGGACCCGATGAATCGGGGAGAGGAGTCGGAGTGCGGACTCGAAGGTGGACGGCTCGGCGACGGCGGTGCGAGAGCGAGTCGATCAACCGGAAAGCGAGGGGTGAAGGCCAAGAAGTCTCCCGGGAAAGGCGCCTTGGGGGGCGCAATGATGACGAGGAAGAAGGAAACCGACAAGGGCAGAAAGGGACAAAATCAAGAAGGTCAAGGGCGAGAAAAGGTGCGATGACAATTGATTTTAGAGTCTTTGCCCAGGGCGGTGTAAACCGAGCGCTTCTTCACTTAGGGTCGGTGTGTGGTGTGCGTTGATTTTAATTTTTAAACCCTTTCAGTTGTTTGAGAGCAAAAAAAAGTGTGCTACGTAGCTGAAAAATAAACCTACGAGAGAAACGAAATAAAATGTCTGAAATAACGAGAAAAATAACGACTACGTATGCATCTATCTAAACCAAGAAGGTGGGTCTCTCACAACTATGCTCGAAAAAGAAAGGGAAAAACTATGGAAACACACACAGAGGAAGCTCGACGAGATCTAGGGGTCAAAGGGGACGGGAGATGCGGAGGATAAAGCTGCGGACAAGGGGTGCGGATCACGACCAAGAGACAGAGGCAAGGTGGGCTGGAAAAAGGAAATCAGCAAAAAAACCCGGGGGGGCAAGGCGAGAGGCCTCTAGAAGAAGTCCAAACAAAACGACAAGAGGTGATTTGAAAGGAAAAGAGGCTGATTTCGATGGATGCGAAAGTGAGGTAACGGATACGGAAAAAAGAGGGGGTCGAAGCTCTCGAAAGCAAGCTGGTAGAAGCAAAGTTTGAAACTCTTCCACAAAAAGTGGAGGGTACTAAAGCCCTAAGGGACTCGGGTTCCCACTTAGATGAGTAAAAAACAGATCAGATCTTGGTCAAGGCGGGCCGAGACGAGAGATTTGGAAAACCACGGCAAGAGGCTGCATGAGAACCCAGAAAAATTTCGAGAAAAAATGCTTTGGGAAAAAAGGCGGGTCGCGAGGTTCGACCTTATCGAGTTGAGGTCGCGGGAAACGAAAGCCAAAAGGTGCGTCCGAGGTCGCAGGTTTTGGGCCAAAAGGTGCGACCCCCAGTTCCGGTTGTTTCGGCGGCGGATTTTCTGAAAAGTTGCCGTCTCGGTTCATGGGCGGGTGTCGCTTACCCTGCGCAATAGGGCCGGAAACACACGGAAGTTAGAAATTTTAAGTTTTTAGGGTTTTATGTGAGAAAAATGACATGAAAAGAGAAAAAACTAAGCGGTGAAAAGAAGCCCTAGGGCACGAAGTAGCCGGATATGCGAGAATATGAGAAACGACGCGGTCGTAATTTAAAACCCGTGTGGAGTCGCCATTTGTTAGTATGAATTCTTCGTCGAAGTGTACGAAAAAGAACCACTTTAGCTACGCATAACTAATAGCCCTAACAACAATAATGGCTGCAAAACATCTTCGGATCTGCAATTAGTAGTTAAAGTGCTGCAACAAACGGATCTATAAATGGAAAGACATTAAGCGAGTAAAGTAAAGAGTTTGCTCCATGCATCCAACGAGACAAGACAAGAACACGATTTTTGAATGAATTTTTTATATTACGGGGCACACGGGAGGAAACAAGAAGGTGTATCCGGATCTCCTCAATGGGATGGGTTCTTTGTAGTCCTCAACACTTCGGATCTAAGCTTTCTCTCTCTTGTAGATGTAGAAAAAACCCAATGTAGAAGGTAGAGCTCAATGGGAGCAAAATGGCGAGAAATGAGACCAAGTGTATAGATCCGGGAGTGATCTAATATGCAACAAAAGGTCAAGAATGATGGGGAAAACCCTCCTATTTATAACAAAATATTGGGTCCTTCTAGATCTTGGTGCATGATTAAAATAATGTTAATCACATCTAGATCCACCTCTATGGAATATTTTATTATTATTTGTTGGAGGGAAAGGGTGTTTGACTTGGGTCAAATCCCTTGATTAGTGAAAAAATAAATAAATAAATGATTTATTTATCTTTTTTAAGGAAGTGGTTGGGATATAATCAAATAAATAATGATTTATTTGATTAATGGTGGTTGATTTGGTCATATTTAACAAGGAATATTATTTAAATAATTATTCCTAGAAAATAATAAGATAACTATGGGTTTATCTCATTAATTTCTTTGTTTTTGGGTTAAACATGAGTAGGGAATAATAATTAAATGATGGTTTAATTAATTATTCCTTTTGGGGTCTCCTAATTAACATAGTGAAAGCAGTTTTACTTGGGGTAAAACTGGTCTTACATGGTGTACTTGGGTCCATCTAATGATGAAAGGTTGGATGACCAAAAAATGGTGTAACAGTTATAGCAGATCCATTGGCCACGGCTCTGACCGGCGCTTCCACTTCGGCCTCCTTCCCTACTCCCAGAGGGGGAGCCCTTCATGCCTGTAGGGGTTTTAGGCAAGGCAGGGTCTGATTGTACCTTCTACACATCTCCCCGATTTATCACTAGATTATAGCTTCGACAGTTCTTCTCATCATGCCCTATTAACCGACAAAACCAGCACCAGTGTTGCTTTTTTCTGGGAGTGTCGGTGCTCGGATGGTTGGTATCACGCAGCCCAACCACGTGGCCATCCTCGTACCAGGACGCAAATCCCCAGGGGTCGCTTCATTCGGGGCCGGGTCCCTCACCTGATCTGGGGCACCTCGAGCACAGGTCCTTTGTATGACCTGATACCATACATTGTAGGCACTAGGGTTTGGTGCCAACTTCCCTTTCGTGTTCCTGTCATAGGTTCTGAATATCCCCGTGCATTGTCCCGAGCTGCACCGAGATTTGTTGTACTCCCGGAAAATCATCTATCCTGGGCGTGGCTTCTAGTTTCATAGCATCTTCCAAAGCTTTGTCTTGTGATTCGAAATTCTAGTGGCTCATAGGTACGCATAGGTGTGGAAGAAGTATGGCGATGAACCATTCTGATGTTGTTTGTTGTCATACTTAAATTCTCCTTCTCTGATAGCTTTCTTTAGGCATTGATCAGCTTCCCACACAGACTCAGTTGTTCCTTGCTTGAAATATTTCACGTCTGCTATGATCTGAAAGTAGGGATTAGGTTTCTGGAATTGTTGTTTTAGGGCATCCTTAATATCTTGAATGGATGCGCTCCTGTTTTGAGATAAGTACTGCATATACTAGTCCAACGGTATATCCTCGAAGGCTAGGGACAGCTACACCCTTTTCATAGTATCACTCATGACACCTTGTGCCGCCCATACCGCATCTGCAATAAACCAAATTCAGTCCATGTTCTCCTCTCTCGTTCCTTTAAACAAAGGTAATTTCATGTGCGCTACCATGTCTCCTTTCGGCGGCCTATAAATATATGTATCCCCTTCTGGATCGGTTCGATAGTAGTTACCACTCCATGCCCAAAATGGAGTGCACCCACTCTTCTTTAGGTTCCCAGTAATCTCTTGTTATTACCCGATCCCTTTCTCAACATGCTCTAGGACCCAAGAACAGAACCATTTGTTGGCTCGAGGGCTCCTGACCCAAGTTCAGAGATCAAGGATTGCCAACAAACCCCTATACTATTGGCCCTTTCAGCAGTGACCTGCTTGTGTAGGTCAAATTCTCACCCGAAGTAGTATGGGTGGGTGCTGGAACCAGGTTTCCGCACCCTGAGAAAGGATAGGTAAGGCAAGAAGAGCTGCGTTCGGCCCTGTGATACCTAGATTGCCTCTATCTGCGCAAGGTCGATAGGTCTCTTTTCGCATCCACGTGTGCTAGATATATAATTATATATTTCTATGACAGTAGCATAATATTGCATAAAACAAAACAGAATATATCCAGATATAACAAACACATTTACATAAATCTTTTGCAGCTAGAATATAGAATGCACATAATTTAGTAATTACCAATGATTCGCACAAACAATACACATAGATTCAGTTCTCAAGCAACCTTTCTTATTCATCAATTCATCAATTCCTTCTTACAATACCCATCCCAGCCTGCGCATACAGCAGCAGGGTCCGCACACATCTGGACTCTGGATCTCCGCGCACACATCCAGCAGAAGTCCTTTCCCCAAAAACCAAAACAGATATCTTAAACCACAGTTTGCATCAACAGCTCCTCATTGCCTCTCTTACAATTCAAAATGTTCCTCTATTTATAATAATCTAGCCTAAAATTTCCTATGTTCTGCAAACCATGGTTTTTGGACCCCTGGTTTACCCTTTTGCCCATTACAATGCTTTTGGGGCTTTGACCCACCCCAAAACCCCTGCGCTAGACTAAATATAATAAAAAATACACAAAATTGGACCAGTTTCGCAGCTTGTAGGAGACCCTATTCCAATTTTTGTTCAATGAAAAATATGAAATTCCTCCCCACCGCCATTTGTTTCTCTCAGTTTAAATTTCCGCTACTATTTCATCTAGTATCCTGAGTTAGATCTCCCTCCTTCAGTGTGAGCATATATAAAAGAATATACATAGAGAATTTTGGACTAAATTTTACAATGACATGGATTTTCAGACTCTACTCTTTCTTTTTCAATTCTATTTGGTGCATGAATGACATTCGTTTATTTTATATTTTTATTTGGTACATGAATGAAATTCCTTAATTCTTCCTACACTATTAAATTTGTTTCTTAAAAAGGAGATGAATTCTAGGTCATATCACCACATGCAACATTACCACATTAAAATTTCAACTCGGAATGCATGTATACTATTTACACCCAACAAATACATAATCTCAATTTGTAAGTTGGTCTCTTTTATTTTCATAGTTTCCTTCACAAGGTTACCTAATGGTTTCTATTACATTTGTTCCTTTCATGTTATATGAAAAAATGTAAAACTATAAATTTATGAATTCCATGAGGAAATAGCTTGGACTCACATGAAATTTAACAAAATTTAAAGGTACACTACAGTTTACAGATGTAATCAAGTGATGTTTCCAGGTTAAATTTATAAACCTGGCTGAAATACCAAGTGAAGGGAACCAACCCTATTTTTTTTTTAAAAATAAAAATGCAATAAACTAGGAATGTAACCATAAGAAGATAACCATTAGCAACACAATATATTAAATAACTTATATCAAATATTCGAGAATTTCATTACATTATGCATATCATCTGTTTTACATCCAATTGAATATAGACACAATGAAATCATATAACATAAAATTATAGATAACACAAGTGCCATTCACCAAGAGACAGGATTTGATCTTGACCTTCCTGCTACTTTCCCTCCCTTGTTATCGTCCACCTCCAAGTGTGAATTTTGATGTGTTGTGACCGATGTAGGGACTGACCAGTTGACCTCCCAACCTACTCCTTGTGTACCATCCTCCCCCGTGGACCCCTGAGATGCAATGGGGTTGTATAATGGAGGAATTTTTCTAGCTGATAGAGGTTATCATTGCTTGTCTCAACAGTTCCCTCTCTAAATTCCTCTACCCCACCAAACTCAACTATAGCTTGTAGCCACTACAATGACATAGTCTCCTCCATCCAACAATAGGGTAAAAATTCCCTTATCCCATGGCTTACCCCTTGTTTTTTAGGAGGCTTCATAGGTGACGCTTGGAATTTAATTAATTATTTTTACGAAGCCATAAGCTTTATTATTCTCCCACGCATGTTTCACCCTCTCACCAAGGCTGTCTAAAATTAGTTACTTAAATTTTAATTTAAAAATAATATTTTTCCTAGCCCCAACAAGACTTCTTATTTCTTCTCCTATTTATCTATTGATTCCTCTTCTCTACTCCTTATTTTGTGTTCATTACTAAAATCAATTGATAACTCTCACATTTGGTCCCATAACTACCTCCTAATTTAACTCAATTTTCCTCTTAGATGGATATGCTTATGTTGGCTCTTTCCACATGCAGGTTCTCGAAATTTATCTAATTTTAATTTATTAAACTTATTTTAATTCACCACCCTCTTCTCTTAATGAAGTTTAACTATTTTAGATTAATATTTATACATAACTCTATGTCCCTATTTACCCCTTTTTCCTAATTAAGTTACTTATGTACATTATCTATCTAATAATTTTCAACATGGGAAGGGTAAATCTCTCAAGTTAAATATTTGATTTCTTTATATTCTCTCCTTACTCAAAGTTTTATTCTTGATTTAATTTCCTCATTTCTAAGTTCATTTACAACTTGAAGTGAATTTTTGGTATTTTTATATCTTCATTATATTTATCAGTTCTTTTTAATGATACCAAGGGTGCCAAGTTGGTTGTTCCCTTCAAGAAACTTCCTTCGAAGTTCTAGGTTGTCGTGCCTAAGATTTTATTTACGAGGGAAAGGGTGTCAAGTCAGTTGTGCCCTTCAAGAAATTCCATTGAAGTTCCAAGGGTGCCACACCACGTTCCATTCAAGCATCCAGTGGATACAAGGGAAAATACTAGGTGCAACGACAAAGACTTAAATAATCTCCTATGTTTCCAGGTATCCTGAGACTAATGATCATATGGATTAAGGAATCCACCTTGATGCATGCCCCTGAGTAAAACCATCAAGAGAGATCCAGATTTGTGACCTGCCCCCACGACATCGTGATCTTCAAGGTGAAGGTGTTTCAAAATTTCTCGCCCAAGTCACGACAGGACTTCTAGTGGGTGATATCAAGGACACTATCCCACCCCTCCCATGTAGTTCTAACAAATTGTACAACCCCATCACCCATTTGTGAGTCATTTGGCCAAGAAAATAACCTATGCCTACAACCACTAACATATTATTATTATATATATAGAGAGAGAGAGAGATATATAGATATAGATATAGATATTATGTTTCAAACTGAAATTATAATTTCAAAGACAAAATATTAATTTCTATCAAACTAGATGTCGTCAACTCATCACATGAGAGTGCATCTAGTGCTTTCCTGTCAAAATTAATCATCAGTAACAATTGTTGGGCTTAAAATACGCTCATTTTTCCAACATACAATACCACTATTCATAACCTATATTTTTGTGCTTTTAACTCATTTCATACCATAATCCCACAATTTGCCACCAATACACATCATAAAATTTGTGGTTTATTATCATTATTTTTCTTGAATTTTCAATTCTTAGAGATGAATTTTCCATGATTTTTTAATGATGGCTTTTTAAATTTAATTTACTATAGGGAATCATTTCCGAAATTCTTCATAAGACAATTAAGTTAGTTGCTACAGGACTAAATACCAATTGGGTAAATTCATGTATATTAAAATATCAAGTTTTTGTCAAATGTAGAAGAATATCTTGATTCTGAGATGCGAGTTTTGTTTAAAGTACCCTCATTTAGGTAACCCAAAAATAGTTTGTCAAAATTCATCATCACGAAGAAGTTACAGGCAAAGGAGTAATACACTATAGAATTAAGTACCAAAATTTTGCATTATGAATAATTCGAGTTCAGTAAGAGAATTTTGGGTTTGACTGTTTTGGATATTCCATACCATCCATGCGAAGGATGTGGGTTGAATACTTATTTTGTTTCTTTTTCAAGCTATGTGGAGCTGCAATCATAAAGCCTATATCGTAATCAAGCTATATTGCATGGGTCATGAGATCGCCCAAGACAATTTTCCATAACCAAATTCTGAAGAAATCATTTGAAATGTACTTTTGTAATATTTTTGGCATATATCTAAGATCAGATCCTTGAGTTCAGGATCTCAAATTGTAAATTCATAATATATATATTGAAAATCACTCAGCACTAGAGGAAGAGTTATGTAGGGGAAGAGAATCACAACTAATTTAGTGGTTGTGGTATATTACACTCTATTTTTGGTTGAATAAATAAATGACAAGGAAGTTGTTATAATCTATGGTGTCCATTGTGTGAGTTTGAGATTATACCTATAGCACAGGGATAAGAAGGGCCCCCTAAATCCATTGTGTTTGTGTTGGGTATGTGTTATATTCTTTCCACAACTAGTCACGCGCAAGGGGGTCATAGGGGGGGGCGATAGCCCCCACTATATGTTGTGTTGGGGGGTCACAGGAGGGACGAAAGCCCCCCATATTTGGGGTCGGGGGCAGCACCCCAGGAAAAAAAATTTGGTCCTTATTTTTTGGTGGGCGGACCCGCCCATGGTTTTGTGCATGGGTTTGCACATAGTTTTGGGGCATGACGGTTTTTGGCCCCTGGTATTTTGTAGATCCGGTCAAGAGAGCTACGATTATGTTCTAATCCAGGGTTAATGGATTTGGGTTTATGTATGCTTCGGCATGTATATATATGTGTTGTAACACTAAAAGGAATATAATGAAAAATCAAGTTGGTCGTCCCGATTTGGGATCTAGGGGAAAATCTCTGTGTATATTTGTTTTATGTTTTATGCTCTCGCTATTGTTTATTTTATGTTTTTAATATTAGTTTGGAGATCATTTCTATACAGGGTTAAAACCTACATTTGGTATCAGAGTTATTTCAGCTTCAAGGGGACGCCTTTACTACTTAGGGTTTTTTTCTCAGGCCTGTGGTAGACTCTGTTCAGTGGGAGATCTACGAGATCAATTCTTGCAGTGAAAGAATATGGCGAGCAGTGGAAAGATAGAGATTGAGAAATTTAATGGTCAGATTTTTGAGTTGTGGAAGCTCAAGATGGAGGATCTGCTGGTGGATAAAGACCAATGGATTGTGGTAGATCTAGGTAATAAACCAACGACAATGTCAGATGAAGACTAGAAGAAGTTGGATCGAAAGGTGAAGAGCACAATACAGTTGCATGTATCAGATTCGGTATTCTTGAATGTATCTAGGGAAGCTATGACAAAAAATTTGTGGGACAAACTTGGGACTTTGTACCAATCTATGTCTCTAGTGAATAAATTTTTCCTGTGGAAAATTTTGTATAACCTGAGGATGAAGGATGGAGACTTAGTGATAGAGCATCTGAACGCCTTCAATAGTAGATGTCATCTGTTGATATTAAAATCTCAGATGAAGATAAGTGCATCAGTTTGTTGTGTTCTCTACCAAACTCGTGGGACAGTCTAGTTATTGCAATAGGTAGCAATACAACTACCTTGAATTTTGATGACATTGTCTTAGCCTTGCTCTCGGAGGAAATGAGACAGAGAAATATGGAGGGTCAGAATGGAGATTCCCTATCTGTATGAGGAAGTTCCCAGAACATAAATAAGAATAACGTTTCGAGTGGGAGATATAAATCTAGAGGGAGATCTAAATCTCATGGAAAGTTTGTAAAGGTGTGTTGGAATTGTGGAAGGAAGGGCACTACAAAAAGGACTGCAGATCTAAAGCTCCTGAGAAAGGAAAGGGATCTGATGATGCTCCTTATACAGAGGCAAAGACCACCTCGAATGATGGTGGGGATGTGTATTTGGCTTCTTCTTCAAATACGCTTGTAGATCATGAGTCATGGTTGATTGACTTGGGTGCATCCTTTCACTTCACTCCTCATAGGGAGTGGTTCTGCGACTATGAGAAATATGATAGCAGTGATGTCTTCTTAGGTGATGATAGGAAGGCCAGAATTGTCAGACGTGGAAAATTCAAGCTGAAGCTATAAGGTGGAAGGATTAGAACACTTCCTGGTGTTCTGCACATTCCTGCATTGGCCAGAAATCTTATTTCTATAAGCAAGATGGATGATGCAGATGTAAAAACAGTGTTCGAGAAAGATGCCTGTAAGATGGTTAGGGGAGCACTGGTATTAATGTGGGGAGTTTGGATTAGAACTTTGAACAAGCTTCAAGGTATCACTATTATTGATGGATGCAATAGTTTTGTGGTTCTCGAAAGTGGAGCGGAAAGCCTAGTGATCTCTGGAGAAAAGACCATGCTATGGAATCAAAGGATTGGACATATTGGAGAGAAGGGCCTTCAGATACTGCATGGAAATGGTATGGTAGAAGGTATGTCTAATAGCTCTTTGTATTTTGATTTCTGTGAACATTTTGTATATGGGAAGCAGAATCGGGTGAGATTTCCTTCTGGTGAAGTCTTTGACAGATTTAAAGAATTTAAGGCTCTGGTGGAAAACCAGACAGAGAAGAAGATCATGGTGTTGAGGACAGATAATGGTGGGGAGTTTTGCAAGAACAAATTTGAAGAGTTCTGTAATAAGTGAGGTATATCATGGTAGAAGTAAAATCAATACACACCTCAGCAAATGGAGTTGCAGAAATAATGAAGAGAATGTTGATGGAAAGGCAAGAAGCATGCTCAATGGTACTAGGTTAGGACAAGAATTATAGGCAGAGGCAGTGGGGACTAGATGTTACTTGGTTAGCAGATCACCTTCATCAGCATTGCAGGATAAGACTCCACATGAGGTATGGACTGGTAAGAAACCCTCTCTTTCACATTTGAGGGTATTTGGATGTGATGCATATGTATATCTTCCAAAGGAGAAAAGGAGCAAGTTGGATAATAAATATGAAAGGTGCATCTTTATTGGGTATAAGGATGATTTAGAGGGTTACATGCTTTGGAACCCAGAAATAAGGAAGGTTGTGTACAGCCGAGATGTGGTGTTTAGAGAGGTGAAATATGTTTTTAAACATGAAGTCCTACCAAAGGAACCTAAAAAGATAGATTTTGAGCTAAAGGAGGATGAATCAGAATCTACAACAGAAGAAGACTCATAAGAGGAAGAGCCACAAACTCCAGCTGTGAGAAGATCATTTCAGGAAATAAGACAACTAGAAAGGTATATTCCATCTACTTTCTATTCAAATTTTTCTTTAAATATAACGAATTATGATCCTAGAACTGTCAAGGAGGCCTTAGATTTAGAGGATGGAAAAGTCTAGAAGGAGACCATGGTTGATGAAATGACATCCTTGCATAAAAATTAGGCATGGGATCTGGTGGAGTTTCTGGCTGGAAGGAAGCCCATCGGGAGCAAATGGGTGTTTAAGAAGAATATGAATATAGAAGGCAAGGTGGAGAAATACAAAGCTAGGTTGGTAGCAAAAGGTTATTCCCAGGTGCAAAGAATTGATTTTGGTGATATTTTTTCTCCTGTTGCCAAAGTTACTTCTATTAGATTACTTTTATCTGTTGTTGTTGCATTTGATTTTGAGGTAGAATAGATGGATGTGAAGACAACATTTCTTCACAGGGATCTAGAAGAGGATATCTACATTAAACAACCTGAAGGCTTTATGGTGAAGGGGAAGAAAGAACTAGTATGCAGGTTAAAGAAGTCTTTGTATGGGTTAAGTCACCAAGGATGTGGTATCAGAAATTTGATAGCTATATATGGGGACTTGGCTTCACCAGAAGCAAGGAGGATCATTTTGTTTATTTTAAATTAATTGGTGACCATGTTATTTATTTGGTATTGTATGTGGATGATATGTTGTTGATTGGAAATGGCAAAGAAATTATCCAAGATTTGAAGACCCAACTGTTCTCCAAATTAAACATGAAGGATCTTGGTGCTGCAAACTATATTTTGGGCATGGAAATTAAGAGAGATTGGGAAAAGAGGAAGCTATGGTTAAACCAAAGGAAGTATGTCGAGACTATATTGCAAAGGTTAAATATGCAAGATAGTAAACTGGTGAATGTTCCGATTCCTGTAGGTACAAAACTGTCTGCTGAACAGTGCCCCAAGACAAAAGAAGAAGAGGAGGATATGTGCTGTGTTCCATATGCAAGTGCAGTAGGTAGCCTAATGTATGCAATGGTCTGTACTAGACCAGACATTGCACATGCAGTGGGAGTATTGAGTATGTTTATGTCAAACCTAGGAAATGAGCATTGGACAACAGTGAAGCAGGTTTTAAGATATTTTCATGGCACTAGTGATTATGGCTTGTGCTACTAGGGAAGACCAAGATTGGAAAGAGTGTTGGACATTCGTGTTTTTTTTGATGCAGACTGGGTTGGAGATCTAGACCAAAGAATATCTACAAGTGGGTATGTTTTTAGCCTATTTGGAGGTGCAGTCAGTTGGATGAGTAAAAGACAGTCTGTAGTGGCTCTTTCAACTACAGAGGCAGAATACATAGCAGCCACTCATGCAAGCAAAGAAGTAGTTTGGCTGTAGAGATTGTGTTCAAGTATGGGGTTGGTGTAGGAAGATATAAGGATAGATTGTGATAGCCAAAGTGCAATTTTCTTGGCTATGAACCCTACTTATCATTCAAAGAAAAAGCAAATTGATGTTCAATATCACTTTTTGAGAGATATGGTTGAGGCTAAAAGTGTGTTGCTAGTAAAGCCATACACCTTGAAGAATGTTGCATATGCATTGACAAAGTCTGTGAGCACTCAAAATTTCTCTTGGTGTAAAGAAAAAATGGGTGTTGCAGAGTTGGGCTAATGACTAAGCTCTCCTATGGCCCCCTGCGGAAAGAAAACAACAAGTGGGAGAATGTTGGGTATGTGTTATATTATTTCCACGACTAGTTACACACAAGGGGTTCATAGGGGGGGTGGCAGCGCCCCGGGTAAATTTTTTTGGTCCTTATTTTTTGGTGGGCGGACCTACCAATGGTTTTGTGCATGGGTTTGCACATGGTTTTGGGGCATGATGGTTTTCAGCCCCTGGTATTTTGTAGATCCGGTCAAGGGAACTATGGTTATGTTCTAATCCAGGGTTAATGGATTAGGTTTTATGTATTCTTCGGCATGTATATATATGTGTCGTAACATTAAAAGGAATATAATGAAAAATCAAGCTGGTCTCTCCGATTTGGGATCCAAGGGAAAATCTTTGTGTATATATGTTTTTTGTTTTATGCTCTCACTATTGTTTATTTTTTGTTTTTAAGATTCGTTTGCAGATAATTTATGTATAGGGTTTCTACAATTTGTAGGGTTAATATAATTATGTAAGTTTTAATTTTATTTTTTATTTCCTTTTTTATTTTATATTTTATTTCTTGCAAATGGTTTGAAGCTAAACTTTTAGATTCCTCTTTGTCAATTTATTTCTGCATTCACTTCTTCACTTTAGATTATGTGATTACTTTGTGATTAATGGTGTGACCCTAGGAATAGTTTTGTGAAGGAAGATTGAGCAAAGTAGTTTATTTGAATTTGATTTTAGAATTAATTATAAAAATTGCTTGAATTCTCATTTTCTTTCACTAGTGAGTTTCTGAATTTCTACACTTAATTTCGTACTTAATTTTCCTTTAATATTTTCATATATCTGAGTTAAAGATAATGAGTGTAATGTTATTGAGTCTTCTCAAACATGTGGAGCATTGTTATAAGAATAATCTGTATATGTTCACTCTGTGGTGACTCTTCTAAACTCATGAAATATGGACAAGAAAGTTTCAATTTAAAAATAATTTCTGAAGGAGTAAATTCGTATGTTTAAATTGGATCTTCTATTTTGAATGGAAGTGTTTCATTGCTTATGAATCTATATATCAGTGGCATGAGAGTCCTCTAGCTTATGCCCTATTGGAATATTTAGAATTTATTAGAGATAGAGTTTTATTCTTATTATAAATCATGTGTTAACACTTAGAAATTGCATGTCATTTACAGTGTAGTTAGTCGATTTCCTATGTGAGATTGCTTGAGTTGTAGTGCAAAAAATAATTTGAATAGATATCTCATTATTGACCTGATTTCGTAGAAAGATTTAATTATATTTATTACTATTCATAATCATATAAATAGAAGCTACGTGTGTTGATTTAGATTGGTTCTAATCTAAGAAATTGATCAGTGGAATTCTTTTTAAATAGAAACGGAAGATCTGTACCTAATTTTTTACTTAGCAGTAAATTGATTTAGGAACATAAATTTCGTACTCCATTCAATACCATATTACACAATTTATAAGATGTCATTTTAGGCTAAATTCCATGTACCTTCGTTACCTGCATTTGTGCCTTGAGGCTTACAAGCCCCAAATTGATAATTAAATGTTGGAATTAGAATACATATAATTTCCCCAAGAATAATGTTTCACAGCATTTGTCATTGACATAATAGCATATGTTAAACTATGACCATGACATATTCATCCACATCGTTGTTCATTATGAACCATAACTAATGTAAGTTGATAACATAAGGAACACATCCATCATAGTTGTTGGGCCACGAAAAAGGTACATTTTACCCTCATAAATAACTTGATTTATCACTAAATTTCATGTGTTTACCTTCACTTTGGGATTAAATATGGAAGAATTAATTATAAAAAAAGGGTAAAACTAATCATCAATAAATTATGTAATTTTTGGAAAAATGCTAAATTTCATTGTTTTTATGTGCAGGAAATCTAAACTGATTAATCATTGTTCAAACGATTGAACAACAACGGCCAAGAAAAGAAAAAAATATCTCATTTTTGTTTATATGTAAACCAATGAAAAATTAGGAGGACCTTGCTTATTTTATAGCAAAAACTGTTAGATAGCTGCGAAATCCTTGGGATCTCCTGATCCTAAGGATTCACCAGTATTCGTTCTGTTCTTCTATAAAGATATAAAATATCAATGGATGGAATAGAACAAGGATTTTTAATCTGTATGTTGTAATTATATTTTATTTACATTCCTTCATAACAAAATCTTTCATGCTCAACGATGTTGTACACTGACTGTTAAATATAATGAAAGAGATATTGATTTTTCCATAATCGTATTATGAATATCATTTGGCAAAGACTTCTGGAGGCTCTGGGCCTAATCACTAGGATCTCTACCGTTGTCTTGTGTCATATTCTTATTTTCCTATTTTGCAATTAATCATTCCTGTGTTTAATAGAAGTTGTAATTTATTTGAATTTTGTCAGCATCGAGTGGTTTGCGTCCTATTAATTTAAAGTCTTAATCGATTTAATTTTCCTCATGAATGTTACTTCTCACGTTTAATAGAGTTATTTGAATAATTAGATTGTTGTTCATTCTGAGTTGTCTTGTCTGTTGATCAGCCATTAAGAATTTCAATTGCAGAACGTGACTATATTGTTGTTCAATTACTACAGTATTCCCAGCCTAATTAAATAGTTTGTTGTAGATGCTAATAAGTAATTTTGGTTAAGTGTGAATACCTTTAAGTTTTGCATTTAAATTTTCTTTCATAGAACATATTAGAAGTGAGTTAATCGGCTGAGTTATTTAATGATTGCTTCTAGAATTTTTTTTATTCAACTTCAAGAATTAGATTTTACTTCCGCAATGATTTCGATTTGCTAACCTCTAGTTTCACTTGCTTATACTATGTTGAACACTCTTAAAATAAAAAAACTTACCCTGGGTTGATGATTAATGTAGGCATTGGGATTTTTTTTAAATAGAAGTCTTAGTGAGCCAACATTTTGGTGCCATTGCCAGGGAGAGTGTTTAGAAGTGATTTTTTAATTTTTCTTTTGCTGAATAATAATTAGGTATTGAAAATGGAAGGTAAGAATCTATGTACTAGTAAGAAAAATGCCTGACCATTGTCCCAATTTTGAGCAGAAATATAGAGGTTAATAGAAGTGATTTTTTTTAGGAATGACTAGAAAGAAAAATATAGAAATAAATTTGAACCCCCCATACAAATCCATGAAAACCAAGTGGTAGGTGACCCTTTGAAGAACAACATATATAGACAAAATTATAATAAAATTTGAATCTCAAACATATGTAGGACCTAAAAACATTTAAGAAAAGAGTCCTATTATAGTCCCTTAGGTAGCAGGTTCACCATCTGCAGCTTACGCCGAGATCCATAGCAAAACAAAAGGATCAAAACAAGGATTTCAGATAACAGAACATCTAAATCTTGATCCTTTGCAAGAGGGAAATTCCTGCAACTTGCAAGAAGCAGAGGGGGAAACCAGTGGTGCTATGGAAACAAATCTAAAATCCCTAGAGTCTGGATCTCCTAAAATTTTGGTTGAAAAATAAATGCTCGACATCCCAGACAATGGAAGTAATGTACGACCTTTTCCAAAGCTGACCTCGAGTCCAGCACGAATTAATCTCCCAACCCATGAAATACCTAAAGGTTATTGGCACATATTTGACCAGATGGCACAAAATCAACCTCGAGGATAAAAATAAACATTAGAATACCCCATTGTTGATCTAGTCACTAATTCCCCTATGAAATATATTCCATTACAAAACTTCCCCACTTTCTATGGATTGACTTTAGAAGATCCATATGCATTGTTATTTGAATTTGATGTTTTGTGTAGGGGGTATGATTACACCACTGACCCTCAGAAATTGAAACTGTTTCCCTCTACTTTAAAAGGGGCAGCTTTGTGCTGGTTTATGGGGCTTGGTGGAGGAACCATTAATATTGGGATGAAATGAAAAATTATTTTCTTTCTGAAGACCAAGATTATTGCAGGACTAGAGAATTAAAAGACGAAATTTTCAACATGACTGCAAAATATAATGAGACGTTAGAAGAATATGTTTAATGATTCAAATACAATTTACAAAGGTCCCCTTATATTGCACTGTCTAAAGATATCTTAAAACTAACTATGGTCAAAGGAATGAAAGATGAATGGATAGGAACGTTAAATCTAATGGGGAAAGGAGACATCTATCAGGAAAGTTATGATGATATTGTTTCATTATGTGTCAGGTGTTCTAGAGGTAGCATGCACATGAGACCAGGAGGATGGGATTCAGCTGCCAGAAATAATAGGACAGTCAGGGAAAATTTTAAGGATGGATGTTTATCTTACAGTTTAAAAACATGGCGAATCTTTGTTGTCCCAAATATGTAAACTACAAAATTTTTGATGTTAGTTTTGTAAAAATATTTAGTTTTATAATCATTTTATATTAGTATATATAATTTTTTGTCGATTTTTAGGGTAAAATATTTTTATACTATAAAATTTGGGCGAATCAATTTTAAAAAAAATGGAAATTGGTGAATATTTTTTTTGGAAAAAGCATGGAAACTTAGCCCACTTGCGAATATTAGCCCTAAAATTTTCCATGGGTCACTTCAGGTGGCAGCATAACACAAACATAAATCAGAAATATCTTGGAAGACTTCAAGACCAATATCTTGTGTACTCTCACAACACAATTGGATGTCCTGCATGCCAAGTAGAAGCAAGCACTAGCGGAACAAAACTTGGATGTATTTTTCCCATGCTGTCAGAAGAAGGAAAACCAGCGATAATGCCCATTAGAATCGGTCCAAACATGGGCCATATGTACTAAATACCACACCACTGAACAATACCCGTCACTACCAGAGTTGAAATCAGTCTTCGAAGAAGAAGAAGAGGAAACAGAACTAGTATATTTAATTAATCAACATCGATAATGGCAAACTCGAGCTATAGGTATGTCACAAGACCCATCTTAGTTCTTTCCTTCTTCACAATTTAATCAACAAAAAAACCCTAGGACAACATGGAAAAATCAACTGCCTTTTTCTACCTCACTATCCCAACCATTCTCCATGGCCCCTTGGCCAAATCAATCCTTTATAGGAAGAGGTTGGCCAAATTCTTCTTTCTCTCCTCCATTTTGGCAGAACAATCCATATTCATCCCAGTGCCCTGCCTCTACCTCATAAAATCCCAATTGGTCCCAAAATTGGCAGCGACCCCTGGTAATAACCAATTCAATTATGGGAACGGGGCCTCAACCTCAACCCACATTACCAACTCCATATCCGTTACTGCAGAATCCTCAACCTATGATATGCCCTCAACTTCTAGCTCAACCAAACCTGAATCCCAATAATAGACTAGTGTAGTTGATCCAAATCATTGATAATCCAAACCTCGAAGTCGAGAAAAAAGAATGCAACGAACTTAGGCTGAGATCTAGGTGTGTTATCAGCCCGGGGAAAGGTGCAGATCTGCAACAAGACAAGTTAGAACCCCCAAATGAAACCAATCCATCAACAATAGTCAATACAGAAATAAGACAGGGAGAAGACACAAGTGAACAAGAAGACTCTCGGAAACTTGTTAGTGCTCCTTCCCCGTTCCCTGAAAGATTAGTGATACCTAAACCAATTTTCTATCCAGATTTTGATCTTTTGGGGAAAATCAAAATATTTGTATTAAAATTCCTCTCCTCCACGCCATTCAAGACATCCCTATCTATGCTAAGACAATTAAAGAACTGTGTACAAAAAAAACTATGAGGAAAACGGAAACTCTGCCAACTGTACATGTAATAGGAACCTTTTCTGATTTATTATTGTGCTGGGAGACACCTATAAAGTATGAAGATCTAGGGAGTCCTATAGTTACAGTCCAAATATATGTCTTCTCTTTCCAAAACACGCTATTCGACTTAGGCGCAACCATTAATATTTTGACTGCAGAAACTTGTGAAAATATTGGAATTACTGCTTTAGAACCAACCTCCACCCTGCTGGAACTCGGTGATCGATCAATTTTCAAACCAGAATGAACCTTACAAGACATCATGGCTTTTTTTGACTCATGGGAATACCCAATATATTTTCTAGTCATCAATCCAAAAATTCAACTGGACGAACATCCTTTGATTTTGAGTCAACCTTGCTTGGCCATAGACGACACTTACATAGGCTGTCGTATAGGAAGTATGACCATTGTTAAGGGAGATGATGTAAAAAATATTGTTATGTACCCCCTGAGAAACCAATTCTTCCCATAGTAAAAATTTAGAAACACTCACTTGCATACCTGGAAGAAAATATCTGTTCACCACTCATAGCAGAGAAAGCACTTGAATTCAAAAGTCAGACTGAAGATGACATAATTAATAATTTTATTAATCAATAATCTACAATAGAAAATGAAAAGTTCCAAATTTTAAGAGCGATTATTGATAATGGGGCACATGGATATCCATTAAATGATAACGATGACCAGCACATACCCAGAACTGTCGTTTAGAATAGCAAACCGATTGAAATTGAACTAGGAAATTTTTTTAACATCAATGACAATTTGAATGACGAACAACAACATAAGCTCATTAAAGTTTTACAAAAACACAAGGGAGCCTTTCCTTGGGATTATTTGGACATGAAGGGCATAGATCCTCAACTGTGCACCCATCAAATTTATACTAGAAAATATGCCCGTCCCATCAATCATCCTCAACGAAGTTTAAACCTGCACCTTAAAGCTATCGCGAAGGAGGAATTACAGAAGTTGCTAGATGCGTACTTTATTTATCTTCTTTCAGATAGTAAATGGGTCTCTCCATTGGTATTTGTCCCTAAGAAAAATGGCAAGTGGCGGATCTGTGTGGATTACAAGGAATTGAACAAAGCCACGCAAAAGAATCACTTCCCTCTTCCATTTATTGATCAAGTCCTTGATACATTGGCAAGGAAAAGAGTCTTTTCCTTCCTTGATGACTTTAGCAACTATAATCAGATTAAATTGCCCCTGAAGGTTAGGAAAAAACCACTTTCACCTACCCATCAGATAATTTTTCTTACAGAATGTTACCCTTCGACTTACGTAATGCTCCAACTACATTCCAGAGGGCCATACTCAGTATTTTCTCCGATTTAATCAACGAAGGACTTGAAGTTTATATGGATGATTTCACCCCATATGGGGATGATTTTGAAAAAGCACTGCATACATTGGAAAAAGTGTTGGAACGATGTATCACCACCAGGATATGTTTGAGTAATGAAAAGTGACATGATGATGACGAAAGACGTGATCCTAGGACACTATATTTTCGTGGTTGGAATACAGGTAGATCCGGCAAAGATAGAGGTGATTCTCTTACTATCCACACCCTGTACTTATATGGAGGTACATAGTTTCCTCAGATATGCAGGATATTATCATAGGTTCATAAAAAAATTCACAAATTTTTGCGCCTTTCTATGCTTTAACTGGAAATATTGAATTTAAATGGTCTGATAAGTGTGACACTACTTTTACAGATTTAAATAAATTAGTCTCGACTGCACCAGTATTGCATGGACCCAATTGGGAAATACCATTTCATATTTCATCAAATGCATCAAACACATCGATAGGAGTTGTCCTCGGTCAAGAAGAATATAAAAATCCCTACGTTATTTATTATATCAGCAAAAATCTTACCCCTGCAGAATTAAATTATACAGTAACAGAAAAGGAATTCCTAACAGTCATATACGCCATAAATGTATTTAGACATTACATTACTGGCTATCAAATATTTATGTATACTGATCATTTTTCCATCAGGTACTTAGCTAATAAACCAATTATAAATGGGAGAGTGACTCGGTGGCTGCTAATTTTGTAGGAATTCGATATCACTATTAAAATCCATCTAGAAGAGGAGAACCCATTCGAAATTTTTTTGTCTCGGATCCCAAAGATAAATGATCTGCTAGCAGTAGAGGACCAGTTTCTTGATGAACACTTGTTTTTTGTAGCAGTGAAAGCACCATGGTATGCAGATGTGGAAAATTATCTTGTAGTAGGAAAACTTCCTAGACATTTAACAACAGAAGAAAGGAAGTTGATTGTCCAACAGAGCGTCCATTTTTATTTGATTGGTGGGTATCTCTTCCAAATAGGAGATGATATGCACATATACAGATGCATCCGGGAAGATGAAATCTTTGGCATCCTAAGGGACTCGCACGATGAACCTTGTGGTGGAAATTTCGCAGATTGCATAACCGGGCACAAAGTATTGCAAATGGGCTATTACTGGTCCACTATTTTTAAGGATGCTATGAAATCTGTGCATGCCTATGATAGCTTCCAAAGAATGGCCCACCCCGGTCAATTTGACGAAATGCCCCTACAACCAAAATTGGTGATAGAACCTTTTGAAAAATGGGCACTGGATTTTGTTGGTCCTTTCAATCCACCCTCAAACTATAAAGCTTACATACTGGTTGCAACAGACTATGTAACAAAATGGGTTGAAATAATAGCATTGCCAAGAGCTATAGAGGAAAATGTTATTAATTTTAGTTTCGAGATATTTTTGCGATATGTTTTACCTAGGGAAGTGATAATAGACGGAGGGGTGAAATTCATAGGACATAAGATTAGAAACACTCAACAGAACCACCACATCATGCATAGAATCACTTATCCATATCACCCGCAGGTGAACTGGCAGGTCGAAAGCACCAATAAATTCATTGAAGCAATTTTGACTAAAATGGTCTCGACACATTGGGGGGACTAGGCTACTAGACTGCCAGAGGCCTTGTGAGTCTACTGCACAACTTGGAAAAATACTACTTGATATTCTCCGTACTAACTGGTATTCAGAAAAGAACCAATTTTCCCCATAAAATTAAAAAAAAAAAAGACTCTTAGAATAACGCAAGAAGTGGGACTGGACTTGACGGAGGATCAAATCAAAAGACTTCAGCAGATAAATGAATTAGATGAAGCTTGGTTACTTGCTTTACAATGTACCACAATGTTTCAGTAGAAATGGGCTAAGTGGCATGACAACCTTATCAAGAAGAAGACATTTCAAGAAGGAGATTGGGCACTCCTCTACGACTCCAGATTTCGAGACCTCCCAGGAAAACTGCAGACAAGGTGGTTCAGCCCATATGAAATTCAAGAAGTGCATAACAATGTCACTCTCACTTTCACCACCATAGATGGTTCCGGCTCTTCCTTCCGAGTAAATGGACATCAGGCATGTGTTTATCATAAAACACTCACAAAGGAGTTTTTTTTCCAACAGGTACGTGATGACCCCGCCATGTAAATTTTAGCTGCAGGGAGCAATGACCTGATAACATTGCCTTCGTAAAAATCCATTCTTTTTTAGTTTTGTAAATAATGTATATATTATCTTGCATTTGATTGTGATTCCATAACTGTACAAATATGAAAAATTCTTGTTCTTTGTTCAATTAACTGAACAAATATTGTTCAGTTAATTGAACAGTTGATCTTCTTTTTTTTGTGTTTTTGTTGTTCACTCGATTGAACAACTACTTTTCAATTGATTGAACAATTGTTGTTCGATCAAAAGAACAACATATTTTCTTTTTGTGTTTTTATTGTTTAATCGATTGAACAACTATTGTTCAATCGATTGAACAGCCATTGTTCGATCAAAAGAATAACAGATTTTCTTTTTGTGTGTTTTTTTTGTTCAATCGACTAAATAGTCAATGTTCGATTAAAATAACAGTGAATTTTCTTTGTTGTTCAATCAATTAAACAACTACTGTTCAATCAACTGAACAATCGTTGTTTGGTAAAAATAACAATGGATTTTTTTGTGTGCTTTGTTCGTTCAATCAATTGAACAACTATTGTTCAATCGACTAAACAGTCATTGTTCGGTCAAAAGAACAAAAAATTTTATTTTTTCTGTGTGTTTGTTGTTCAATCGATTGAATAGTTGTTGTTAAATCGACTGAAGAACCAGTGTTCGACCAAAAGAACAATGAATTTTATTTTTTGTGTTTTTGTCATTCACTCAATTGAACAGTTGTTCAATCAACTGAACAACTGTTGTTCGGTCAAAAGAACAATGGATTTTATTTTTGTTCGGTTTTTTTGTTCAATCGACTGAACAACCATTGTTCAGTCAAAAGGACTACGGATTTTATTTTTGTGTGTTTTTGTTCAATCGATTGAACAATTGCTATTCAATTGACTGAACAACCACTGTTCGTAAAAAAACAACGGATTTTATTTTGGGTGTTTTTTTTGTTGTTCAATTGATTGAACAGTTGTTGTTCAATCGACTCAACAACCATTGTTCAGTCAAATGAGCAGTCGTGCTTTTGTAATAAGAAGCTGTCTGAATGAATTTTTTCCAATTTTATTATTTTCTCATACATTTTTTCATGGGAATCATCTTGTGGATAAGGAATATGCATATAAGAAGGAGAAAAACAGTGATATTAATAACAATTATGATCTTTTTTTACCTGTGATGGGTATCCTTATTTCTAGATATTGATATAATTCAAACTATCTAATGGCTTGTTGAATATCTTTTCTTCAGAGATATTATAAAAAAAAAAATTATCTTAATACCATGTTAGATTATATTTTTACATTATCAATGGTTGATATTCTAGGGTAGGGTGACATAGGAATAAGTGTATAAATTTTATTGGCATTTCTTTTCACTCCTCACACGATCACTGACTATTAAGGACTTAATGAGCCTCCCTCTAGTTATGATTCAAAAATATAAAAATATGAAAATAATATGAAAATATTTTAGAGAGGATAGGGGGTCTCATCATGAGTGCACCTACCGAGATTATAAGGAGATAAAAAGTAGCATTCACATTATGGCCACCACACCAGGGTAATGACCTTCTAGCCAAAAAAATGCGTGAAGGACAGGAGGTATCATCATGAGGCAGCTTGATTACTCTGTTAAAACCTAGTGAATGGAACTGTGGTTATCTGGTTACCATGCCAGCATGGTTGTCTCTCTATAAGAATAACTAAATTACCTAAATAATAAATAGAGGATTCTGGCTCATTTTCGGGTTAAAAAGAAACACTGTTGAGGCTATGGACGCCTGTTGGTAGTAGTGGCTCTGCTTGTGGCATTGGAGTTTCATGTTAAACAACCAATCATTTTATATCCACTTATTTTTACCAATCCATTCCCAAAGGAGAACTTATCATTTGAATAGTGTTATTTTTATAAAAACTAGTATGCATGGTAAAATTACATATGAGTTAAATTAATTATGTCAGATAACTTAATTTTAGCAGCTATTACCACTCTTTAAATATCATGTTTTGTCTCAATTTCCCATCAAAGAAAAAATCTTTTTTCATCATAATTATTCCTCCATTTTTTTTTCCTTTTCAATAATTTCCCCACCATCCTCATGATTTGAGCTGATTTGATTGATTTATGCTACAATGTCATCGCTCTAGTTATTATTCTGATGCATTAATGATCCTCAATGTATTTCTCTTTTTCTGCACTCTAAGGGTGTGGACGCCCTTCTCTCATTGGAGGGGGAAAAGGTGTACATAGGTTTACATGATGAGAAAGCATGTGAACTAATAATCAAAGTCCACCGAAACTTGCCAATTTGAGAAACAAATATAATTGCATTTATACACTTTTTAACAGTTTCAAAGTCTTTGTATGCAGTATTTGTGTTTTTCTAAATTTATGAAGTCGTGAGTAGTGCATGCAGAAGTGGAATTCAGCGTTTGAGACACAGTAGTCATGGGTGGAAGACCTGTCCGTAACGAGCCCACAATACTGAATATTACAGAACAGGCTCATGTTATACTGCATAATGTTGGCTAGCTCTCGTGTTTGGAAAAATTATATTAATTCCACACTGAGATTGCATTATAATTCCTGCAGAACCTGCAGAATGGACACACAATTGTGAAAGTCAGAGACATAATAGTATCAGAAATTTCAAAAGTTGACGTTTTTGGAATTTCGACAAAAGGGACAAATTGGACTGATAAGCACGTTCTGCTACATGAAGTAGTTGTAGTGTTCTAAGATCCAAATGAGAATTTGGTATGAAAAATAAAAGGGATTCACCCTATGACTTTGAAGGAACCATGGCAGGAACTGGAAATCATCGTTCAGAAGTATATTACATGCGATAGATGCGAAGACGTGGTAAAATCCTGACAAATCAAACTTCTAGCCATACTCAAGTAGAAAATTTTAGTTAATTTTCCATTTTTCTTGAATTCTTTGTTGCATGACATATCTAGTCGGGTTAGGAGGGCTAAAAATCCACATACATTTATCAGCCATCATGGTCTAATAAATTTGATTGTCACTCATCGATTAACATAGAATCAACTAACTTGGGACAACTTTGTAAGCCATGTCCTAACCCCATTAGAAGAAAACCCAGACCATAGAGAAATTGACTAGCTAGGAAGGGAAATATTAATTCCAAGAAAACCCAGAAGAAAAAGGAACCATCTCTTGACCTCAGATTCAATGAAATGAAGATGCTCTGAACATTTAAGTTGATGACAAAAAACTTCAACCTTGGCCGACGAGGCAATGCCATCTCATACACATCGCCTAAACACAAAATATGGAATTCTATAGGGATATGAGGAGGAAATGGCCAGAATGTTGGAAAGTATGAGTGCATTTCACTAAGAAAGAAACCCCTCAAGGAATTCTGAGGGACAAAGTTGCCCTCTAGAGCAGACTTATTTTGCTGGAACTTCTATTCATAGTGAGATTTTACCATCTGAAGATGAAATGAAAAATTCAAGGGATTCAACACCCTATGGTGGTTAATATTTGGAGGAAGAAAATTTTGCAGAAAGAACTACTGAGTTTGGAAACTAGTCGGGTGACACTATCCCATTATAACATAGTATTGATATAAGAAAAATTTCTGAGGTGCCTGAAGAGAATACCATCCCATTTTACTAGAGTATTGGTGTAGGCACAATTCCTATGATGCCTGAAGAAAATGTCGTTCCATTGGATCAAAATACTGATATAGGCACAACCCCTTTAGTGCCTGAACAAAATATTGTTTTACCATATTATGGCCTAGAAATTGGTGCAACTCCCCCTATGTATGAAAAAAGTATCATGCCCTCTTATACTGGAAACCCTACAATGAAAAATAATTCAGCAAGGGCTAATTTGAAGAAATTACACAATAAATATAAGAAGTTGAAAAAACAGTCAAGCAATTAAGGGAATGGTTAAAAGAGGTAGATAAGGCTTGGAAGCCTAAGAAGGAAAAAAACATTGTTTTCAAACAGAGTTAGAAATGAACACTGATGAAACTAAAAAAATTAGAAAAACACACTGCGGAAACCCAAACAGAATTAGAAACATAGACAGAGGAAACATCAGAGAGATGAAACACCTTTTTATACTCCTCTGATAAAAGAGATCGTTATTTCAAGAGTCCAAGACGAATTGACATAAACCCAGCAAGAATTGGCTAACTATAATAGGGAAGTGGTACCACTATAGGTACATCAAGAGCTACTAGAAAAACTCAATAAGCTTACTGCAACTAAATATGATACTTTTTCCAGCTTCAGAAATGAAGAGGAGAAGGTAAAAAATACACAAGCTCAGCTTGAAGAGGCCACAAAGAAAACAAATACTATTTGCTCAATTTACTCATATGTCATGTCTTGTAGGTCACCTGCGACTAATTATTCTCTATTTTTATTAGAAATATATATGTTATTAAAGGTGAAATCCATTAGAGCAGGGAAACCCATCGAGTTTAAGACCACTACAAAATTTTTCCAGTGTTGTGGGGAACAGAATGAGAAATTCAAACACCTCTTGTGTGAGATATATCTACAAAAATTATTTTTGGAATATTAGAGAGATATAACCCAAGTCCCTTTATAGGAGGCATCTAGTTTCAGGCATTCATCTTTTCTACTGATAATCAAATCAATTGGGCTAAAGCCTATAACATTTTTCAGAAAAGAGAACATGGCCTGGATCTCTAGGTTAGAGGGGAACCCACTAAACCTCTGCATCTCTTCACTCAACGTAAAATATTTATGAAACAGGAAGGGGTTATAGCCAAATTGGGACCACTCCACAAGGATATTGTAAAATCTGGGAGAGAATAAATTCAGGAGATCAGAGAATATGCTTTGTTAGTAGCCAAGCAAAGATGGCAAGCATCTACCAACAACGTGAGAAATCAGGAGCCCTTTAACTATAGAAATGTTAAAGAAGCTGATGTTCATTTTTTCAATACAGTAACATAATTTTATGCATGGGTCCTACGTGGATAGGGTGTCTCTATAGGTGTCCTATCATATGGTACCCTCCTGAAGGCTATCACCATGATTATGATCTTCCAGAGGGTCATGTAAATCGACCTTTTGCAAAATTCAAACAGAAACATAGTTTTAGACTATATAAGGAGGAAATCTACCCTGCCTATTCCTTGGAATTGTTACACCTCAACCATATCATTGCATGAGGACATGAAATAAGGTAAGCTGGGGAGTATGTTGGGCCACGAAATAGGTATGTTTTACCCTCATAATTAACTTGATTTATCACTAACTTTCATGTGTTTACATTCACTTTGGGAGTAAATCGGGAAGAATAAATTATAAGTAAGGGGTTAAATTAATTATCAATAAATTATGTAAATTTGGGCAAGAAGGCTAACTTTCGTTGTTTTTATGTGAAGGAAATCTAAACTTATTAACTGTTTTTCAAACGAGTTAACATCAACGACCAAGAAAAGAAAAAAAGATCTAGTTTCGTTTTATATAGACCAGCAACAAATGAGGAGGACCTCACTTATTTTGTAGCACAAACTGTTAGACATCTGCAAAATCCTCAGGATCTCCCGATCCTAAGGATTCGCCATTATCTTTTTTGTTCTTCTGTAAATATATAAAAGATCAATGGATGGAATAGAATGGAGGTTGTTAATATGTGTGTTGTAATTGTATATTATTTACATTCCTTTAGAACATAAGATTTAGAGCTCAGTGGTGTTGTACCCTGACTGTTAAATTTAATGAAAGAGATGTTGGTTTTTCCATAATCGTATTCTAAATATCACTTGGTAGAGACTTCTGGAGGCTCTGGGCCTAGTAACTAGGAGCTTTACTACTGTCTTGTGTCTTATTCTTATTTTCTTGTTTTGTAATTAACCATTCATGTGTTTTATAGAAGTTGTAATTGATTTGAATTTTATCAACATCGAGTGGTTTGCGTCCTATTGATTTAAAGTCTTAATCGCTTTCATTTTCCTCATGAATGTTACTTCTCGCATTTACTAGAGTTATTTGAATAATTCGATTGTTGTTCATTCGGAGTGATCTTATATTTTGATCAGCCATTGAGAATTTCAATTTCAAAATGTGATTGTGTTACTCGATGTTCAGTTAATGCAGTATTCCCTTCCTGATTAAATAGGTTGCTATAGATGTTAATTAGTAATTTTGGTTAAGTGTGAATTCCTTTAAGTTTTTCATTTCAATTTTGTTTCATAGAAAAAATTAGAAGTAAGTGAGTTAATCGGTTGAGTTATTTAATGATTGCTTCTAGAATTTCTTTGATTGAACTTCAATAATTATATTTTTCTTCGACAGCGATTTCAGTTTGATAACCTCTAGTTTCAGTTGCATAGACTATGTTGAACACTCTTGAAATAAAAAAAATTACCTTGGGTTGATGATTAATGTAGGCATTAGGATTGTTTTTAAATAGACATCTTAGTGAGCCGACAATAGCTATCATAATCATAACATCAGTAGGAAACATACATATCCATCAAAGTTTTCATCATCATAACATCAATAGAAAATGTACATATCCATAAAAGATATCACCATCATATCATCAATAGGGGATACAAATATCAATTAATATTATCAACATCATGGTGATTCATTAGAGAGCATACATATCCATTAATGCTATCATCATCATAATATCAATAGAGAACATACATAATAATCACATAAACTAATGATAGAGTCACGTGTCTCGATCCTCAACTTGATGTCCTCAAAGAATAAAGTGTGGGACTTAGGGCTAAATACATGTTAATTTCATATCAATGTCAGTAAAATAGATCGGGGCATTACACCTATCACAAAGACCACCGCTTAAGGGAAAATTTTCCTTGGTATTCTAAAAAATTACATTAGTCTATACATTAAACAAATACAGTTCTATTTCTATCATTTGGTCTTCAAATTCTCACATAGTTTCATCGGGTCCACAGTGCTTCTATTGCACCTTAATATACTCTATTATTCTATTATGAAGCATGGTTTGTCTCTATTCTGGGATGAAAAATGGTTTGGGTTAGAATTATACCTTATATTTGACCTATATCACAAACTAATTTATCACATGATATGTGTCACGTACATACTTTTTAAGCAAATACATATGAAATATATCTTATTCTTTCACTATGGGTAGAAAGTCTAGTCTATAATCTATTGGTACTATCACCCACCACTTCGTGGGTTATATCCCTAAGAGAATATTTTTTCCATGATGGACCTCAATCAGTAGGTAGCATCCCCTTCCAACCTACTACTAGCTCATTATGCCATTTCCCCGCCACCTGAGCCATTCATGTGGTCCCTCACCCATCTGTATTAATCATATGTTTGAAGGCGGGCCTCACGAATCTAAAGGTATGTCTTATCATTTGGTAATTGAGTATTGGGTTTAATTATCATAGATACTTCTAGGCATGGATTGATGGGGGGTTTTGGAGGAAAGAGTGGGATTAGTCTGTGCTCTTGTCCCCTTGGTCTATTTTGGGTGTTACCCTTGTATCTTAGTCTCGTGGGATCTCCTTTATTGACGATTTGGTTCTAGGGTGGTACTACAGGGTCCCACTCCTTTATCAACATATATTACTCCCATTACACTTATTATACCCCCATTCATAATTTCTCCCATGTGAGTCCACATACCCCTCATGGGTCCACGTAGGTTTATCCTCCCAATCCCCTTGCCCCCACCTTGGTTCAGGCCTGGAATGATGCCCTAAGGTTGAAGCAACTGAAAGAAAAAGAAAAAAACATAATTGGCCATACTTAATAGGAAATTTTACTACAAAAATGCAAAAGATGGCCAGGAGAAAAATGATTAGCACATGGACAAAATCCAATGGGTGAGTTATGCCCCTTACCCATGACCATCACCCCAATTCCATAGGCCCTAGATGACTCTCTTTTTTCATATAGGAACCCATGATTATCCCAACCCCCTGGAGGGAAATGAATTTCCCTACCTTAAAAGGGTTAATCACTACTATACCTAACACATCATGCTGTTACCCTTTAACCCCGAGTAGTTAATTAAAGAAAATTCATAAAAGGAAAAGGCATATAAATAAGGGTGGAAAAATCAAGGCCGGGACACCTCATGTACCATGATTTCTCCCTAATACACAAAGTATACCCTGGTGTGGGCTTCCACAATGCCCCGATATGTGGACTAGGATTTACCCTCTCATTCCCTACTAAGTCTCACTTATTTATCACTTACAACCCCCATTTGAAGGATGTACCTTAGACCTACTATCCCCTTTAAGGGTTTAAACGACTTAATAAGCTACATGGCTAGCCCCCTTTGGAGTATGGAGACACTAGAACATGGAAAATCCCACTACGAAAAGGGATGCCATTGTGAAGTGCCCACTTTGTTATCCAGGCTTTTTAATCTCTTGTACATGATTATTCTAATGACTTTTTGTACTAGAAGCCTAAGGGATGCATTGGATCTTATACAGGATTGCAGGTGGTTTCCATTTGGGTTTGGTTATCCTATATAGGAGCCTAACCCCATAAGGATAATTAGCACACATAGGGTGTGCGCAGAGCATCATGAGCCTCCACAAAAACTGACAACACTCCATGGAACCTCATTGATGTTCAGAGACTACTAGCGATCCACTTTTGGGATGATGGTGATGTGGTTTGTACATTATGCCCAACAGTCCCCATAGCAGCCCCACACTATTGGCAGGTGTCCCAGGACATGTATGATGTCATGGAATTCTTAATTCCCTCACTTGATCCCTTACAGAGGATCTACAGGCATCTTTGATTCATATGGAGACCCATAGGGTCATTTGTGTTCCCCCACACTCACTAGGAGCACCAAAGGTCTACTACATGGAGAACAAGGGTCCACCCCTTGTCCATTATATTCCGAGGATTTTATTCCTCTTTATGGAACTTTAGGATATTATTAGACCTTTGGAGGGCCCCACGACATGTACATATTATTATTTGCCCCCATGTGAGGCTTATTTTCCCATTTATGAGCTATTTTGGTGGACTTTTCACTAATAGGGGTTTTATTTGCACATTATTTTATCATTAGGGGCTAATGTAGGCCAATAGACTAATTCGAACTCCTACGAGGGGAATATATTGATATTAGCTACATTCATTTGTATCATCACTTCACTTGGGATCTTTCTATCTTTAGAGAATTTCGTATTTCTTCTTGCTGGATTATTTTGGATAAATGGATGAGTTTTGATGTATTGATTTGTGCTATTTTTATCTTGCATATTCATTTTTTGCAAATGTGGTGCTATTTGGATATACTCTCTAACACTGTAAGTGAATTTCAATGATATATTCTTGTTGTTGCATATTTTTTAACTTCACTATAATTAGGGCTAGTTGTTTCATCATTGGAATGTGGAATTGAGTGTCTATTTACCTCTTTTAATGTATGGGCCATTTATAGATGAATGAAATTACCAAGAGATTATTTTATCTCGATAATATTGCACTATATACATGATATATAAATGCTTGTAGGTCAATTTTCTTATTTTTCCATTAAAATTGGACGAAGTTGAATTTTCGAGCCTCCTTGATCAAGAAAATGAATTATCAGTCATAATCATCTTTGACTCCATATCCCCTGTAATATCCCCTTTCTTGATCCAGTCAAAGTGGATAGAATGGACCCATGGTATTTCTTGTTGGTATTGACCCATGGTATTTCTTGTATTTTCCCATGGTTTTCCTTTTGGTTGTTTTGACCCCAAGTATTTTCCCATGGTTTTTCTAAGTAGCCCATCTATAAAAAGAGGAGGAATGAGAGCAACTCATGGGAAAAAAAAAATTGGATCTTTCTTTGTGATATTTTTGAGGGCTTAGGCGAGTTTTCAAGAGAGGATTTCAGGTGAGATCCTCAAGCTTCCTTCAGTGAGATTTGAGAATCTCACCCTAGTAAGAAAACCCAACTTCGATGATTTCTCTGATCACCCTAGCTGGTTTAGTTTATTTTATTTCTTCAGTAAAGGGAGAATTGTGCATCACTTTAATTTTCAGTGTTAATATCGTGCCAAGCTCACGATTCCACTTTACCATGTGATTGCCCACCTTTCATGCATGGTCAAACTACCTTGGGCCGAATAGTAATACAGTGTTCTCTTGAAGTCCATTTATGTGTATTTAAATGGAGATTCATAATACATCGTATGCACCTTTATGCTTATGGATTTTATGGATATTTTAATCATGTACCTTTATGGATTTTATGGATATGGGTATTATAATCAAGTTTATGCTCATATTATTTTATGGCATTCTTTCCATATATTAAGAAGTATGTTACTCTAGTTTTTCATTTTATCAAGCATCATTACAAAAGGGTGTCATTTCTTTACTGAAGCATATTACAGTGGTATCAGAGCTATGCATCCTGCTAGCCTGAGAGTTTTATGCAAGGAACTTCGGTGAAATTTATTTTTCACCCTAGCCAATTTTTTTCACTTCGGTGATATTTATCACCCTAGTTGGATTTTTATTTTTTTGTAAATTATTTTTATTGGGAGACATAAGTGAATGGAAAATCATTTATAATTCTGTGGGTTAAATTTGTGAAAATATTTGAAGGCATTTGGGAGCAACCAAAAAAAAAGAAGAAGAAGAAGAAAAGAATAAGGGTGTTTTAAATGAGAATCTTCAGAAGATGGATCATCTTGAAGAATTTTTGAAAAACAAACAGAAAATCCTTGATGTAATAGTGAGGTTATATGGTCCTTTAAGTATCCATATCTCCATAGACCAAAATGATAATCAAAGCAAGAACAAAATCAGCAGCAAGAATGAAATAAGGAGGAGAGGACTATGCTTTATCTGCAAGGGACCTTAGGCCCTTAACCATTCCTGTCCAGGTGACAAGAAGAAGGAAACAAAGTCAGAACAAGAGGAGATTACTTCAAATCATGGGGAATATTTTGTAGATGTGTCTATTGATCTTCAGGATGGTGAGCAACATCATGACATTATTTAGGGAGGCTTGCAAGACGACAAACATTTGGAAGTGCATGAGGAAATTCTACCTAATGCCATTAATGAGGTTGATTCCTATACAATGGAGTTCGTAGATCCCCAGGGGAATATTCATGAAGAATATGAACAATCAAGTATAGATAAAATTCCAAAAATGCATCTATGTTTGACAGTTGAAAGGGATGAACAGATGGTCTCTACAAGTGAAGGAGACTTGGGATATTTGAGTGAGGATCCAGCCATAGTGAACCAGCATGATGATTATAATCATGAGGAGCAACATGACAAACATAATGTGCAAAATGGACCATTCCTAGAGAGTTGTTCAAAGGCTCAAGTTGAAGATGTGGTCGTTGGGCATCGGGTGCAAACAGATACAGAGACAGTCATCATGACACTATAATTTCCAACAGAAGACTTTCGAGAAAGGATCAAGCATTTCAAGACAGATCTTATGTTGTTGAAGCAGAAATTCTGGACAATCCGAGACATTGCCTTACAAGAGAATAGAAAAATTGAGGAACTCATAGGGGTATGTGCCAAATCAAAGACCAAGTTGTCTAGTGTTGAGGAATGACTCAAATCCCTCATAAGGCAGCAAGAGGAGTACGATTGGGAGTTCTAGAGTAGCCCTCTATAGGAGTACATAGATAAGTCTTGCAACACTACCAACAACCCACCTTTATACATTGGGAAGAGAAGGGAAGAGTTCTCCAACTGCATCATGTTGGGTAACCAAGTAGAGAAGCATGAATTGAGCATCAAACAACATCAACATAGTAGATTTGCATATATTCATTCTTTCCCAAGTATGGATTGGCGAGAGATTATGAGTTGCTATTCTATTGATGGGTTGATTATTTGGAGGATACCCATAGCCAAGGAAAAATTACATCTTGAACCACTTGGTGCAGACAGAAATGGAGGGTTGAAATGGTACCATAACCCACAAGTCCGAGGATTTAGGTGGCATTGGGATCCAGGAGAATCCATTGGGGGAAGGATCAACCAAAGGATTGTTTGGGATCTAGGTAAATCTATTGAGGGGAGGATTGGTCAGAGGATTATTTGGGATCCAAGTATTGAAGGATCCATTCAGGACCATCCAACATGGAGGGTGCATCAGATTGTATGGGATCCTGGTATCAATGTACAAATGCTTCTGTTGTGGATAGAAGTGGATTGCTTGAGGACAAGCAATCTTTGGGAGGGAGGATTTGTAATATCCCCTTTCTTGATCCAGTCAAAGTGGATAGAATGGACCCATGGTATTGACCCATGGTATTTCTTGTTGGTATTGACCCATGGTATTGACCCATGGTATTTCTTGTATTTTCCCATGGTTTTCCTTTTGGTTTTTTTGACCCCAGGTATTTGCCCATGGTTTTTCTTAGTAGCCCGTCTATAAAAAGAGGAGGAGGAATGAGAGAAAATCATGGGAAAAATAAATTGGGATATTTCTTTGTGATATTTTTGAGGGCTCAGGCGAGTTTTCAAGAGAGGATTTCAGGTGAGATCCTCAAGCTTCCTTCGGTGAGATTTGAGAATCTTACCCTAGTAAGCAAACCCAACTTCGGTGGTTTCTCTGATCACCCTAGCTGGTCTAGTTTATTTTATTTCTTTAGTAAAGAGAGAATTGTGCATCATTTATCTGCTAGATCAAAGATGCAAATTGTGCCTTGGGTTGAATAGTAATAAAGCGTTCTCTTAAAGTCCATTTATGTGTATTTAAATGGAGATTCATAATACATCATATGCACCTTTATGCTTATGGATTTTATGGATATTTTAATCATGCACCTTTATGACCATGCATGAAAGGTCGGAAATCACACGGTAAAGTGGAATCGTGAGCTTGGCACGATATTAACACTGAAAATTAAAATGATGCACAATTCTCCCTTTACTGAAGAAATAAAATAAACTAAACCAGCTAGGGTGATCAGAGAAATCACCGAAGTTGGGTTTGCTTACTAGGGTGAGATTCTCAAATCTCACCGAAGGAAGCTTGAGGATCTGACCTGAAATCCTCTCTTGAAAACTCGTCTGAGCCCTCAAAAATATCACAAAGAAAGATCCCAATTTTTTTTCCATGATTTTCTCTCATTCCTCCTCCTCTTTTTATAGACAGGCTACTTAGAAATACCATGAGTCAATACCATGGGAAAATACCACGGTAAGTACCATGGATTGATTATATCCACTTTGACTGGATCAAGAAAGGGAATATTACATCCCCAAGGGAAATAAGCACTGGTACCTCAAAAGGGTGTTGATTTTCCCCTTCATTTTTAACTTTTTCGCCTTTTCCTGAGGTCTATCCCTAATAGGTCACCTAGGGAATAAATTTCTCGAGAATCCACCCACATGAAAAATTCGATCTCCCAAGAGGCTACTGTGCTGGTGGGTCCCCTCCTTCTTCTCTAAATTTGAGGCAATTCCAATGGTAAAATCTCCGGCAATCCCAAGCCCTAGCTTTAGGACAAATTTTTTCCTAGGAATCCCAAGGCTAAACCCTAGTAGGACCAATTTGACCTATTGAAGAAAAATTTCTAGTCCAGTCCTCTCCCCTTACCTTGTATAGGATAGGAACATCATTGGTTGCTATATTTCATCCCCGAACCTGGGTTGGGTCTACTTGGTCCTGTGTGGTTTCCTTTCTTATCAAAGAATAATCATCAAGGGATATTTGGGAAACCAAGTTCATATAGGGTTTTAGGGATCAGGAAGTACCCCTTCAAGTTTTACCCCTCTCCCTTATCCTTACCTCCTCTCCCTTGGAAGTATATTATCTTGCTTAAAGTGCAAGCAAGAACTATTTCTTCACCTCCTCCTTGGGATAGGGTTACTAGGATCACTTTATACTTATTCATTGATTTTTTTTTATAAGCGGCTTACCAAAAACATCGGGAATCCTCCTGTTGTATCTGAAGAAACAATCCCTTGGTTGTGGTAAGGAATTAGTGCTCAAGAAATTTATATATAATAGGTCACACAAATATAATGTCAAATGGTCTTTGCTTAATCACCTTCAAATATTTTTTATTAAACCCTCAATAATAAAATGTAATAAATGTCTCACAATGCCATTATATGTTGATATTAAATGAAGTGATAAGAAGAAAAAGAAGGAAGGAAGCCTAAACTGATATGCTGGTAAACCATATCTATCACTTTAAACTTCAAAATCATTTTAAGACAAAGGAATAGTTAAAATTAAGGAGCGCCCATTAATGATTTTAACTCTTATTCACATATGTAAAAAGAGACCTGCAGTTTCATTACTTCATTTTATTCATAGACAGAAAATACAAAATGTAAACTGGAAAACATATCAATATCCACAAATGCAAGAAACTTGATCTTCATTCATTAATCATTTGAAAGCTGAGTACAAAATTTGCAGTAGTCTGAAGGTCCAAAACTCTAAATGTTTGTCTTTCTTGTCTATCTCTTTAAATACAATGAAAAGTAGTTTATAACTACTGAAACTACTCTTAACTACTTCAACTACTTTGGAGTTCATAAAATACCTTTTACATGTCATCTTAAATGTCTTATTACAATTATATTCTCTTAAAAGAGAAAAATAAAATAAAACTTAAATCATAATCTATTTGTTGAACGTGAACTGATGTTGTCGTTGTAATCTCTTGATTTATTGTCTTGTTCTTCTTTGAAGTTGAAGGATATTTACGAAGATCAGTCATCCAGGCTCTAAATTTCTTCCACACCTCAATTTTTCTCTTAGGTGAATTAATCAGCCTGTGATATTCAAATCTAAAAGCAGTAATCCTATTGAATGATGGTCTCTTTGTAAACAGGGTCTTCACCAACCACAAAAGCTGAAAGTTCCTTTGAAGAAAATTTATCACTGTCGCTCCTTTCAAAATTTGGGTCTTTTCATGAGTATTTTCCACCTTGATTTTTACCAATACCAGTAGTGGTTCATATGAATCCCATGATAAAAGACTACCTCTGAGGCCACAGCATGATGGAAAACCTGCCTGGGCTCTTTTTTCATATAAATTGTCAAACTTGCTGACTGATTCGCTAATCTCTGTCAAATTTTTCTATGTAGCCTTCCTGCAATTATTTCTAACAATCAGTTTTTTAATCTCTATAGCACATGAAATTCTATCTTTAATCTCATTCTCTTCCAACTCTTGGTCAGTCTTGGAATCAATAAAATCAATAAACTTTTTTGCCTAGATGGCTCTGTGAATTGTCTTATCTTTGTCTGCCATAACTTGTTCCTCGAAATCTCTGATAATGTTTCTTTCTTCTGCTATAATAGTAAGATATCCCCAAGCTACTTTCATCTCTTCAATGATATCATTCCAAATGATTTCCTTAGCTTGTATCAGAGATATATTTCCCTTTAGCTTCTCCTTTAGATTCTTAATCTCAGCATTAGTTGTTTGGAAATCTGTTTTATATTTATTGATTTCCCCATCCTTGGCTTGCATTATTTTCATTACTGTCTCCATATAATTTTGTGCCTTTTAGCGATCTCTCTCTACCATCTTCAGTTCGGTGGTCTATTGAGATATTTGTCCTCCTGGATCTTCATTTCCAGATGGTAAAACGAAAGTACAAGTATGAGAATCAATGTGATTCTGTAATGACAATGCAGTTTGCTTCAACTTAGTAATTTCTTCTTCTTTCTGCAAGAGCTGCTAAAGGAGGTTATCTTTCTCATTTTCCACTTCTGCCATGTCTACTACCATAGAATTATCTCCTGTAGTCAAATTCAACTTTTTCTTCACCACAGAGATTTTTGATTTTTCACTTTGCAACAACTTATGTACAACAGACCTGCCATTTGGATCTACCCCAATCTTCACAATAATCTTCTTGAGTTCTTAATTCTATATTGTTAAAGCCCTGGAATTGGCTTTCTCTAACTTCAATTGCTTGATGACCTTCGCTAGCATGTTCTCAACCTTAACAGCCATTGCATTAGTTTTTTTCAAATCATTCACAATCAATTGACGAGTTTGCATATGTAAATTTACTTTATCAATCAGAGGAATATTTCTTACATCAATAGTCAGATTTACAGTATTGAAACTATTAGATGAGCCTATAGTCATATCAGAAGGATGAGAAAGAGAAATCTTAAACTGAACTTTTTCAAGATCCATGGCAGTCAGTAATCTTGTTTAGTATGGAGTTATCTGATACTCAGCCTATGCCTCCATGCAAGCCTTCATCTTCTGATTTCTTTTAGCAATATGAGCAAATACTTCTTTAATCAAGGTTACTTTCTCTTGAGAATATTCTTGTCTTCTTGGTGAGGATGGTACATTTTTCTCATCTCCCAATTGTAGTGATAAACCAGGTTGAGCACTTGCTAAGTCTTCATTTATATTTGCTCTCTTTTTCAGCTCTCTGCTCTTCATCTTCTGAGTCAATCACTGCTTCTTTATTCCTCTTGTTAGACTTTTCTGATATGACAGGATTTTGTATATTTGAGCCCACAAAACCTGCAAAACCCTTATTTGTTAGCTTCTCTATATCAGGTCTTCTTTCATGAATAAATGATGAATATCCATTTTCAATTCTCCTTTTTTAAATCACTTGATGGGGATCATAAGCCTATTTATCTCCTACCAGTAAATGCATTATATCTAGCATCATAGTGACTTCATCAGCTGCATGTCCCATATTGACTATAAAGGGACCCAAAAACATAGGTAGCTTAAACATATGACCCTTTTTCATAGGCACGAAATGTACTTGATCAACATTTAAACTTTGGCTAATGAACTCTAAAGAAAATAATCTCATAGGCATAAATACAGGAAGTTTGTATGGTTCTACCCTAGCCCCATAAAGTATAATTTATGAGTGGTCTTCAAAGACATACCAATCACCAAACTTACAATTCATTCCCAGAAGTAATAACTCTTGAGCCTTTGGCAGGAAGCATGGGGGAGGAACCCCATTCAGAATTGTGTATGCAGTAGACATAAAATGGCTTACAAAATCAAATAAACCCTCCTCATTTTGTTCTTTTCTTACTAGGTTAGTCAAAAACACCACTGAATGCAACTTTTTATTTTTATCCATGATATTAAACCCCAAATCCAAGAAATCTTATACATTTTGATATAAAAAGAGATAAATAATGAGAGAAGGGAACCTGAATGACCCAGTTAGTGATAGGCTCATGAGCTGAGTATTAACAACTTCTTGCTAGTATGAAGGAATATCCAGCACTACCTCTGGCTTCATCATCAAAGAAAACATTCCCAGAACTGATTTGTCTATGGTGTTGTCATCTTCCTTCCCCAATATCTTTGAAATGCATCTTAGCACCGGTCGAATGTCTTCGTCAAAAAACTCCATGGGTAATTCTTTACTGTCAGGCACAAACTGCTTCATATACGACTTTAGAAACAAGATAAATTGATTGAATTATTGACCTGCAAGACTATCATAAAGTGCTATCATTGAATCATCAGTGAATTGGACATAGGATTCTGACTCAGGATAACACAAATATTGACGAATTAATTGGGCTGAGACTTGGAAGACATTTTCTCCTTGACAATTCATTACAAAACACTTGTCGGGTACATGATAGACACTAGCCAATACACAAACTCAGGAAAAAGGTGGTTTCTTGGAATGCATGTAGACAATACCCCTGTTTTGACCATGATGGTAAAAATTGGGAAGGCTTTGTCATTTAGACAGACCTGTTGATAGAACTAGAGATGGTCTAAGAAGTGAACGGTGTCTTGAATATCCCTCTTAGTATCCATGAGAGGAATGTGACTGGAGGAACCTGAAAGAGACGGACGTTTGGCTATAATTCGGCTTGGGGTGGAAAACAACGAAAAGGTCGTAGAAAACAAGGAATGACACAAGATAGGTAAATTAGCCAATACAAAAGAATAGTAATAACCTTGTAAAAATTAGAACCCATCTTAAATAGGTGGTGCAGGCTTATGACTTAAATGTTGATTTGACGCGCCAAAAGACCGTTACAAGTACCCTCACATGGTTGATAGTTGTCACCAACTAGCTGCTCATGTCATTGTGGGAGGTCTTAAAGTACGGAGGGCTCATCAGGTTCATGTCCCCGTAGTTAATCTTAGCTGCAGATCTAGATCGGCCCCGTAGTCAACATGGTGAACTACAGAAGCACCCACCTCATTAACACACGTGCTAAATGTGCCTGTGGGTTTCCACTTTTATTTCTTTCCTTATGAATCATCAGATCCCGCTTCATAATCTACTCATTATTTAGTTGTGTATTGGGACCCGCTTCCAAGAAAAGTTTAAGTATTAAACTTTAGACTTAATGTAAAAAATATTACATCTTTTATTATAAAGTATGAGAAACTTCATAATTTAACATATATTTTCATAATTTTATATTTTTTTTGTATTTAAAATAAAAATAAAAATAAAGGATATTGCAAATGAGCCACAACACCTCCCATCGATGAAAGTCTATAAAGAGCAGGGAGTCTTAGTCATAGTGACAGTGGGCTAAGTATCCACCATTTCACTTAGTGTAGCAGTTACCCTCTTAGGAAACCCTTCAGGTCCCCTAATAGATTGAGTGGTAACATTTCTGGCCTTGTTGTTGGGGACGAGACGTGTGCCTTGTTCTCCATACGACAATATTGATATATCATTTTTGGCGACTCCATTGGAAGAATGAAGCCCTATTTATTTATTAATATCTAAGGTCAATGATTGTAGGGTGAAGCAATCATTTGTCAAGGAAATTTCATGCACCCTTACGACTCCCATTTCACCAAGGACCCAACAACATGTTTACCACATATATTTTTTCCATAGATATGATAGGGACCCCAACATATCCCTTATCAAAATCCATGAATAATATTGCAACGCTCGATGGGGATCCACATTCCATAGCCTATAAAGTGGTAAGGTTCATGAGGTATCTTTCAAAGAAAAATATAACTCAACCTTGTGACCAAATGGAATTTTTTGCCCTATCCATCACCCCCAATACCGGTAGGCTTGAGTCATGTAAACCTAAAATAATTCCTTCTCTACCAATGTTTACTACACACTTTGTGTTATATCAGGTTGGGTTTCCAATCTCATCAAGACTAGGGAAAATATTAGGGGCTAATATTCGCAGATGGACTAATTTTCTATACTTTTCCCAAAAAAAAAACATTCGTGAATTTCCATTTTTTTCTAAAAATAATTTGCCCAAGTTTTACAATATGAAATCATTTTACCTTAAAAATATCCATGATCTTATATATAATAATATAATATCATCAGTAATTTAAATATTTTTACAAAATTATCATCAAACATTTTACAATGTTTCTATTAGAGGTTACTAAGATTCACCAAGGTTTCTAAACTTTATAATAGATACCCATCCTTAAATTTTTCCCTGATGAAGACATATGTCAAATATTGGATGTGGTCCTTCGAGAGGAGGAATTTATTGAATATGTTTTTGTGCTTGAGGAAGAATTTCTTGATCCTTCTCCAAATCATCATGATCAAATGATTGATGCACCTTGAGGATAGTGTCGAGAAAGAGACTCATGCATTGGAAAGCATGTCTTCTAAGGATAATGATAATGAAGAGATGAACCCCAAGAACCCTCTGGTTTTTCAAGAATGGATGATGGAGTATGAGAAGACTTGTAGGCATTTAATGACTACATATAACTCCCAAGAGATTTCCTCTTGCTATTGTGAGCAATCAGAAAGACTCTGTAACATGAAGTGTGAATATAAAAAGAGTCCTACCAATTACCTTCTTCTTGAAACATTCCATCAAAACCATTTTGTAAATACCTTTGATCTCATTCTTTGAGAATGGATGAAGGAAGAAAATTATTCCATGTCTAAAGAAGAGAATGAATGGCATTCTAATCAACACTAAATATGTAGTGAAGAATGGAATTATTCTAAGGAATATCATGATAGACAAAAAAATGAAGAATCTATGAATGACCCTTGGGTTCTTTATTGGGGAATAAGGTATGACTATAACAATGAAGACAACATAGTATCTAAAATCCATGATAATAAAATCAAGAAGGAAGAAGATACTCCTCCCCTTTGGAACAATAATGTTCATCCTTATAAACCCCTGAATGGTGATTGGAAGGGTATATTTTTTATGTTCCAAAATGATTCAATCAAAGAAGAGCTTTATGAAATTGTGGGAAATTCTAATGAATATAATATGAAGAAAATGGAGGAATAATATTCATTAAGACATGCCTCCAATACAATTTTTTTCTTCATTTTTGAGCATTCCTCGCCTTGTTATGTCCCTATCCTGGAAGTGGATATTTTTTATGAAGTTTGTTCCCCTAGTTTTGGTGAAGGGATATTTTCCCTTGCAAAAAAACCATAGCCATGGTTTTTTCCCAAATACAATGATGATTTCACTTCTTATTTTCATAATTAACAAAATCATATCATCCTATATATGTCTGAGTAATTTACTCCTTCTTACCCTAAGGATGAGAGGCCTGAGATAGTTCTTCATCAAATATTCACATACTTGGTCGTTGACATTTCCATCTCCTGGTTAGAGGATCAAATTAAATACTCTTGACTGATGTCTATTCCTTATTCCAGATTTCCTTTCTATGGCATATGTCTCTCTTGTCTTCCCACCTCCCTCTCTCACAACCCCTCCTATCATCATTCCCATTTGTATTGTCAGGTTCATTGTAAAAATAATAATGGAAGCATGCATCATTGTATTGATAAATTGACTTGTTGGTTACATTGGGTCTATAATTATACATAGTAATTGACATTTTATGTTATACATGTTAGGTTAGGGTGCATTTCATGTCACTATTTTAATTATAACTAACCTCATATGATATTTATCATGATAGACTAGCTGCATTTAGATTAAAACTTGCATATTTTATTACTTGTTCATTTTATGGGCTAACATTAAGCATGGGTGATCATTAGACACCATAAAAAAAATGTTTCCCCGTAGATTTTATATTTTAAATGTACATATAATAGGTACATGGTGACCAAGATATTGTTGGTGTTATTGTGACCTCCCATTCGAGTAGTCTTTCCCACTTCTTCAAGAGATCACCTCCTCGTTGGATCCATATGTTACCCACCAGTTCGTGGGTGATATCGGTAGGAAAAGTTTTTCTCCATGATGCACCTTAGCCTATAGCAAATGGCCCCTTGTAGGCTCATACTAGCTCACTATGCCATTTCCCCGCCACCAAAGCCAACCATGTGGTCACTCACACATCTATATTGATTGTATGTTTGAAGTTAGGCCTCCCGAATATAAGGTATGTCTTAATTTGGTTTACTTATCATGGATACTTCTGGGCATCGATAAATGGGGGTATTTGGCATAAAGGGTGATATTAGTTTGTGCTCCTGTCTCCTTGATCTATTTTGGGTTTTATCCTTGCATCTTAGTACCGTGGGATCTCCTTTATTGACCATTTGGTTCTAGGGTGGTACTACCTGGGAAACCCTAACTTTGGGTGTGTTGTCTTACTCCTTTATCCACATATATTACTCCCCTTCCACTCATTATACTCCCATTCATCATTTCTCCCACTTGGGTCCACATAGCCATAATGGGTGCATATAGTCTAAGCCTCCCAATCTCCTTTCCCCCACCTTGGGCCAGGCCTAGAATGTTGGCCAAAGGTTGAAGTAGCTAAAATAAAAAGAAAAAAGCACAATTTTATGTATTTAATAGGAAATTGTACCACAAATTTCAAAATATGGATGGTGTAGTATTCCTAAATTAGCACATAACTAACTGGAATATAAAAATTTTGATTTTTCTCTTAGATAGAGGAATAAGAGGGTATGGAGACCCATAAATCTCCTTATTAGGAATAAAATACACTCCTAGTGTGAATGGAGATCATCTAAAATATGTATTTAAGACCATTAGGTGTGAAAAGGGGCTGGAGCATGAAGACTGGGTCAACTTTGAGCAAATCAAACAACGTTGTTATGGAGGAGTGGAATTCATGGTGGGGCAACACAGTTTTAGAGGGAGATTGATTGCATGGAGGTAGTGACCTAATTGAGTGGGGCAAAGGGTGAGGAAGCTCATAACTTATATAAGGAAGAGGATGGCAGCCATATGGGGTTATGTTTTGGATTATTATTTTGTATATGGTTAGTTTAGACTTGTTTCTCTCTTCAACTGTTTAGCTAAGATTGCAGTGTTGTTTAGCACAAGGTGTTCCCGAGCGGGAATCCCACCTCCTTCCTTGAGAGGCCTCTTGGAAGAGTATTGCACTACCTTGTCCACTATCTGGAATCAGACCAAGCTACATATTTTTTGTACAACGCAGTTTCTGTAGATTATTGTGTTGTGTTGTAAGGTGCAGCAGTGGAGAGTTGATTTGGGTCATTTCCTTGCTTGATTTCAGTTGGAGGAAAGTTTCCTTCCATTGGGAGACTAGAAAAGGGAACCCATGGGAATTATTTTATCATTTAGCATTAGGCTAAGGTACTTCTATCAGTTACAATGAATTTTTCTGAAGAAACTACGTTATTTCAGTGTGCAGTTGCACTGAAGGGTTTGGAGCCCTAGTTGGGGGAGATAGATTTTCAGTGAGGGGATCAGCCTCTCATTTTGAGAATCTATAAGAGGAGTTTTCATACGTTTCCGGATCAGATCATCAACCTCCTATCATCTATCTAGTTGTGGAGATTATTTAGCCCTAGAGCCATATTTTTATTTCTGAATTTTTGTGTATTTCAGGAAACCCTTCCCGGGTTCTCTTAGAAAGTTGTCTAGGAGGTTATATATTCACTCCTAGCATTAATTGAGCTATATAATAGAAAATATAAATTGATCCATATTTATGCAACATTTTATGCCCTAAAACTGCGTTGTCTTAGCTCAAGGCATTTGCATGGAAGCTATTTCTCATGTGTTGACATATTTTTCTTGTAGAGGTTTGTTTTATATTGCTTGGGTGACTTGATCCTCAAGATCTTGTGCCTATTATTCACTGATATGTTTAATAATATGGCTATACATTTGTCTCATATCCTGGTGTGTTGATTTAATCACTTTTATTTCCATTATTATGTTCATATATTTCTGCTTCCCCATTTGGGAATATTATAGTGGTATCAGAGCATAATCTTGGCTCAGCCTGTGGATCTCAGCCATTATGCTATCAAGAGAATAAGAAGAAGGAGAAAGAGATCAGAATGATGGAAAGAATGAGTTTTATCTCATCTCATTTCAGATCTAAGAGGGACCTCACCAAGGAGGTCAGGCAAAGAAGAGTGGAGAAAAGCAATGAAACCACACTAGTGTTTTAAGATGAGCAAGGTCCATGTACTTCCTATCAGTAAAAAGGAGATATGGTATTGCATAGAGCCCCAAAGAAACATACTATGCCCTTTCATTTTGAGGAAGAAGACAAGAGGCATCAATATGGAGGACACTTAGATAATGAGATTCTAAGTGAGTATCTTGCATAATATAAGTCTCAACCTAGAGCTTTCAAGGATAATCTAACTCTCCCACAGTTCATTCAGCTCAAAGAAGAAAGAAGACCTTGCAGCAATATATTTCTATTGCCTAAATTTGATGGGTAATCTAATTTTACAACAAGATCTTGGGGAATGAAGTTGGATGCATTTTTCATGCTATATCCAATAGTAGAGAGAGAAGCTATTGAGATTACAGCACTGCACCTTGAGGGTGAAGCAAACATTTGGTGGTTTAGCCATTTGAGTCATGCAAGAGTGACTGTATATGAATATTTTACTCAAAGGTTGATCAAGAAGTTTGAAAACAAGAAATAAAAGGAGAATATACCTTCACCACCACTTGCTGCATGAGCACTTGCATTAGGAGAAAGGACACTTACACCTTTGCAAAGTGTTCTTTATCTCTTGACATTTAGAGTCCCATGCATTATTATGGAGATGCATGAGGAGGAGGATACTTGTACCAGTGCTGATGCAGCCATAGAAGAGAAACCATCATCATCAGTAGTTGGCGAAGCCCTCACACTGGAGGAAGGAACCCTTGTAGCAATACAAGATTTTCCCAAGCTCTACCAAGGTATGCACATATTTCCATTTCCCTTCATTTCAAAACATCTTATGGAGAGTTGTGGGAATGTACCATTGCATGACCTAGGGTCAAAGCACATTGTTGATTTGGAGCAGCAAACTATCACTACGTTGAGCAGCCTTGAATTGTTCAAGGAGGAGATAAACAATCATCATGGTTATTCATTGTTGAAATGCACACAACTCTTGGTGTTGGAGTGTGGATTTTTGGAGGTTAGGATGAACATTGTCCTGAGAAGATCAATACAGAACTGTGTTCAACATTGAGCATAATCTTGAGACATCATATGCATCATCATGGAGATCAGCAGCACTATCATTGAGTAGCAGTGATGAGTTGGGGGCCCAACCATTATTGGATCATTCCAATGACCTTTCTACATTTATAGCAGAAGATAGGAATATGATTGATGGAGGTTATCTTATGAGGGATGACATCTTCCATTATTATGATGGGTACTTCTTGATGAGAACTTCACATCTTGATGAGAATTTTCTGCCTACATATTATTTGGATCCTTATGGATTCAACTTGGTCATTGATGAGTGGTATTCATTTGGAGATCTCCAGGAGATTTCATTTCAACATCCCATGAAATGAAAATATAGAAATCTGATTTGGGAGGATGGTATTCTCCATTGGAGGGATACCAATTTTTAGCATGATGATAGACACTCACCATTGTTTGGATGGGTGATGTTGATGAGCAGGAGGCTGGAAAGCCACTTGCAGATTTATGACACAGGGCAACAGGAGGCAAGGCTGTGTTGGTTACTCTTGAAAGAAAATGTTCATCATATGGCACATTCTATTTTAAAGAGTAGGTTGGTGGATGGAACTTGTCATGACACTTGCATAATATGGCAACAAGGAGTTTGGGTGTATTGGGGTGATGTGATATCTTTCATGTCAACCATCATTTTGTTGCTAAATAGTTTATATGATGATGGTGTAGGGAGGAAAAAAGAGTTGTTGTTGCTTTGGAAACTCTTGGGAGAGTATGGGCTGATTTTCTCCCATGCTTTTCATGATGTTGCAGGAGTAGGTGATGGCACTATCATGGTGCAAAGGGGATACTCCTTAGCCTTGGAGGATTAGGAGATACTTCCACTTTGGAAGGAATATCCCATATATAGATGCATTATGGTAGATGACTTTGACATGTGGTATGTCAAAGGATGGAGCTATGAGATGACAAGAGCCTTGTCACACAGGCCAACAACACTGTCACTTGGGAGCTTGGATTTATTGATGGATTGTTCCCATGACCACTTCACATATGATACACTTAATGGGATATTAGGAGATGAGATTGATGGAGTATTAGATGGAGACATCTATTACCATGATATGATCTTCTTGACTTGGATTTCCGAGCATAAGAAGAAAGATCTTCATGCAACACATAGTTCATTCCTCTTCATGGGAGTATATCATACCACTATGGAGGGCTCATTCATAGATATTATTATCACCTTACTCTCAGTACATGGTAAGAAGTATGTTTTTTCATTTATTGATTATCTAACATAGTATTTGCATTCTCTTACCATCTCTATAAAGTGCATTGCTCCACAAGAGGGCAAGCTCCTATTTGGGCTTCATGGTCATTTTGAGACCAAAATCTATGATGGAGAAAGCCATTTCTTGTATGGCTTTGGGAAGATGTTGTACTATTTCCTGTATGCTCAGTTGATGTACAATTCCATTTACTATTTACTATTAGATGAGATGACATGCACAACTAGCAAATTGTTTGGAGACAACTTGCCATATTATGTTCTGAAACATCAATTATACAAATTGTGTTGTGACTACTTGGGAAAATATTGTTCCTTTCCAACACAATATAAAACCTTCAGTACATCTCTCATTTGGATTCCATATGATGATAATGTCATATTCACTTTGTATGGAATGGTTTGGGCTCATGAAACTAGAGGAGGGATCTTTGGAGATCCAATTATCCTTTTGTATCTTGAGGGCAACATTATTGTAGCCCAATATCAGTAGTAGCTCTACACTTTCCATAAGTGAAGAGAGAGATAGTGTGGGGTAGGCCATTGGGTCTACCATGTTTAGTTATGCAGCCCATTTACATTGCAAGAGCCAAAGGTGGAGGAGACTTTTCATGAGTTACCATGTTAGAGGGTGACTCACTTTTTGTGGATGATAACTTGGGGATGGAGGTTTCACATGGGAAAGATAGTTCCAAATATATTTCAGATTCCATGCCTCAAGAAGGCCTCTAGACCACATATATTTTCTTCCATGGATATTCCACTTGTTCATGAAAAGAGCCATTTTGATTGTTCATCAAAGGCATACTTATACACTTGGGAGGAGAAACTTGGAGACTTATTGATGAAACAACATCATGTTCATTGGAGGAACTTATCATATCAAGATGCTACAAGAGGAAGAGGAGAGGCTTTTCAATTCTATCCTTGCAGTTCCTTGAGGACAAGAAACATTTGGGAGGGGAGGACTGTAATATTCCTAAATTAACACATAGCTAATTGGAATATTAAAATTTTGATTTTTCTCTTAGGTAGAGGAATTAGAGGGTATGGAGACCCATAAATCTCCTTAGTAGGAATAAAAGACACTCCTAGTGTGAATGGAGGTCATCTAAAAGCTAGATTGAAGACCCTTAGGTGTGAAAAGGGGCTGAACCATGAAGACTGGGTGAACTTTGACCAATTCAAACAACATTGTTATGGAGGAGTGGCATTCATGGTGGGACAACATAGTTTTGGAGGGAGATTGATTGCATGGAGGTAGTGACCTAATTGAGTGGGGCCAAGGGTGAGGAAGCTCATAAATTATATAAGGAAGAGGATGGCAGCCATATGGGGTTATGTTTTGGACTATTATTTTTTATATGGTCTGTTTAGACTTCATTCTCTCTTCATCTCTTTCGCTAAGATTGCAGTGTTGTTTAGCACAGGGTCTTCCCAAGTGGGAATCCCACCCCCTTCCTTGAGAGGCCTCTTGGAAGAGTATTGAACTACCTTTTCCACTATCCGGCATCAGGCCAAGCTACATATTTATTGTAAAATGTAGTTTCTGTAGAGTATTGTGTTGTGTTGCAGGGTGCAGCAATGGAGAGTTGATTTGGGTTATTTCCTTTATTGATTTCAGTTCGAGGAAAGTTTCCTTCCATTTAGAGACTAGAAAAGGGAACCCCTGGGAATTATTTGATCATATAGTATTAGGTTAAGGTACTGCTATCAGTCACAGTGCAGTTTTCTGAAGAAAATGCATTATTTCAGTGTGCAGTTGCAGTGAAGGGTTTGGAGCCCTAGTTGGGGGAGATAGATATTCAGTGAGGGGATAAAACTCTCATTTGGAGAATATATAGGAGGAGCTTTCATACATTTCCATATCATATTAGCAACCTCCTATCATCTATCCAGTTGCATAGATTATTCAGCCCTAGGGCCTTATTTGTATTTCTGCATTTTTGTGTATTTCAAGAAACCCTTCTCGGGTTCTCTTGGAGAGGTGTATAGGAGGTTATATCTTCACTCCTAGAATTATTTGAGCTATATAACAATATATCTACATTGATCCATGTTTATGTAGTATTTTATGCCCTAAAACTATGTTGTCTTAGCTCAGGTCATTTGTATGGAAGTTATTTCTCATGTGTTGACATATGTTTCTTGTAGAGTCTTATTTTATATTGCTTGAGTGACTTGATCCTCAAGATCTTTTGCCTATTATTTGCTGATATTTTTAATAAGATGGATGTACACTTGTCTCATATCATGATGTGTTGATTTAATCATCGTTCTTTCCATTATTGTGTTCATATATTGGTGCTTCCCCATTTGGGAATATTGCAGACGGGAGAAAAATGATTAGCACGTGGGAAAAATCCAAAGCATGAACTTTTCCCCTTACCCATGGAAATCACCCTAGTTCCACAGGCCCTAGATGAGCCTCCTTTTTCATAAAGGAACCCATGATTGTCCCAACCCCCTAGAGGGAAATGAACCGCCCTACCTTAAAAGGGGTAATCACTACTATATATGACATGTCATCCTCTTATCCTTGAGCCTCGAGCAGTTAATTAAAGAAAATTCATAAAAGGAAAAAGACAGATAAATAAGGGTGGAAAAATCAAGGCTGAGACACCTCATGTACCACGATTACTCCCTCCTACACATTATATACCCTAGTGTGGGCTTCCCCTTATCTAGATGCCCCTATTCCCTTATATGTGGCTAGAGATTATTCCTCTGATTCCATACTTTGTTTCACTTATTTATCACTTACCACCCCCATTCAAAGGATGTATCTTGGACCTACTATCCCCTTTAAGTGTTGAAACCATTTAATAAGGTACATGGCTAGCCCCCTTTGGAGTATGGAGACACTAGCACATGCCAAATCCCACTATAGAAGGGCATGCCATTTTGAAGTTCCCACTTTGTTATCCATGATTTGTAAGATCTTGTAAATGATTATACTAGTGACTATTTGTACTAGAGGCATAGGGGATGCATTGTATCTTATACAAGATTGCAGGTGGTTTCCATTTGGGTTTTTTCTCCCTATATAGGATCCTAACCCCCAAACAACTACATTGGCATAGATAGGGTCTACGCAGAGAGAAATGGGCCTCCACAGTAGCATAGAACACTCCACGGACCCTCATCGATGTTTAGAGACTAGTAGTGATTCAATTTTTGGATGATGGTGATGTGCTTGGTACACTATGCCTAGTAGGCCCCAAAGGATCCCCACACTATTTGCAGGTGTCTGAGGACATGTATGATTTCATGGCAGCATTCATTCCATCACTTGAGACCTTTTAGAGGATCTACATGCATCTCTGATTCATGGAGACTCATGGGGTCATTTGTGCGCCCCCACCCCCACTAGGAGCACCACAAGTATACTACATGGAGAACAAGGGGAAAACCCCTTTTCCATCATATTATGAGGTTTTTATTCCTCATTATGGAGCTTTAGGATATTATTAGGCCTTTGGAGGGCCCCATGACATGTACATATTATTATTTGGTCCCCTGTGAGGCTTATTTTCCCATCTATGAGTTAGTTTGGTGGGCTTGTCACCAAGACGGGTTTTATTTCCACATTTTTTTATCATTAGGGGTTAATGTAGGCCCATAAGATAATTTTAACTCCTAAGAGGTGTATATATTGTTGTTAGATACATTCATTTGTATCATCACTTCACTTGGGATCTCTCTATATTTTGAAAATTTCACATTTCTTCTCGGTGAGTTATTTTTGACAAATGGATGAATTCTGATGTATGGATTTGGGCCATTTTTACCTTGGAGCTTCATTTTTTGAAAATTTGATGTTGGTTGGATATACTCTTTAACATTTTAAGTTAATTTTAATGATATTCTCTTGTTGTTTCATACTGTTTAACTTCGTTATAATTAGGGCTAGTTGTTGCATCATTGGAATGTGGAAGTTTGAGTATATTTAGATCGTTTAATGTATGGGCCATTTTTTTATCTCAATAATCTTGCACTATTTGCATGAATTATAAATTCTTGATGGTCAATTTTCTTTTTTTTCCCCTTAACATTGGATGAAGTTGAAATTTCGAGCCTCCTTGATTAAGAAACTAATTCTAAATCATACTCATCCTTGAATCCATATATCCAAGGGAAATAGGCATTGGTCCCTCAAAAGGGTGGTCACTTCCCCCTTGTTTTTTACCTTTTTTCCCTTTTCCCAAAGTCTAGTCCTAATAGGCCACATAGGGCATAAATTTCCTGAGAATCCACCCATAGAAAAAATTCAATCTCTTAGATACTACTACACTAGTGGGTCCCTTCCCTCTCTAAATTTGAGGCAAGTCCAATGGTGGAATCCCCACTAATCCAAAACCCTAGCTCTAGGACCAAATGTTTCCTAGGCATCCCCAAGGTTAGACCCTAGTACGATCAATTTGACCTTTTGAAGAAATTTTTCATTTCTGATCCTTTCTCCTCACCTTTTCTAGGATAGGAACATCATTGGTTACTATATTCCATCCCCAAACCTGAGTTAGCTCCACTTAGTCTAGCTTTGTCCTATTTATTATCAAAGACTAATCATCATGGGCTATTTTGGAAACCAAGTTCATATAGGATTTTAGGGATTGGGAAGTACCCCTTAAAGTTGTACCCCTCTCCCTTATCCTTACTTCCTCTCCCTTGGAAGGCAAGTACCTTTCTTAAAGAGCAAGCAATCACCGTTTCTTCACCTCCTCATTGGGATAGGGTTACTAGGATCACTTCATACTTATTCATTGACATATCATTTATACATATTCATTGACATATTGAAGAATCCCCTCAACCTATTTTGAGCATTAATCAAGTCCCAATTTTTAAAAAACATAGTGAGGATGACCTAATTTGTGCCTTTTTAACACATCCACACATCAAAACCAATCAATCAATCAACATATTATAAGAAATAAACCCTGGGAAATGTGTTCACCTATTGAGTAAACCCAACAAATGAAACCAATAACTTTGTCTGATTCCTTTGAAGATAAAACTAGAAATATTTAAATTCATCTTGGGAAGGCCTTAAATATTTATGTTGGAATGGAATCATATAAGAAAAAGTTATTAATGGAAGTGCTTAGAAGAAATAGTAAATATTCTGCATGTGACTACAATGATATGGAGTGAATTTATCCTAACTTGTGTACCCATAATATTTATATAAATGAGGATTCCCAACACGTCTTACAACCTCACTAGACAATGAACCGAAAACATAGAAACATAGTTAAAAAAGAACTGCAGAAACTATTAAATGTAGGTTTAATCTATGCTATTTTTCACAATAAATTGGTTTCTCCCCTAGTAATTGTAACAAATAAAAATGGAAAATGGTGACTATGTGTCAATTACTAGGAATTGAATAAAGCTACCTTAAAAGATTTCTTCCCTCTTCTCTTTATCAACTAGGTCCTGACACCTTTGCAGTAAATACCTTTATCTCCTTCCTTGATGGTTTTAGCAACTATAACCAAATCAATTCACCACTCAAGATCAGGAAGAAGAAACCTTTACCTATCCACGGAAGACTTTTTCTTATCGAGTACTCCAATTGAGTTTATGTAACACTCCAACAACATTTCAATGGGTTGTTATTGGAATGTTTTCAAATTTAACAAATAATTGTATTGAGTTATATATGGATGACTTCAAAATGTAAGGGGAACCCTTTGAAGAATCTTTAAAAAGTATTAATAAGGTATCGATTTTCTACCAAGAAGCTAACCTTTCCCTTCATAATGAAAAATGTAAAATTATTTTTACAGAGGAAATTGTATTAGGATACCATATCTCATTTGAGGGGATTCGGACGGACCCTAATAAAACTGATGTAATCCTAAATTTATATGATCCAACTACCCAAAAGGATGTCCAAAGCTTCTTGATACACCCAAAATATTGCATAATATTTATAGAAAATTTTAGAAATTTGGTTCCCCCATTATTTCACCTCTTGACAAAAACTGTTGAATTTAAGTGGGATAATCAATGAAAATAAACATTTAATACTATTAAGGAAAATATATCTTCTGACCCTATTCTTAAATTCCTTAATCGGTCCTTAAATTTCCACATACACACTGATACCTCAGATATATCCATTAGGATTGTGTTGGGTCAAAAGGAAAAGCAAAAGCCTTATAAAATCTACTATATCAGTAAAAACTTAACTCCAACCCAATTATTTAGTAACCAAAAAGGAATTTCTCATTGTGATCCATGCCATAAGAAATTTTTGGAATTATATTACTATATATCCTATTTTTGCACATGTTAATCACTCTTCTATCTATTATCTTATGAAAAAAATAGTTACACATGGCAGAGTTAATAGATGGCTTCTCCTCCTACAAGAATTTGATATTATTATCATCGATAAACCAAGGACAGAGAATGTTTTTTCTGATTTTTTGTCTCGACTCAATCATGCTAATTAGTTTGTTCATGTAGAATATTATTTCCGCAATGAACATATGTGTGCAGTATATATTAATATACATTTGTTCGCAAATATCCTTCATTACTTGGATGCGGGAAAACTCCCATAGCCTTTGTCGCCTAAAGAGTGAAAAAATGTCATCATAAGTAATTACATGTACTCTTCGATACAAGGATACTAATTAAAACCGAACCTAATCATGTTATTTGATGTTGTGTTTGAGAGGATGAAATTTATGAAATCTTGAAGGCATGTCATGATGAACCTTGTGGAGGTAATTTTGTGGACAAAGGAACTTCAAATAAAGTTCTATGACAAGGGTATTATTGGCCAATAATTTACAGGGATGCTAAGAAGTATATTTGAAGTTTTGATAAATTTTAAATAATAGGGAAACTAAAACAAATGGATAAGATGCCACTACAACGCCTATTCATGATTGAACCTTTGGAAAAGTGGGTTGTTGACTTTGTAAGGCCTATCAAATCGACATAAATAAACAAAGTGTACATCATAGTATTTACTCATTATGTAACTAAGTGGGTTGAGGCCATGGCCCTACCAAAAGAAACATAAGAAGTAGTGGCTAACTTATTGTATGAAGAATTTTTTGACGGATTCAGTGTTACCTTGATAAATTTTTACTGATCAAGGAACTCAATTTACCTCTGTTAAAGTATTCTATTCCATTACTAAGAAATTCAATATAAACATAGGATGGCCACTACATACCATCCATAGGAAAATGGAAAGGTGGAATTTACTAACAAAGTTTTGGAAGCCATCTTGACGAAGATAATCTAGCATCATCATAAATATTGGGCCGAGAAGCTTCAAAAAGATTTTTAGGCCTAAAAAGTTACTTTCAAAAAAACCATTAGTTTCAAACCATTTGATCTAATATATGGTAAGAAAGTTGTCCTTCATATTGAATTTGAATTGAATATTGTTGGAAACTATATCACTATTTAGAGAGTGGGGTGAATCAATAGTGTGGCACTTTTACAAATTTTCTGCAATTATTAATATTTTAACCATGCATAAATTGAAACACACAACCATATATCACAACACCAAAATTAAACATGCAACCATAAAAATCAATCACACAAAGGACACATGATGTCTGCTGGAAAAACCTCTCCATGGAAAAAACTTACTCGTTGTTGTTGCACTGCTCAAATTCTATTATGTCAAACAATTATTTACATAGAGTTACACATTTGACTACTATCAAATGAATAGTGTCTCTCAAGAGAATTTATGGACTACCATCTGCTGAAGGCCACCATGATCAATGACCCTCGCCCGATAACTCCTGAACTATCAATGAATCTACAGACTCCATTTTTTTGGAAGCTACCATGACCAACGAGCCTCACCTAGTTTTTGCTAAGCTATCTAACCAACATTATATTTGAGAAATATCCTCACTTATATTGATTTATCATGATTCCTACATGCATTATCCTCTATGTGGTTCTCATCTCAAAATGTTTCATACTAGAACCAAGAACAACTCAACATGAGAATTGTAGCAATATAACATCAAAGAACATAAAAAAATATGAAACAACAGATGCAATCAAAACTTGACCAATATCTCACACAAGGAGCTAAAAAAATCCTCTTAGCCACTACTCAAAAGCACACCTTAAAATCTCATACAATTCCATAATCATAAGGCTAAAACAAGCTTCAAATCACTTCTCCTACGACTACAATCTACTTCAGAATTTTTGCACTAGAGAACACATGCAACTTGTAGGCTCTTCTCCACATAAACAATCTTACAGCTCAACTAGATAATCAATCAACTAAAAATAAGATTCCTATAATATATATATGAACTCAAGTATTGAACCAAATAATTACTCAGAAAGACTAAGAATTATAAATATGTTCAAATGTTATATTAGATCATTCAACTCATTGACTCAACCAAGCCACTAAATCCACTTGCCTTTTGATTTTTTCAATTTTTATAAGCTTCTGGTCCAATGAACCTTTTCAATCATTAACCAAAAATTTTTGACTAAGGATGTCACAAAAACACAAAAATTAGCTCAACAACATGAGGAATGTGAAGAAAATATCATCAAAACCCTCAGTCGCTCCCTTATCACTTTAATCCATGTGACTAGAGCTATAACCGCTCCCTTGAGCATGTCTCCATGCGACTATGGATTTTGAGTCACTCCCTTGACTCAACATGCATGAGATTGGGGCTAAACTAAGGGAAAGCATGAGTTCTTTAGTCTAGAACCGTTGGCACCTATTGGAACATCTTCCCAAACTCCTAAACACTCCTCCAAGCCACTGCAATAGGTTTTCAACAGATGAAATTGGATAATAAAAATTCAGTGAAATGTTAGACCTATTTTTCCAACCTTAGAACCAAGACCAACACCTCGAGCTCCTCAAGCAACAACCACAACATATCTAAACCCCTTCAACATATATAACAACATCTCTCACACCTGCAAAAATAACATCCTCAAAAAATACAAAAGCACCACCATATCCAACTACCTCCACCACTAATGGAAGCTCCTCCATCACAAGCAATCACATCCCACACATGTAGTAACAAATACAATGTCTCCCAAACATAAAGAGACATATACAACACCGAGAGAAATACTCCAGCCTCATGGAGTAGCAACATCTCCAAGCAACTCAACATACCCACATCTATCCAATCGGACATGTGGAAACCATCTCCAAGTCATTATCCATAACATTATCTCTACTAGATTTATTCATAGGAATGTTGATAGCAATGCCAACTAGCAAGACCAACAACCCAACACACATCACTAACCACTCATCACACATGCATATGACCAGCAACACCAAGAGATTTTTGAAATCAATTGAAACACTACAATGACAAAAAACTCCCCCTTTGGAGTTGATTTCAACCTCAATACAACATGTTAGGCTAACTCATCATTCCAAAATATATCCCCCAATGACATCAACCGAAAATGATCAACAAACACTGAAGAACAATGCCAATAATATTTCATAAGAGAAGAGTGGTCCCTCTCTCATATTCAACACCATATTGATTCAACCCATAGAAAAATATCCTTCAAGATAAGTGTGTATAACAAGGGCACTGACTATTCAATATATCTCTGTCAATGCTTTGCCATCTCTAAAATGAACATGCTCCCCCTAAGCATGTAATGGAGATGAAATCCATACTTATTTTGTTGTAATGAGCCTCCTTGCTAAGTGAAATAGGTTACTACACATGGATCGTGACTCCAAATGAATTTGGATATGATATATAATACATTACACTCATATAAAGCTTCATGGAGCAAGTACATAATTGTGACAAGTACATAGGAATGACATGTGATTGTTGGCCCTCAATTCTGGTCAATTTTTCCTATCATAAATCCACATATTTAACACCATATTCCACCTTATATCATCCATATATGCCTCATTTTAGCCTTTTTATGCATATTCAGGTAATTAAATTAAATTTTTCAATTTTTAGAGGTTTTTGTAAAAGTCGGGTTTTAAGAGTATTTTTCGACTCCACTAAAAATTCCCATAATAGCTCCTTTGAAGTCATTTTTGAATAACACTTGGGAAAGAGATGAGAATATATTTGGGAATATTAGGAACAAAGGATGGAAAAATACCTATTGGTTCGATCAAATAGAGCTAAAGCAGGCTCGGTCAACGCTGGTCAAACTTGACCTATTTTTCATAAAACCCTAGGAAAAAGGGTAGAATTAGTATTTTTTGGGATTTCTCCTAATTTTGTGAACCAGAGTGGATGAGTTCAATATAAATGGATGGTATTAGGATGGATAGTACTGTTAGATACATTATAGCTCAGTTTTTTTATTATTTTTCTATTTAAACCAAGTTTATGGACCATTCAAGTATGTAGAATTTGTGAAATTTTGTATTAAGATTTTTGAAGACTTTGAGATAATTTGAAGAACGAGTTCTAGTTCCTATTTGTTGTTCATGCTGTGGATGATTGATTAAATTTTTTGTAGCTGATAATTTCTTCAAGTGTGCAAGGCAACGGTGGAGGGCCCCCACACCAAGCTAAGTACACTTTTGTTAAATTAGCATAGTTTTCAATGCAATAGTTCTTGCTTCAAATCTATGATTCCATCATTTTGATGTGTTATGATTTCTTATGATTGTTGGATGATTATTGGTTTAAATCTAATTTGAATAATAAAGGACAAATCACAATTTAAGTTAAATTCTCTTTCTATCAAATCATGAACAACAAATAAAATTCATCCTCCTTAGTTTCCTTTCTTGAATTATTCTTGAATTTCCAGTTTTAATGTAGTGGTAATAGTGTTGGAATAGAACTGTAAAGAAGGACAACCAGGACCTCCTAAGTTAGGAGCCTCTTCTTTTTCCTTCTACACATCATGAACTATTTCTCTCAAGTTTCTCTTCTTAAAGATAGTAGTGTGGGGAAGGACAACCATGATCTCCTACGTTAGGAGCCTCTTCCTTCACTTACTAAATATTGAATCAGAAACTTTTTAATTAGATTTTATATTTGTAATATGAATTTCCATTAATATTAGAATTTAGAATATATTTTTAATATGCATTTCTTTGAACTTCTAAACTTTGTCTTCTAAAATTGACTTCATCTGAAATCCATATATTTTGGACATGCTTCCAAGTCTACAAACCCGGATTGACAAGTAAAATACTTGTGTTAGTTTACCTAGTAAATTGACCTAACAGTGACTACTCTACGCATATCACCAACCATAATTCTATGGACCCAAGTTTACATTATTCACCCAATATAATGCTACATCAGTGATATACATCATAATACATGCCTTGGACATCCATTTATCCATACATAGTAGATGGCAATACATTCTAGACACCATGGATTTCGCCATGAGAAATGTGCGCAAAAGATGACATAATGAGAATACATGGCTTTTATAATTGCACATAATAGTGTTATCATCAATACATGTCGAAAACATGAAATATCATGTGGAAAACAATGAGCAATGAATATTCTCCATATAGAAGCAAAAATCAAATCAAATACATGGAAAGTGGATCAAAACATATGGCCTCCATGTGTAATGATATAATTTTTCAATGTGTAGTAGAAATATAGAAGCACTATTAAAATGTTCCACATATGGATCAATCCTCAACCTCATGTCTTCAACAAAATCTCTCACCCCATGAGAGAAACAACCTAGCGGTAATATAGAAATAGTAGCAGCAACAAGTACATATCCTCATCATGAGTAGAAACAATATCTCCATACATAATCAACCATATGAATCAACATCACTCAACCAGATGAATACCCAACACACCATGTGCAACATCATTCTCTCTCTCTTCATGGAATTGTAGCATATAATTCAACCATATAAAATATATCGACAACATGCATGATTCATCTAGAAGTAGAAACATAAGGTACATAAATTCTAGATGATTAAACTAAAAAAGTGTGACAGCGGATATAAAAATCATCTTACATAAACAATGTCAACATACTGAAAATCCATTTGGAAGCACATATGATCACCTTGAATGTGTGGTATTCCATCACACTTCACCATGTGCATGAGACGACCATATGGCTATCATGCCTCCAATATTATCACAAGAAATTCAACATGTTTTTTCTCCAATAACCATCAATAACAATGTAGATGAAGTATAAACAATCAATGTTGCAACAAGGCTGATATACATATATTTTCTACTCATATATAAAAAATAAATTACCTACAAAAAAAATGAGTGAAAAGAAATAAACATAAATAATCAAGCCTTTAAAAACATATCCCCCCATGAGCATGATATACCTCATATGAAGTGATCCGACTGATATGACGGTGTAGGAAGGAACTGAATCAAACTGCCAACCCTCCCCCTGAGACCTTGCAATTGTCATGCATATTGTTGCAGTCAAGTAGATATAACAAGCAAGAATGGGCTGTAGTAGGGAATGATCTCATCTAACCTGAATCTGATGAGGAAAAGTAATCTCTTGGTCTCTTCTTACTCTTCTCTCTTCCCTTCAACACATAAACATTATCTAGGGTCTTGATTCCTCTAGCAATCACTCCCTTTGATCCTTCCTTCTAGATGATGCAACCTTTGCAATCAAAGATCTCTTATTTTCCTCCATAAACCATTTATATCACACTCAAGATATTATTCTGTAGACCTTCAATGAGACAAACATCTTTTGCATTTTTCCTCTTCTCACCAGGATTGGCTTTACCGCTTCCCAACACTCTAGTGGTTTCACTACCTTCAAACACAACAAAACCATCCTTGGTTTTATTAAGAAAATGCAATTTTTTCCTATCTCCTAACATATGGACTAAGGATCATCTATCTATATACCAAATTTCATCCTCATCATGAGAACAAAATGCAATGCCACATCTTCCTAGTCTTTTCTCTTTCTTCCATGTGCTCCTAGGATGCACATTCTCCCTTGAATTTTTATTTTCAAATGGCCTCAATGGTTTAGGAATCTTACAATCCTTGGACATGTGCCAAAAATTATGGCACACATAACACTCTTTGTCACCAATATATGTATCAAAAGGATTTAATATTTTTCTTCTCATACTGGACCTCCATCTTTATTATGGTAGATATGCAGTCAATGGCTTCATCCCCAAACACATTACAAGAAAAAAATGATCATTAAAAGAAATTTTTTATAAATGAATGAATTTTTTCCTCTTGGTTGATCATAATTATGCATGGATGTGTGCATTATCCTCCTACAATCATCTACCACATGACCAAAATTGTGACAATTGAAGCATTCAATCTCATCCATCAAGGTGGAAAAGGAGTTTTGACTTCTCCCTTGAAAACTGCTACCATTAACCAAAGGAGAAAATGATCTTCTAGATGTGAAATTTCCTTTTGGTTCTCTATTTTGCTGCTACTTGTGGATCAAATTATTTTCTGTGGGCTTCTTTGGTTCTACGTTGTCATTATTTCCCGCATGCAAACTTGACTCGCCCATTTTAGGATTGCTGCCAATTTTGGTCAGTGTTATGGTTCTCTTCACTTTTTCTTGCTTCTGGTTATTTTCCTCAAGATCATTTATCAATTTCTCAATCACACCTTCAAGCACTTCAACATAATATTTTATATCTTTTTGCTTGCTGCAATTGGCTTCTTCTAATATTTTTTATTATGCCAACTATGTCTCAAGCTATTAATTTCTTCCTTGATATTTTTCTCCTTTTGATCACAATCCTACAAGTTATTCTTATGCTCCTTGCATGCATTTGTTAGTCTATCAATTTTACTAGAAAATTATTCAATAGCAACCATGACATATTGATATTGAGCCTTAAGAAGCATATAAATGTGATCATAATCTCTATCACTAAAAAAATATGAATGATTGACATTATCACTATCCGAAATATAACTCAAAATTATATCATTACGGCTTATACCTTCAAATTTGTTTTCCTTTTTCACAGTTGATTCAAGTGGAGATTAATTTTTCTTTTTGTTGGTCCTCTCAATCTATACATCAATATTTCTACTGCTGGCTCCATATAAGATATGAAATCTATCCCAAATTTCCTTTTCATGTTTTAAATCTCTATTTTTCTCTAAATCTGTACTATGGATATTTTCGAAAATAATTTTCCTTGTTTTAGCATTTTTCTTCCGTATTTTATGTGGAGCACAAATTTTCTTTCAATTTATTTAATAATAAACTGCAACAATAGATTCAGATAGTGAATCAAATACTAAATCGAAGAAACATTTTCAAACAACAATAAAATCACAATTTTCTAAATTAAACACGTAGTACCTACTTGGATTTTGATTCTAAAGTCGAACTAGGGTTTTGGTTGCTCCAATTTTTACTCCTGTTACCAAATGGCCAATTCCTCCCTACCAAACTAGGCACAATCATTGGTACCCAACCCAAAATACTTCACAACTGAAGTAGTTTGGCCCCCGTGCCCAAAAGCTTCAAGAAAAATAACTCAAAATCTCCAATCTCTCGAGTTCGTTCAACCTCTTAGCACATCCTTTCACTCTTCAGTTCATAATTCCCCTTCCAATTTTCCCATGTACGTGTATATATAATAATCTCAAGCAGTCATCACTTTACCATCACCTTCAACTTAGTTACACAGTCATAGTTGTATGTGTAAATTTCATTGCAAGCTTAGATGGACCTCTCTATGGCTCAAAAGAATTGGTTGGACCAATTGAATGAGCTTGATGAAATGTGCCAAGAATCCATCCAACAAATGACTATCATCCAACAACAATAGGAAAAATGGAATGACATGCTCATAAAAAAGAAACATTTTAAAGAAGGTAATTGGGCCCTTTTATTTGATTCAAGGCATAAGGATTTTAAAGGAAAATTCCATACACGGTGGTTATGGCCTTCTGATATTGAGACTGTGTTCGACAATGGATCAGTGAGAATTTCTACGATCGACGATGCACAAACACCGTTGATGACCAATGGGAATCGACATAGACAATATGAGAAACCAATGAAGAAGTTGTTGAAGAATTGAATAAGAAATTTTATTTAGAAGTCATAGAAAGGTTTCCTAGTCCACCCTCTTCTATGGATTCCTAAATTTTAGCGCTAGTGTGAACAAGAAGAAGAAAAAAGAGAGAAAAAATATTTGGCGATGAAAACCTAGTCTTGAGCACTTCCAACACCTAGCCTCATTGGAAAACCAATTTTTGGCCAACCCACTAGGAAAATAGATCCTTTTTATTGTGAAATCCTCCTCAGAGGTGCAATAAGACTCGATTTCGGTGGAAAACTAGGAAATTGACTAGCAAAGTTTTAAGAAAAAAGAAAAAAATAATAAATAAATAAATAAATCATTTCTCTATTCATGCTTATTTTTTTAAAAGGAACCTAATAATATAAATGCTATCTATATTTTCATGGAAAATTACGGGATTACATTTAGCAACATGGGAATAAGAATTTTTCACAACCACAATCTCATTGTGATTATGTCGATCACTAGGTGTTCTCTTTATCAATCTTTTGGTTTTTATTTTTAAGCAAAGCGTCTAAGGTTATTTGTAAAAATAGCATGTATACTTGAAATACATAAACTCCTTACCATATTCACCTATGATTTTAAGGCTTTATAAAAAATATTTAAACCCTTATGTCCAACCCCTTTTCACTTTAAATCATCCTTGATCATCCCTTCCATTAGATACCTTGAAAAGGACTAAACTAAAATCCCTCTCAACTACCAACTACCATATACATCTAAAACCTGAATAGTTCCTATACCCAACTGTCGCTATATATATATATATAATTCATGAAAATAAATAAATAAATAATTTTATATACATATTATATATATGAATATATATATATATATATATATATATATATATATATATATATATATATATATATATATATATATATATATATATATATATAAGTTTGAAAGTTAACATATATGGTCAAAGAGTCTTTCTCACAAAGAGTATGATGTATTATACAACTATATTTTATTTAATGTATAGTATATTCACATGTGTATTATATATATATATATATATATATATATATACACATGTGAATATACTATACATTAAATAAAATATAGTTGTATAATACATCATACTCTTTGTGAGAAAGACTCTTTGACCATATATGTTAACTTTCAAACTTTTTCATTTCCTTTTGTTGATAATGTTAACTCAAATCTACCACATCATTTTAAAAAAAAATGAGATTATATGATAAATATTTTGATGATTCTGTCGCAGAGTACCTTTGTCAAAAAGTAGCTTATATTTCAACCTGTAAATGGATTCTTCTTATACTTTTTCCCTCAATCCCGTAGATAAACACAATCCTACACACACTAATGCACTAGATCACAAAGTTTCCAGTGATATCCATATTAATAGTCTTATGGAAGCTAATTTTCAAAAGGTGTCATATCATGTTCTTAGTGTCAAATCTAACCATGTGAACAAGTCTTGGTATTGTAGTTATCTTACTAACTTTATTGAACATAGAATAGATAATCCTAATACTAACACTTTATATCCATAAGCTTTGACATCCGAAGGTACAACATCCCTACCAAGCATGTCATATTCTTCCCCATGGGGTGCTCTTCAAGTAATGTAAAATATTGATCCTTTTTTCATTAATCCTTTTGAAATACACTTACAAAAATCATTTCCAGAGAAGAACCTTGTACATAAGTTTATTTCTTTTAAATTGTGAAAGTTAACTATACATAGTTATGTTCTTGTGTTTTGCATTTTTATTCTATTGCCTTTACTTATGCATGTTATGTTTTGGATTTTAGGAATAGAGTTAATGGAATGGCTCCACTAGAAATTTGCTTACACTTTATTGATTTTATTCATACAAATTTTGTACATATTGTATATAGTAGGAGTAATATTAGTCAGTATAACTTAATTTGCTTAAATTTTAGGTTTTGAATAAAGAGGTTAGGTAAACTAAAGTTTTAACCATCAAGATATTTTTTTATATTTCATTTCAAGCTTTATCTTTAGATACTCACTATTAACAATCATATCTATTTATAATAAATGACTCATATATCCTTGAAATGGCATCATAAACAAAGTTTTGAACATGATTTCATTATAGAAAGGATTTGGAAAATCCTTATCGTAAAAGCAAGGCATCATTTACCACTATCTCAACCTATTGAAACATTTTTTATTATCCTTAAATTGATGTTTATATACCCTTCCTTGTCTTGTTTGATATTCTAAGGCTTTATGATTTAACATGCTTGGTTTCATTTTTAGTTTTATAAAGTCTTCGTATTTTTTCTAGTTGAGTTTCATTTTATGGTTTGTTTAATGTCATTTTCAATATTTTATATGAGGGAATTTTATTCCTAAGAAAAAACAGTTGGTTCGTAAAGGGAAATATATAGTCACTATTTTCAATAGGATTTCGTTATCACCTTGTCTTATTAAGTTTCCACATTTCCATATGTTAATTTTTTTCCATAGGGAACATTGAGTCACAATCCAAGTATTGTGTGTACATCCATTTATAGAAATGAATGGCTACCACGTTCAATTATGAATCCCTCCCAAACCATCCACATATAATTCTTTACTTTTTTATATGAGAATATGTCTAGTGGCGAATATATTTAAGAAACATCACATATATATCTTTAGTGCATAACCTCTTGTGCCACCCCTCTCCCCACATCTACAAGTCAAAAGTTAATTTTCAAACATATTAATATAAAAGCATGGTACAAGGGATTTGAAATCATACGTGTGTGGGAAGTGTACATGAAAACCTGTTGGGGGTGCTGAGTAGGGTCGTTGGCAGCAGGTCAATACATACAATGTACCGAGAAAAATTCTTTGGGGTAAAAAAATAAGCCTATAAAAGAGGTAATCCTATAACATATGCATGTTGACCCTCAATTTCCTCCTAGTTGTTCTTACCATAATAGAGAACTTATTATAAGTTAATAAATATTCCCTAAAATTATATTCACTAATTTGGCACTCATCATTTTAATAATTTATCCTTTTAAGATCTCACTTTGCTTTGTTTTTATCTCATGTGAGACCCTTGGAGACAACATTAAGTACAAATATCTTTTTGAAACCTTCAATATAATCCTATCATTAAACCAAAGATAATTATTTCTTCCCTGTGATTTTCTAATTGTTGTAGCCACAACCCCCACCCATAATTTTAGCCAAAAATATTATTTCCAAAATATGGGGCTCTCTCATATTTTTTTCGTACATAATGGCACCTAGGTTTTTACTTTGCTTGAAATATGTTTTTAATTGCTTGTTGTTATTTTACCCTCTCTTTTCTACCTTCCACGGTCATTACTTCATGTTCATGAGGAAAAATTCTTAGTAATCATGAGAAAGTGATGTGGCACCTTTAGTTGCCACATCACTTCACATTTTGTGTTTGGCTTTACACATTAACACCTCCTCCACTTTTCTTGACACACCTGAATTCAAGAAAGATTTAACCCTTAATGGAATAATGTAAATAATTTAATTATAATAAATGTGTAAATATTAATGTAATTTAATATTATGTAATCATTTAATTGTTTTATAATTGATATTAATGTTAATTTAGAATAATATAATATATTTAAATATTATGAATGTAAATTATATAATTATAAGTTATGTACACTAATATATATTCAATACATTAATAAATACATCATTGTAAACTATATATATATATATATATATATATATATATATATATATATATATATATATATATAATAGACACAATATATACCCAAATTTAATGTAATATATAGACACAATATATATTAATGTAATTTAATATTATGTAATCATTTAATTGTTTTATAATTGATATTAATGTTAATTTAGAATAATATAATATATTTAAATATTATGAATGTAAATTATACAATTATAAGTTATGTACATTAATATATATTCAATATATTAATAAATACATTATTGTAAACTTGATATATATATATATATATATATATATATATATATATATATATATATATATATATATATATATATATATATATATATATATATAGACACAATATATATCAAAATTTTGATATATATTGTGTCTATTATATATAATAAAAATGGTATACATTAAATAAAATATAGTTGTAGAAAAGTTATTGTATATATATATTGTGTATATTATATATAATACAAATTGTATACATTAAATAAAATATAGTTTATAGTTGTAGAAAAGTTATTGTATATATATATTGTGTATATTATATATAATACAAATTGTATACATTAAATAAAATATAGTTTGTAGAAAAGTTATTGTATATAACAATTATTGTTTACAGTCGAGTAACCATGCAACTAGATATTTTTATCCACTCCTTGGTCTAACGTACAAGAATAAATATATATAAACAATGAAACATTTTAACACGACATACATGTGGGATATGTCCTATATATATACACAGAAAAACATTATAAAACATTGTGTTTTACTTCAACATTTGATCAATTCACAAGCCAAAACACAACAACCTCCAAGACAATCGGGATATGCCCAAGTCATAGACACGGGATTATGCATGAGGGAATTTTAAACAATTTTTATTATGTTTGAACGATAAATTTGGAACAATTCCCTTCATTTGTGAATTTATTTTGCACCTGGTCTCAATGATATTTATCCACAGAACTAAAACAATGGTTTGATTCCATATATACCACATGATTATAAATTGCGTATTTCCTGGGCTATCTAACTGATTGTGTTTTTTTGGCAGGCACATCACGACATAGGAAGGAACTTGAATATATGCCTGTCAGTAGGATGTGTCAACCATTCATCCATTCATATGCATGATCGAAATAAATCACCATGGCATTATTGAAAATTTTTAAAAGGGGTTGCACCACTGGGGTTTGTAAGGTATCAACGAGTGAAATCCCAACAACACAGGAAATGAAATCATGCCAACTCCCCACCTACAACCAATCAAAAAATTACATAAAAAAATATTGGGCCAAAACTTGATGTAAATTAATGACTGTAGTAAACTAGAAAAATCCCAGTGTTAAAGAGTATCATGGAAAAAAGGAAATATGTCCACAATAGTGAAGGAATATGCTACCTATCTCGCTTTATCTATATATTCATGAGTATTATCAAGCCAACATTATCCAAAAGCCCCAGAATTTGAGATCATGAAAAGTCAATTTCCGAGAAAAAAAATTCTGGATTTCAAATTTGGATTCTGATTTGTTGATATTTGGTATCGATTTATTAGTGCTTGCAGATGTCCAAGGAATTCTATATAATAAAAATGAGAACCAGGCATCAATTTTGGGAATCCACGTTAGATCTATGAATCAATATAATTGAATCAATGAATCCACGTTCTATCTATGAATCAATATAATTGAATCAATGTCAATTTTTAAAGAACCTATAGGAGCCCCAATGAAAACACTTTAAAACTAAAAGATACCAAGCAACAATGATCCAAAGAATAAATTTCCAAAGTTTAACCAGTCCATTTCTTGCATTTTTTGGGTTCATTGTTGTGGTGGTTGAGGAAAAATCGTGAATAAAGGAGGTTGGAGGTACTTTGAGAGTCTATTTAAAGGATAATCTCACTCTATAATGGGATTCCAGATCCACGGAGGGGACATCAATAAATTCAAATAGGATATTACTGATTACACTTTTGTAATGTACAATGAATACTTCTTAGTTGTAGGTGGAGGTTATGAGCTCTGTAGAGAGTGATGTGATTGTACTACTGCAATAGCATTCCTTGAAGAACTAAAGACCTCAAGAAATGTTAATGTAAAAGGCATTGCAGATAATTATAAGTTTCAATTTTCTTGTATTATTGTAAATTTTTGTGATGCTTATGTCATTTCCTTTGTTTTTAGACTATTTTTTATTTAATTTGTGTACCAATTTGTACACTAATAGTCAGTTGGAGCATTATTGTTAATTTTGGTTGTTTCATGATAATTGTGGTTCCATTTAAAGCTACATTTGGATGGATAACAGAGTTGGATTAAATCAAGAAATGAATTCATGGAGATTTATTTGCAATTATTGATAAATATTTATTTGACTTTGAAAATTCTTCTTGTCTCATATTTTATTGAATTAATATAACCATTTCCTTTTTTCTATGTAAAATCATAATGGATTCATTTTACAAAGTTTGTCTTATGTATGTGGATGAGACCATCTTGATAGCTATCTAACAAGATTGTTTCATTTTCATTTGCATTTGAATCATTGTAAGTATTCAAACTAATTTTGAATTTACAAGTGTATCTTCATTATAAAACCAAATATAGTTCTTACCCTTCTTGTTAAATTACCTTTTCTCTTGTCAATGAGTAAAGCTATCATTCTCTTTGTGAAGATAGGTTTTTATTTTGTTATTTTCATGTTAGGGTTAGGTTGCATTTCAATTATTTCATTTTTTCAATCTCGTTTCGTCAGAGAAAACCCTATTGTGGTTGTATTAATCCTTAATTTCAATCACTTGAAAGGAATTATCATTTTTAAAATAATAACATACATATAATTCCTTTCCCTTGAGTTTGTTAATTATACTAATCGATATTTTACATTTACAAACTCAAGGAATTGTACCTATATAATTGTACATATAGGTTAGTGTATGCTAGATTAACCTTAGGTTATACTTAGGGTAACTAGCGACCCATTGAACTAGTCAAAATCACCATACCAAACTGATAAGAGTCTAATTCAGACCCTAACACAGTGATCTCCCTAATGTTGGATATGGTCATTTTTTTCCATCATGATGGATATAAATGACCATATCTAACATTAGGGAGATCACTGGATCAAGGTTCCAATTAGGCCCTTGTCTGTTTGGTATGGTCATTTTGACTGGTTCAATGGGTCACCACTTACCACCCTAAGACTATCCTAAGGTTAATCTAGCCTAAACTATCCTATATGTACAACTAGTTATATACAAAGCCTTGAGTTTTTTAGTGTATGATATTGATTATTATTATTAACAAACTAAAAGGAAATGAATTATGTGTATGCTTTTATTCTAAAAATGATAATTCCTTTAGGATGACTGAAATTAGGGCTCGGTATAACCATAACAAGGGTTTCTCCTACGAAAGGAGACTTAAATAATGAAAAGAATTAATAGGAATGAATATGAAACCTAACTCTAAGATGTAAATGAAGAAAAATGAAAATTTATCTTGACAAAGAGAAGGATAGAATTTTTCCTAGACAAGACATAAATATATCCAACAAGGGGAGAGAATTGTGATTGTATTTAAGGTTAAGATGGACCTGCAAGTCATTAAAATAATTCAATAACTTATAGGCCATTCAATCAAATATACAATGAAAAATTTCAAAGAATATTTTTCCCAATGTTTCATGTATATAATTGTATATTCCCCTTATTGTTATTGTTATTGTACACCTTATTGTTATTGTTGCTCTCATGTATCCCCCATGTTGTTATTTTTGTGCTCCAGAGAAGCCCACTATTGTTATTGTTGTGCCATTAAATTGTTATTGATATGTAGGCTCTTATTATATTGTGACCCCTTAGACCCTTATATATACCAATGAGGCCTTATCATTTGTATCATTTATGAAATGCCCATTTATGTAATGCAAAAAAAAGCAAAGACATTGTTCACCAAGAGATGGGATTTAATATTGACTTGTCACTACTTGCACTCCCTTTTTGTCGTCTGCCTCCGAGTGTGAATTTTGATTTGCTTAATCTGAATGTAGTGACCCACCGATTGACCTCCCAGACTACCCCTTAGGTACTCTCCTTCCCCAGGGACCCCCAAGCTGCAATGTGGTTGTAAAATGGAGGAAATGTGCTAACTAATAGAAGTAAGCACTCCTCGACTCAATATTCCCCTCTCTAAAGTCCTTTATCTCACCAAACTCAACTATAGCTCATAGCCACTACTGTGACATAATATCATCCATCCAACAATAGGGTAAAAAGAGTCCCTTCTCCTATGGCTTGCCCCTTCTTTTATAGGAGGCTTCATAGGTGACACTTGTAATTTCACGCATAATTAATTATTTTTATTAATCCAAAATTTTGATTATTAACCCACCCAAGTGTGACCCTTTTATCAAGGATCTCCAAAATTATTTACTTAAATTTTAAATTTTAAAATAATATTTTTCCTCCCCCCAATAAGACTTCCTATTTCTTCTCTTAGTTGTCTCTTGATCCCCCTTTTCTACTCAATTTATGTTCATTAATGAAGTAAATTAGTAAGTCTCGGATTTGATCCCTTACCTACTTCTTAATTTAACTCAATTTTCTTCTTAGATGCATATTATTATGTTGGCTCTTTCCACATGGAGGTTCTCTAAATTTCTCTAAAATTTGATTTATTAATCTTATTTTAAATCACCACCCTATTCTCTTAATGAAGTTTAACTAGTTTAGGATTAATATTTATACTTAACTCTAAGGCCCTCTATCCCCCTTTACCTAATTAGGTTACTTTTGTACATTATCTACCTAAAATTTTCCAACATGGTAAGGATGGAATTCTCAAGGTAAAATATTTTATTCCTATTCTCTCCTTATCCAAAGTTTATTACTGATTCAATTGTCATGGTTCTAATGTCATTTACCAATTGATGTGAATTTGTAGGGTTTTCATATCTTGATTATATTTATTAATTATTTTTAATAATTGCAATGGTGTCAAGTTGGTGGTTCCCTTCAAGAAATTCCCTTGAAGATCCAAGGGTGTGACGCCTAAAATTTTATTTGTGATGCTAAGGGTGCCAAGTTGGTCTTTGCATCAAATACCAACTTGGCAGCCTTAGGATTAAAAATAAACAGTTAAGCATGGAACCCTTGGATCTTCAAGGGAATTTCTTCAAGGGAACAACTAACTTGACACCCTTGGAATTACTAAAAATAATCATAAAGATAATTAAGATAATAAAACCCTAAAAATTCACATCAAGTGGTAAATGACATTAGAACCGAGACAATTAGATCAAGAATAAAACTTGGGGTAACGACAGAATAGGAATATAATATTTTACCTTGAGAACTCTACCCTTCCCATGTTGGAAAATATTAGGTAGATAATTTACATAAGTAACCTAATTAGGTAAAGGGGGGAAGAGGGGCATAGAGTTAAGTATAAATATTAATTCTAAAATAGTTTAACTTCATTAAAAGAATAGGGTGATGAATTGAAATAAGATTAATAAATTAAATTTTAGATAAATTTAGAGAACCTCCATGTGGAAAGAGTCAACATAAGAATATTCATCTAAGAAGAAAATTGAGTTAAATTAGGAAGTAGTTAGGGGACCAAATCCAAGACTTATCAATTGAATTCAGTAATGAACACAAATTAAAAAGTAGAAAAGGGGGATCAAGAGATAACTAACAGAACAAATAGGAAGTCTTGTTGGGGTGAGGAAAAATATTATTTTTAAATTTTAAATTTAAGTAAATAATTTTGGAGATCCTTGGTCAGAGGGTGACACCTAAGTGGGTGAATAATCAAACTTTTGGATTAATAAAAATAATTAATTATGCATGAAATTCCAGGAGTCACCTATGAAGCCTCCTATAAAAGAAGGGGCAAGCCATGTGAGAAGGGAAATTTTTTACTCTATTATTGGATGGATGAGACTATGTCACGGTAGTGGCTACAAGCTATAGTTGAGTTTGGTGAGCTAGAGGACTTTAGAGAGGGGAATCTTGAGACAAGAAGTGGTTACCTCTATCAACTAACAGAACTCCTCCGTTGTATATTTGCATTGCAGTGTGAGGGTTCGCAGGGAAGGAGAGTACCTAATGAGTAGGCTGGGAGTTCAACCGGTGGGTCACGACATTCATATTAAGCATGTCAATATTCACACTTGGAGGTAGACAAAAACAAGGGAGTACAAGTAGAAACAAGTCAAGATTGAATCTCATCTCTTCGTGAATGGTACCTATGTTATTTATAATGTTCTTTTATATGAATTCATTGTTTTCTATAATTAACATGTAAAATAGATGTATGTGTAATGAATTTAAATTCATTGATGTTTGATATAATTGATTAATATTTCTCATTTCCCAATGTTGTATGCTTATGATTGTATTCCTAGTTTAATATATATATATAGCATAGGTTTGGTCCCTACACTTTATATTCTTTAAAGTAAGGTTTCCCCTCAAAGAGGATAATTCCTAATTTGTTGATATATATTTTATTCTATTTTGTGAGTTGGTTGCATAAAATTTGGTATCAGAGCTTTGGATTCTATGGCTTTGTTGCTTCAAATAGGATATCTTGGAATTTCCACTATAAATTTTCTTCCATGGAGCTCAATAATCTGAAACTGAAACCATGAGGAACTGAAATCTTCGTGAACTTCTTGTACAAATTTCATATCTTGGTTCGCAATATTTGTGGAGATATGGGCCAAAGAAGTTAGGGTTTCTGCATGCTCCAAAATTCGGTCCTAAGCAAGGGACCAAGGGAAAATAGTCATAACTTTCTCTTCAAGAATCATATTTAAATTTTATAAAAAGTGACAGAAAGAGAACATATTGTAGTTTCTCATGTCAAAATTTTAGGTCTAAAAGTTGAAACAGTTACACGTTGCATGCCATACAAGATGAATGTATTGAACCTGTCCATAATCAGGTCATCGTGGATTGGCCATAATGTTATCTTGAAGAATCCAATTTTAGTATGACATTTTGAGTTGGAAATAAGACTTAGAGGGATACCACATGACAAAATTTCAAACCTTGGAGAGAGCTAAAATCATAGAGTTACAATCATTTCAAGGTCGAGCTCTCGAAAGAAAGAAAAAGGTGTGTATTTTTAAAAACAAAATTACATAATGTTTGTTTGAAAAATAGTTTGAAGTGATTCCAAGGCCATATTGAAGCATAGATATCAGTATTGGGTTCAAAAATTCCTTAAAAAAAAAATAATTCTATGCCCATTAAGCCCTCAGAAAACACTATTATGACATATGAAGAGGAAGAGTTGCATAATTATTGATCAAAATTACAGGACCAAATGAAAAAAATTTCACTCTCACAAAGAGAAACAAAAGATGAAATTAAAGGGGAGATGGATGGTATAAAAGAAGAATTAAAAGGTTACATGGATGGTTTAAAATCATACATGGAATGGTTAAAGGAAGGGTTGAAAAATTTTCTACAAGAAAGGCTTCCCAGTGGTAACAAGGTAATCCATGAAAATCACAATAAGGACAAAAGGAATATGAATTACAATTTTAGGGACTCCAATGTGGGGTTTAAGAACCATAAAAATCCAAATATAGATAAGAGGAAGTTTGATGGCAAGGATCCAGTAACATCAATACTACATATGAAGCAATATTTTCATCTACAGGATGTGCAACCCTCACAAAAAGTATGTATTGCATATTTATATTTATAACCCAATCAATTTGTATTGTATAGATGGCTTTTTTCTCATAAAACACTTTTCATGTGCTTAATTTTTATGGAGGAAATGTGTAATATTCCCAATTAGCAATAGCTAATTGGAATATTCGATTTTGGTCAATTTTGCTTTAAGTAGTTAGATTATGAATAAAAGTGAGTAAAGGGACCACAACTCACTATAAAATAAGAGGGACTTCCTAGTAGACACACGTTGTAATCAAGGGGGCCAAATTGAGCACGCAGCAAAGGGATATTATCATGGTATCGTGGGTGGAGGCAGCCTCCGGTTTTGAGATCGGCCAACGCCATATAAAGAAGATAGCCTCCTCATTTTGAATCATTGGAGTTTATGCATTTGAAGCTCATCATTGCGACTTTGAGCATGCTGGCTGTTTAGCCTGTCTGCAGTGTTGTTTAGCGCATTGAGTGTCTCCGTTCGGAGATCTCACCCTCACCCCCGGGGGACTTCGAGTGCTTGCTCAGGTGAGGTAGTCCCATCAAGGTCATTGTAGGAGGATCAATTTGCAGCATTCGTGGAGGAGCATCACGTCTATTTACTGCGCATAATCTGTGGAGGAGCAACGCGTTTATTGACTGTGCAGTCCTGAGTGGGAGGACGCAGTCCGTATTAGGGAAAGCTCCAATTGGTATTCTTGGAGGATCTTGGTCTATTGGGAATTTCCAGATAAGCAGGTGATCATATTATCGAGGATCCCAAGCAGTGGATGTGTGATCATTGCGAGGAAAGAACAGATCCGCAAGGAGATATTTCCAGATATCTACATGGTCGTTTTCAGCAACTGGAATGCAGATCTGAAACATAGCCATCCCATGCAATGCAGATCTGAAACACAGCAGTGTTCTGAGAATATTTCTTAACTTTCCTTGTGCAATTTTAGGTGTTATCGCTTTGATCAACTATTGTACTCCCCTATATTTATCAGTATAATAAAATGGCTCAGCGTTCTCTTAGTATTTCTTGAGTATCTTTGCATGCTTTATATACATCCTATTGTATGTTTGCATTACTGTTATTTCTTCTTTTTGCATTTCGATTTCTGTACCACTTGTTGTGTTTTCCCCCACACTCTTAGACAGAGTCTAGAAAGGGCCAGATAGCCTCCAGATCTCATCCTCTCTTCAAAGGTGAAATATCTGGTAAATGCCCTGCCGATCCATCTCTGGTTAGAGTTTGTTGTGTTTTAGAGGTATCCTTGAAAAGGGATATTACAGTGGTATCAGAGCATAGATTTGGCTCAGCCTGTGGAGCTAGTAGTCTATGTCATCGGAAGAAAAACCCTACATATGTCACAGAGGTAGGAAGTACAGAGATATTGAGCATAGGTTGGAGAAAACCTACGGAGAGGGAGACTACGTTAGAGTGGTGGACACAGAACAGGAGGAGCCTGCGGTAGAAGCAGAGTAGGGAGAGCCGATGGTGGAGGGTAGCAATGCAAAACAGTTTGGGGAAGCACTCCTCAGATCAGTGCAGGATCTGGCGAGGCAGATGGAGGCGATGGGCTAGAGATTCACGGTTGTGGAGGCTAGATAGCATAAAATCCCAAAGGGTTTCCAAGTTGGTGAGGGGTCGGGCACATCCCACCATTTGTAGGAGAAGGTTGCCGCTCTGCACCAGGCATCACATGCCCACACTCGTGCTACTATGCCCACTTTTATCAGTGCAGATACTGGGGCAGGAGCATAGGAGGACCCAGAGTCTGACCGCATAGGTGATTATTTTTCTGAGTACCAGGCAGCTGGACAGGAGTTCAAGGATGCCATTTTATTCAAAGAATTTGTTTAGATCAAGTGGGACAGTAGACCCTGCGACCATCACAGAGGGCACTGACATTACCATGATGGAGACACCCAGCATACAATGAGATGATTCCATTTGCCTACATTTGATGGTTCATCAAACAGTTCGGAAAATTCTTGGGTGGAGAAGTTAGATGTATATTTCCAGCTCAACCAAATGGTAGAGTTGGAGGCCATCAAGGTGGCCACGCTGCATTTGGAGGGTGAGGCTCAGGACTGGTGGTTCCACGGAAGGGTGACTTTTGGCCATTTCACCGTGACTACCTATGCCAAGTTCACTCAGAGACTGATAGAGAGGTTCGACCAAAAGGAACCAGAGGAGCACTTTGTTGAGCTGACGAGGCTCAAACAGACCAAGATTCCTGAGAAGTATATTGCAGATTTCTTGAGGATTTCAGTGATGGTGCCAGATCTATCTGCAGCCCGGATGATCTATATTTTTGTTGAGGGGTTAGCAGAGCCACTTCGGGGTCTAGTCAGATCCACTAGACCAGCCACACTCTAGGATGCCATTGGCAGAACTCGAGATTTGCAGGATGTCTTACCCCGGACCAGGACACCTTACCCCTAGAAATAGGCTTTCCAACCAAAGGGGAAGGATGTGAGTATTTTTCCTCCAAAGGGGAATCAAGGTAGGGTACAGCTCGATGATGATGCCCAGAGGGAGTTGAAGAAGAAGAGGTTGTGCTTTACCTGTCAGGAACCGTGGGCACCAGGTCACAGATGTGCTGTTGGCAAAGCACATTTCATTGAGGTCTTCTTTGAGAGTAGTGGGGAATAGGATGAGTATGAGGATGGGGAGGCAGGAGATAGTCAGACAGAGCAGGACCATTTGCCACCTCCACCTCTAGGGGCAGGAGGTGCAGCTTTTGAACACACAGGGAGGACCCTTGCAACATCGCGAGGAGTACCCAAGTATCTGATGCTACGGGTCTGAGGGACAATGCGTGGGCAGCGAGTTTCAGTTTTGGTAGACAGTGGGGCAACCCAAAAATTCATTGATGCATAGATGGTTGAGAGGAGATGCATACTGACAGAGAGCTTCGATGGATTTTCAATGTTGGTCCCAGGAGATCAAATGATGCAGTGTAACAGGTATGTTCCAAAGTTGGTTGTGATGATGGGTACCTACACAGTGACCGACCACTTTTTCGTTGTTAACATACTAGATACCAATGTGGTATTGGGTGTACAGTGGCTGATTACTTTGGGGAAATTCAATATAGACTGGGAGGCCTTGGAGATGGAATGGGATGACAAGAAGACCGGGAAGCATGAGAAGATACGTGGGATGCACACTTACCCACCTCAGACTGTTTCAGCTCACCGAATGGAGACAGACTTCTGGAAGGGAGACATAGAGTGGGCAGTTGCGTTGTGGGCATTAGAGGCAGGGGCTACCAAGCAGACAGTTCATCCGGATATACAGGCCATCCTCGACAGGTATGAGATGGTATTTGGAGAGATATCACCGGGACAGGCAGGAGATAGTCAGACAGAGTAGGACCATTTGCCACCTCCACCTCCAGGGGTAGGAGGTGCAGCTTTTGCACCCACAGGGAGGACCCTTGCAACATTGCGAGGAGTACCCGAGTATCTGATGCTACGGGTCCGAGGGACAATGCGTGGGCAGCGAGTTTCAGTTTCGGTAGACAGTGGGGCAACCCACAACTTCATTGATGCACAGATGGTTGAGAGGAGATGCATACTGATAGAGAGCTTTGATGGATTTTCAGTGTTGGTCCCAGGAGATCAAATGATGCAGTGTGCCAGGTATGTTCCAGAGCTGGCTGTGATGATGGGTACCTACACAGTGACCGACCACTTTTTCGTGGTTAACATACCAGATACCAATGTGGTATTGGGTGTACAGTGGCTGATTACTTTGGGGAAATTCACCATAGATTGGGAGGCCTTGGAGATGGAATGGGATGACAAGAAGACCGGGAAGCATGAGAAGATACGTGGGATGCACACTTACCCACCTCAGACTGTTTCAGCTCACCGAATGGAGGCTGACTTCTGGAAGGGAGACATAGAGTGGGCAGTTGAGTTGTGGGCATCAGAGGCAGGGGCTACCAAGCAGACAGTTCATCCAGACATACAGGCCATCCTCGACAGGTATGAGATGGTATTTGGAGAGATATCGTCGGGACAGCCACCAGATCGGGGGTTCAAGCACACTATTGAGCTAGAGCAGGGCATCCAGGCCATTATTACCACACCCTATAGGCAACCCAAGGCCTATCGGGATGAGATTGAGTGGGCCATCCAGGAGTTTTTGGCTCTTGGACATATTCGGCCTAGCACCAGTCCTTTTGCTTCTTTGGTGGTGTTAGTGAAGAAGAAGGACGGCACAATGAGAATGTGCATTGATTATAGGGCCCTAAATAAGAAGACCCTGAAGAACAGGTACCCCATAGAGTGGATTGACGAGCTGATGGATGAGTTGAGAAGACGAGCTAATGGATGAGCTGAGAGGAGCTCAGTTCTTCTCAAATATCGATTTGAGATCCGGGTACCACTAGATTCACGTGAGGGAACAGGACATTCCCAAGGCCGCTTTCAGATGCCATTACGACCACTTTGAGTTTCTGGTTATGCCTTTCGGGCTAACCAATGCCCCAGCTACTTTCCAGTCATGCATGAACCATATATTTCATAGTCATCTGAGGAAGTTTGTGTTGGTATTTTTGGATGATATATTGATATATAGCAGGACTTGGGAGGAGCATCTCCAGCACATAGAGGCGGTACTGCATATCTTGGAGGAGAAACAATTCTATTCTAAGCTCTCCAAGTGTGAGTTTGGAATGATAGAGATGTTGTATTTGGGACACATCATAAGAGTGGATGGAGTGAGGGTCTACGAGGAGAAGATCAAGACCATCAGAGACTGGACAAAGCCGAGAAACGTGACGAAACTTCAAGGATTTGTTGGCATCTGCACATATTACAAGAAGTTCGTCAAGAGGGCGGTACCCCTTACAGATTTGACAAAGAAGGGGCATTCATTTGGTCGGATACATCGTAGTAGGCTTTTTATAGGCTCAAGGAGGTTATGAGCAGTTGTCTAGTGCTTGCATTGCCAGATTTTATGCAGCCTTTTGTTTTGAAGTGTGATGCGTCGGGAGAGGAGATCAGCGCAATCTTGATGCAGGGAGGCCACCCTATAGCCTATGAGAGAAGAAAGCTCCTTCCTCATGAGCAGTTGTATCCTATATATGACAAGGAGATGTTGGCCATTATGCATGCATTGGCCAAATTCCGGCAGTAGTTAGTGGGTAACAGGTTTCGGGTAAGGACTGATCACAACTGCCTCAGGTTCTTTTTGGAGCAGAAATAGCTACAGGAGAGGCAGCAGAAGTGGATGAGCAAGATCCAGGCTTATGACTTTGACATAGAATATGTCAAAGGGAAGAATAACGTGGTAGCTGATGCACTTTCACGTAAGCCAGCCACGTTGTCTCTAATGAGCTTGGATATAGATTGGAAGGCTTGACTCTTGGTGGAGTACTCCAAGGATAGATTTTCCTGTGAGGTTCTGCATGGTCAGGTGACAGATGATAGATATAGCGTGATAGATGAGATCATCTACTACAGAGATAGGATCTTCTTGACGGAGGGCTCCCAACTCAAGAAGAAGATACTTCAGGCGTCTCATGAGTCACCATTGTCCGGCCATCAGGGGTTTACAAAAACCTACCAGGCTATCAGAGAGAGGTTCTCATGGAAAGGCCTCAAGGGGGACGCGCTCCAGCATATCAAGGAGTGCGAAGTTTTCCAGAGAAACAAGGTGGAGATGAACCATCCCGCAGGCTTGTTGCAGCCTCTTCCCATTTTGGAGGGGAAATGGGAGAGAATTTTGATGGATTTCATCACAGGGTTTCCCATGGTGCAGGGCAAGGACTATATATACGTCGTCGTTGATCGGCTAACGAAGTACGCACATTTTTTTTGGGATATCTGCACACTATATAGTAGCATAGGTGGTGGAGTTTTTCTTCAGAGAGATTTTCAAGTTGCATGGTCTTCCCAAGACCATCATTAGTGACAAGGACATCTGCTTTATGGGCGGATTCTGGCAGGAGCTTTTTCGGCTAGTAGGGACGGAGCTGACACCGAGCACAAGCTATCACCCACAGATAGATGGGCAGACAGAGATATTTAAAAAGTGGCTGGAGGGCTACTTGTGTAACTATGTTAGTGGGCAGTAGAGAGCATGGCTAAAGTGGCTGCATCTAGGGGAGTATTGTTACAACAACACATATCACATGTCCATCGGTATGACACCATTCTATGCTTTGTATGGGTACCATTCTTTATCTTTTTTTGATATGATGTTGGGTGCTAGCAAGGCTCCGAGAGCCAAATATTGGATCCAGGAGAGTCAGGACATTCTCCGCGCTCTCAAGGATAACATGGCTACAGCGCAGAACCAGCAAAAGTGGTATGCCGATAGGGGTCGGATGGTAAGATAGTTTGAGTTAGGAGACTTGGTCTACCTACGTTTACAACCATACCGATAGTCATCACTGAAACAGAAGGGAGCTGAGAATCTCAAGCCTCGTTTTTATGGACCATACAGGGTGACACGCAGAGTTGGACAGGTTGCGTATGAGTTGGAGCTGCCCCAAGGTAGCAATATTCATAACATTTTCCATGTGTCATGTCTGAAGAAGGCATTGGGGCAGCAGGTGACAGTGACAGAGAAGTTGCCGCCTACAGATGATGAAGGGCATTTGGTATTACAGCCCGAAGCAATTATTGATACCAGGGAAAGGCAGTTGCGGAACAGGACAATTCGGGAGTTCTTGGTGAGGTGGAAGAATTTTCCGGATGAGGATGTTACTTGGGAGAATGAGAAAATATTGCAGCATCCATTACTACGGTTGCTTGGGGACAAGCAACATTCTACCGGGGGAAACTCTAATATTCCCAATTAGCAATAGCTAATTGGAATATTTGATTTTGGTTAATTTTTCTTTAAGTAGTTAGATTATGAATAAAAGTGAGTAAAGGGACCACAACTCACTCTAAAATAAGAGGGACTTCCTAGTAGACGCACGTTGTAATCAAGGGGGCCAAATTGAGTACGCAGCAAAGGGATATTAGCATGGTATCGTGGGTGGAGGCAGCCTTCGGTTTTGAGAGTGGCCAATGCTATATAAAGAAGATAGACTCCTCATTTTGCATCATTAGAGTTTATGCATTTGAAGCTGGTCCATCTGACTTTGAGCACGCTAGCTGTTTAGTCTGTCTACAGTGCTGTTTAGTGCATTGAGTGTCTCTGTTCGAAGATCTCGCCCTCAGCCCCGGGGGACTTCGAGTGCCTACTCGGGTGAGGTAGTCCCATCAATGTCATTGTAGGAGGATCGATTTGCAGCATCATGGAGGAGCATCACGTCTATTGATTGTACGACATCTGTGGAGGAGTAGTGCATTTATTGACTGTGTAGTCCTGAGTGGGAGGACGTAGTCCGTATTGGGGAAAGCTCCAGTTGGTATTCTTGGAGGATATTGTTCTATTGGGAATTTCTGGATAAGCGGGTGATCATATTATCGAGGATCCCAGGCAGTGGCTGCATGATCATTGGGAGGAAAGCACATATCCACAAGGAGATATTTCGAGACAGCTACATGGTCATTTTCAGCAGCTGGAATGCAGATATGAAACACAGCCATCCCATGCAACGCAGATCTGAAACACAACAGTGTTCTGAGAATATTTCTTAATTTTCCTTGTGCAAGTTTAGGTGCTATCGCTTTGATCACCTATTGTACTCCTCTATATTTATCAGTATAATAAAATGGCTCAGCATTCTCTTGGTATTTCTTGAGTATCTGTGTATGCTTTATATACATGCTATTGTATGTTTGAATTACTATTATTTATTCCTTCTCCATTTTGATTTCTGTACCACTTGTTGTGTTTTCCCCCGCACTCTTAGACAGAGTCTAGAAAGGGCCAGATAGCCTCCAGATCTCATCCTCTTTTCAGAGGTGAAATATCTGGTAAATGCCCTCCTAGTCCATCTTTGGTTAGAGTTTGCTGTGTCTTAGAGGTATCCATAAAAAGGGATATTACAAATTGATAGAATATTATGAATATACAAAGAGAAAGACCTCCTTTAGCCAATTTATAAATCTCAAACAAAAGGGTTCAATGGGGGAGCACATTCAAAGACTTCCAAAAGTTGAATTTTAGTGTAACTGATATTATGGAGGAGCATAAGATTGGTGTATTCATAGGAACTTTAAAAAATAACATCAAACATGAGGTTCACATTTTGGAACCTAATTCATTGGAGAAGACATTCATGGTGGCAAGAAAATTTGAAAAAAAAAATATGGCAACAAGGAAGTATACCACTCACAAATATAATTATGGGAGTGTTTCTTCTCCTATTCTTCCACAGAACTACACGGTTGACACCACAAAAATTGGAGGAAAAAATAGAAAAAGGGCTTTGTTACAATTGTGATAAAAAATACAGTAAAGGTCGCAAGTGTTCTGAGAAGAAATTATTCTACATAGATTGTGAAGAGGAAGAAAAGGAACAAGAAACATCAAAAGAGGACAATATACACTAGGAACCAACCCTGGAGAAAGAATATATGAATCTGACCATATCTTGTAATGCATTGGAATGAATTACCACTCCTCAAACTCTCAAGATATACTGATAAATCAAGAAGAAAAAGGTAATAGTTCTGATTGATTCGGGTAGTACCCATAATTTTATTCATTGTAAGATGACCAAGGAAATGAATTGCTTCCTATATCCAGCACCAAAGTTTCAAGTGATGGTTTAAAATGGAGGAACTATAAATTTATATGGAAATTTCCATAACATAAATATAACAATGGGGGAATATGCATTGAATAGTCCAATGATTTCCATTCCAATGGGTGGTTTTGATGTTGTACTAGGAGTGTAATGGTTACAATCTTTTGGGATGATAGCTTTTAATTTTCAAGAATGTTTCTTGAAATTTTTTTGGAAAGGAAAGGAAGTTGAATTAAAGGGTGTCATATGGAAACCTACAAATATAATTATTTCTAATGTCATGACAAATATTATGAATAAATAACAATGGGATGTCATTACACAATTATGCTCAATAGTGGTTCAAACATTGAAATCGTCTATTTCTCCAGTTTACAAAAACGTATTGGAAAATAATTCTAAGGTTTTTGAAACTCCCAAAGGCCTGCCACCTATTTGTGATCATGATCATGTAGTTCCCTACTCTAGTTGAATGGCAGTGATATGAATTTTAACAATTATTTAGCCCTAAGGCCCACACTTTATTCTTTAAGGACCTCAGGTTGAGGATCCTAACACATGACTCTATTATTAGTGGATTTGATAGTTTTGTATTTTCTCTATTGATATGGTTGTAGCATTAATGTATATCATGTTCTATATTGATATGATGATGATGATAGATTTCATGGATAGGTATGTTTTCTTTTGATGTTATGATGATGATGGATTTGATGGATATATTTATTTCCCATTGATGTTATGATTATGATAACCATGATGGATGTGTCCCCTATGTTAGCTACTTTCATTAATTTTGATTCACAATGAACAACAGTGTGAATGACTAGATCATGTTGATGTTGCTATTATGATAATGACTAACATTGAGAAATTTTGTTACTGATGATTATTGAGTATGACAGGAAACCACTAGAGGCACTCACATATGATGAGTTCAAGAAATATGGTTTGATATAAATTAGTATTTTTTCTTTGAAATTCTATGTCCATTTTGAAACGTGTTATATACATATATATATATACTCTGAGGATATGTTAGTGTTTGTAGGAACATGTTAGTTGCTTCACCGAATGACTCACATATGGGTGATGGGGTTGTAAAATTGGATGGAACAACATGGGAGGGGTGGGACAATGTCCCTAATCTCACCCTCTAGCACTCTCGCTGTGAATTAGGCTAGAAAGGTCGAAACACCTTTGCCTTGAAGATCACGATGTCGTGAGGGAAGGTCCTAAATTGGGTCACTCACGAAGAATTTTCTGGGGCCGCGCATCAAGGTGGACACTTTGATCCCCTAAACCATTAGTCTCACTATAGTAGGTGACATATGATATGATAATGCTCTTTGTCGTTAGACCTATATTTTTCCCTCGTGACACCCTTGGAACTTCAAGAGAAGTTCTTGAAGGGAACGACCAACTTGACACCCTTGGCATAAAAAATAAAATGTTAGGCATGGCACCTTTGGAAGTTCAAAGAGAATTTCTTGAATGGCATGACCAGCTTGACACCCTCAACATCATTAAAAAGAAACTAATAAATATAATAAAGATATGAAAATCCTACTAATTCATATCAACTGTTAAATGATGTTAGAACCAAAGAAATTAAATAAAGAATAAAACTTAGGGTAAGGGAAGAATAGGAAGAAATAAAATATCTTACCCTGAGAACTCTACACTTTCCATGTTGAAAAATATTAAGTGGATAATTTACATAAGTAATGTAATCAGGAAAAAGGGTGAAAGAGGGACGTAGATTTAAGTATAAATATTAATCATAAAATATTTAAAAACTTCATTAAGAGAAGAGGGTGGTGAATTAAAATAAGATTAATAAATTAAAATTGAAGGAATTTAGAGAACCTCCATGTGGCAAGAGCCAACATAAGAATATCCATATAAGAGGAAAATTGAGTTAAATTAGGAGGTAGTTAGGGGACCAAATATGAGATTCATCAGTTAACCTCAGTAATAAACACAAATTAAGGAGTAGAAAAAGGGCGGATCAAGAGAAAATTAAGAGAAGAGATAGGAAGCCATGTTGAGGTGAGGAAAATACTATTTTTAATTAATATCTAATTAAATGATTTGGAGAGACTTGGTGAGAAGGTGACACATGGGTGAGTGAATAATCAAATTTTTTATTAACAAAAATAATTAATTATGCATGAAATTCCAAGTGTCACCTATGAAGCCTCCTATAAAAGAAGGGGAAATCCATATGAAAAGGACTCCTAGCTGACCATATTGCTGGATGGAGGATATTATGTCATTGTGAGTGATTACGAGCTATGGTTTAGTTTAATCAGGTATAGAGCTTTAGAGAGGGGACTCTTGAGCCAAGGTGTTTTCACCGCTATCAACTAGCACATTTCCTTCATTTTACAACCCAATTGCATCTTAGAGGTCCGCGAGGATGAAGAGTACTCAAGGAGTAGGCTGGGAAGTCAACCGATGGGTCAATACATTCATATTTAGCAGGTCAACATTCACACTTGGAGGAAAATGACAACAAGGGAGAACAAGTAACGACAATTCAAGATTAAATCTCGTCACCTGGTGAACAGTACCTATGTTATTTATAATGTTTTAATATGACTTCTTTGTGCCTATAATTAACATGTAAAATATATGTATGAGGTAATGAAGTTAAATTCATGGATGATTGATATAATTGAATAACTTTTCTAGTTTTCCAATGTTGTATGCTTATTGTTTTACTCCTCGTTTACTGTATTATTCTTTTAAAAATAATAATAAAAAAATAAAGCACGAGGTTGGTCTCTACACTTGGTATCAGAGATTAGGTTCAGAATCTAGGACCTATGGACCCTTTGAAACTTACATTCCATAAGTTCCAGTATGAATTCTCATTTAAAAACAAAAAAGGCATATAAAAAAAAATTCCTTATGGTGAAAGGTAATTGTATCTAAAGTTTTGTGCCTGATAATATAAAAGTGGACAGGGAAAAATTCGTTACTTCAATCATCTTTTGAAGTCGAATCAATTCTATTATTGGTAAGATATGTTATTGATATAATTCTGACATGGATTCACCTTAGTGCCTCTTGTCCATGGTAACCCAAATTCCTAATTGAACAATTAAATAATGTTCGTAAATATTCTAATTGCATTTGTAGATACAGTTTAATTTAACACATGCAAGATAATTAAAAAAAAACCTAAATCATACATGTCAATAGAAGATACACTGAGTTTTCACAACTTAGTTAGTAGTAGATACCAACGCTCAAGTGAAATATAATAAACCAATATCTTAAATTTGTTCTCGACAAGGTCATATTTAAAAAAAAAAAAAAAAAAAAAACTTTCAATATTAATAAATTTTTCAAGTCTTACCCACTATAAAATGTAAGCATCTTTAAGGAAAAAAACAAAAATCATAAACAAACTTCAAATATCAATAAATCTCCCCATAAGCTCTTCAAAAATGTCAAGGTTTTATTAAGAAAATCATAATAAACGAAGTTGAAGACTAAGAACACCTTCAAATATCAATGATATCTATTAAAAAAAGGTCAAGATTCTTGTTACGCATAGAAAACAAAGATTAAGATTGATAATACCTTCAAATATCAATGAAGCTCAACATCAACTATTGAAAAAGTGAAGAGTTTGTTAAACAAAACATAATAAACAAAGATGAATATTGTACAATATCAATGGCGCTTCCCAAGTTCAATGAATCCCAAGAAAATGAGCCCATGTTAGGATATTTTGACACACAGGAAATACTTAAGTATAACTTGGTCTAGCATAGATTTAGGTAAAGTGTGTTTCTTTACTATGTACATTTGTAACTTATAATCCGACAGTCGCGATATGTAGTGATATGACGGTTCCTTCTCTCCTCAATATTACTGACACTTGATTCGTGGATTAGCACACGATTGGTCCATGATCTCTATTTAAAGAGAATGGAGGGTAATTTGTCTAGTAATTGTTTATAAGAGAAGCTTATGCAAATTTATTTCTTTATATTAATAAATTTCCTGAGTTGGTCACGTTGGCTCAAGCCATGGACTATTTCCCTCTTCAAGGGTTTTAACCACGTCAAATAATGGTGTACTGATATGTGATCTATTTGTGAGTGGTGATTTTTGGTGTTTGATCTAAGGAACTTACCCTGTAAATTCCTACAACCTATAAAAAATACATCTTCAACATTGTATCAACACCATCCTTTGGAAATCCATTTGCGCAATCCTCTAAAACTATAAGCAATTTCCAGAAAAAAAAATTTATAAAACAAAGAATTAATAATAAAAATCCATAATGAATAAATTCCAAATGAATATATAGTTAATGGCACGAATTGCATAAAGTCTTCACCGAAAGTGAGAAAAAAGAGAAACACATTAACAAGAAAACAATACTATGATATCTAAATAAAAATAAAAATATTATAATCCAAGAAAAGGTTCCAAGATATGAACAAATTAAGCATCCAAATTCAGCAAGTGTTACAGCGTCCTTAAAAAAGTTGTGATTGACGAACTAAAATAGCGATAAACAATGTTCACTGATAAGGCTGTGATATATTATGCTTGATTGTGCAATTGCTTTGCAATTGGCACCCTCTATAATTAGTGTTGATTATAAATCCCTGCCCGATTCAACTATCTATTTTTTCTCGAAACTAACAATGGATTGATTATTCTATTTGGCTAAGCCCCGATTGAAATGGTTGGATAAGTTAATAGCATTTTCATAGCAGTAATATTTTGGTCCGAATCAAATTATTAAATCATGTAACCACCAATTAATCCAAATCTCGATTAATTGAATTTTCAACCATATCGATCCAGATTTTAAATCACCATATCTGTGGGGACCAACCCTATACTTTACTAGACCAACCCTATGCTTTAATTTTTTTTTAAGGAAATAATACAGTAAACTAGGAATCAAGCCATAAGCATACAAAGTTGGAAACTCAGAAAAGTTAATCACTTATATCAAACATCCATGAATTTAACTTCATTATAGATACATCTATTTTACATGTTAATTATAGGCACAATGAAGTCATATAAAAAAAAATTACAAATAACACAGGTATCATTCACCTGGAGACGAGATTCAAACTTGACTTGCCGCTACTTGAACTCCGTTGTTGTCGTCTACCTCCAAGCGTGAATGTTTCTGTGCTTAATCTGAATGTAATGACCCATCGGTTGACCTCCATCCTACACCTTGTGTACTCTCCTTCCTCGCAGACCCTCGAGTTGCAATTGGGTTGTACAATGAAGGAATGTGCTAGCTGATAGAGGTGAACACTCATTTTCTTAAGAGTCCCCTCTCTAACGTACTCCACTTAACCAAACTCAACTAGAGCTTGTAACCACTCACAACGACATAATCTCCTCCATCCAACAATAGGGTAAGCAAAAATTACCTTTCCCTTGGATTTCCCCTTCTTTAATAGAAGGCTTCATAGGAGACACTTGGCATTTTATGCATAAATAATTTTTTTCTTAATCCAAAATTTTATTATTCACCCACCCATGTGTCACCCTCTCATCAAAAATCTCCAAAAATCATTTACTTAAATATTCATTTAAAATAGTATTTTCCTCACCCCAAGAAGACTTCCTATTTCTTATCCTAGTTGTCTCTAGATCCCCCCGTTCCTACTCCTTAATTTGTGTTTATTACTGAATTTAACTGATAAGTCTCATATTTGGTCCCCTAATTACCTAGTAATTTAACTCAATTTTCCTCTTAGATGGATATTCTTGTGTTGGCTCTTGCCACATGGAGGTTCTCTAAATTTCTCTAATTTTAATTTATTAATGATATTTTAATTCAACACCCTCTTCTCTTAATGAAATTTTTAACTATTTTATGATTAATCTTTATACTTAAGTCTATGTCGCTCTTTCCCCCTTTTGCCTAATTAAGTTACTTATGTATATTTTCCACTTAATATTTTTTTCAACATGGAAAGGGGTAGAATTCTCAGGGTAAAATATTTTATTTCTTTCTATTCTTCCCTTACCCTAAGTTTTGTTCTTGATTTAATTTCCTTGTTTCTAACATCATATATCACTTGATATGAATTTGTAGGATTTTCATATATTGATTATATTTATTAGTTTCTTTAATGATGTCAAGGGTTTCAAGTTGGTCATGCCCTTCAATAACTTCACTTCAAAGTCCCAAGGGTGCCATGGCTAACAGTTTATTTGTGATGTCAAGGGTGCTAAGCTGACCATGCCCTTCAAGAATTTCTCTTGAAGTTCCAAGGGTTCCATGCCACTTTCCCTTAAGGCATCCAATGGCTACAAGGGGAAAGTAAAGGTGAAACGATAGATATCACTATCATCTCATATTTCACCCACTATAGTGAGACTAATGGTGTTGGGGATCAAGGAATCTGCCTTGATGTGTGCCCCCTAGAAAATCCTCGTGAGTGACCCAAATTAGGGACTTACCCCCATGACATCATGATCTTCAAGGTGAAGGTGTTTCGACCATTCTAGCCTAAGTCATAGCGGAAGCGCTACTAGGTGATATCAAGGACACTATCCCACCCCTCCCGTGTTGTTCCATCCAATTTTACAACCCCATCACCCATATGTGAGTCATTATGCCAAGAAACTAATATGTTCATGCAACCATTGACATATCATCAGATTATATATATATACAAGTTTCAAACTGGACTTAGAATTTCAAAGACACAATATTAATTTTTATCAAACCAGATGTCACCAACTCATCATATGCAAGTTCCTCTAGTGGTTTCCTATCATACTCAATAATCATCAGTAACCAAGTTTCTCAATTTTATTCATTATCATAATAGAAGCATCAACATGACCTAGTCATTCACATCGTTTTTCAATTTGAATCATAACTAATGTAAGTATCTAACATAGCGGGCACATCCATCATGGTTATCATAATCATAACATCAATGGGAAACTAACATATCCATCAAATCCATCATCATCGTAACATAAATAGAAAACATACCTATCTATAAAATCTATCATCATCATGATATCAATAGAGAACATACATATCCATTAATGCTACAATCATATCAATAGAGAATGCACATAACCATTAATGTTATATTCATCATAGTATCAATAAAGAACATACATAAACATCAAATACACTAATATTAGAGTCATGTGTATGGATCCTCAACCTGAGTTCCTCAAAGAATAAAGTGTGGGATGCAAGGATAAATAATTTTAAAATTCATATCACTGTCAATCAACTAGAGTAGGGCACTACATACACCCCCTCTTAATAATAGACTTCATCTTGAAATCCTTGGAATAGATAAGGAAAATGATGACACATCTCCAAGGCATCCTCCCATGTGGTTTAATTAGGACTATAATTGTCCCATTGGACCTTTACCTGGTCCAATAACCATCATCTAAGCTGCAAAGTTTTCTAGTCCAATATGTGAAAAGGTTCGACCATCACTATGCCCTCGTTCGAAACCTACAAATGACCTAAGTCAATAACATGTGAATGATCTGAAATATAATGACGCAAAACAAAAACATGAAACACATCATTCATACGTAGTAGAGATGGAGGTATGACAAGCCTATATGCTACCAAACCTTTTCTTTCTAAGATTTCAAAAGGTCCCAGAAATTGTGAAGACAATTTTGCTCCCTTTCCAAATATTATAGAGCTATTTTGGGGCCTTACCCTCAGGAACACCCTATCTCCCACTTTATAACTTTGGTCTGTTCGATGAGTGTCAAAATAACTCTTTTGTTAATCTTGTGTTTCTTTTAGCCTCCCTTTAATCATAGTCATTTTTTCTTCCATCTCTTGCACCCCTTCTAGCCCTATTAATACTCGGTCCTCTAGTAAGTCCTAACTGAGAGGTGTTCTGCATGGTCTCCCATACAATAACTCAAATGGTGCCATATTGATTGAACTTTCATAACTGTTATTGTAAGAAAATTCCATCAGGGGTGAGAACTCCTCCCATATCTTTTGTTGGTCCATCACATACATCCATAGATGTCTTCGAGTATTTGATTAGTCCTCTCTATCTGACCATCTGTCTCAGGGTGGTATGCATTGTTGAAGTTCAACTAAGCTCCCAAGGCTTCTTGGAAACTAATCCAAAACCTTCCTGTAAACACTTCTTCCCTATCTAATATGATCTTCCTAGGAAATCCATGTAATATTACAATCTCATCAATAAAAACTGTCACTATCTACGAAACCTTATATGTAGTCTTAACTTGTATAAAATGGGCACTCTTGGTCAACGTGTCCACCAATAAAAATATGGAATCATGTCATGTTGAGGTCATTGGTAGTCCCACAATAAATTCCATTGATATAATTTCCCATTTAGATTCTGGTATCTCATGGGGTTGCAGTAACCCTACTAGGTGTTTGTGTTTAGCTTTTACTCGCTGAAAATCTAAGCATCTTGCTACAAAGTTTACAATGTCCTTCTTCATTCCTTTCTAAAATAAGAGTGGTTTTAGGTCTCCACTCATCTTCTTAACACCAATCTGTGCCATGTATATTGCGCGATGTGCTTTGTAGAAGCCCATCACTATCAAGGGAGTATTCTTCATATTTTGGGATCCTCATTTCATCTTCCCTCAAACTCTTGCTAACCTCCTTGTATCAGGTGTCCTCAGATTGCAAGTCAAGCAACTTCTCCCTCAAATTTGTCATTAAGGGAATCACTAGAAATATCTGAGGCCTCCTACTTAAAGCATAAACCAAATTATTTACCATTCCTTTTATGTAATTATTATCAAAATCATATTCACTAATTAGCTCAGACCACCGTCTTTTCCTTGCATTTAAGTGATCCTGAGTGAATATGTGTTATAGCCCATAGTGGTTCGTCCTAAGTTCAAACTTCATTCTTAGAAGTTAGTGTCTCCAAATATTTAGTGCATAAACAATTGTTGCCATTTTAGATCATGGGTTGCATATTTCTCTTCATGGGTTATAATATTTCTTGATGCATATTCTATTACTCATACTTCTTGCATCAATACATAACCCAACCATTTCTTAGAGGCATTGGTGCAAACCAAAAATTCTTGTTCCATATTTGGCACTTTCAAAATTGGTGTCATCATTAATAACACCTTTAACCTTTGGAATGCTTCTTCACATTTTTCAGTCCAAATGAATTTCTTGTTATTTCTTTAGAGATCGATAATGGGGCTTGCTACCTTCAAAAACCCTTCGACAAATATACTATAATACCCTCGCATGCCATTGACACTTCATATTTCATGAACATTGGTTGGTGCTAGCCATTCCATGATGGCCTCGATCTTTGTTGGGTGTACCATGATACTATCCCCAAAGATAATGTTCCAAAGATAATGAATCTTTGATTGGTAAAAGGAACCCTTTGACAAATTTCCGTACAATGGTTTTCTCTAAGACATTCAAGAACTATCCTCAAGCATTCGTCATGCTATTCTTGGGTCTTTGAGTAGATCAAAATGTCATCGATAAATACTTGTACAAACTTGTCTAATTAATCCCGAAATATTCTATTCATCAAACTCATGAAAACACCAGGGGCATTTTTTAGTCCGAAGGGAAAAACTACAAATTCCTAAGGCCCAAATCGTCTCTTAAAGGATATTTTCGAGATATATTCTTCCTTTATTATCAACTAATGATATCCCGACCTCAGATCTATTTTTCAAAATCTAATTTCCCCAATCATTTGATCAAACAATTCATCTATCCTTGGTAAAGGGTATTGATTTTTTATTGTCACTTTTCTTTAACTGGTGGTAGTCAATGCATAATCATGAAGACCCCCATAGATATGTTGGGTCGTATGAACCCCAAGTCCACAATTACTTTAATTGGATTTTCAATTCCTTTAGTTTTGGAGCTAAACTATGATAGGGTGCCTTTTTAATAGGCTCAATGCATGGTTTAAGATCGATGGTGAAATCAATTTCCCTTTTGGGGTTAACCTAGGTAGTTCTTCAGGAAATACATCCCTAAATTCAACAAGAATTGGATGTTTATCAATGCTTTTAGAATCACTCTTATCATTTAGAGCTACCACCATGAACATTTGACACTCCTTTCGTCTACATTTGATTAGTTGCAGGATGGAGATGAACTTCAGGAACACCCCTTTGTTCTTTCCCCTCAATTATTTCCTTTTTCCATCATCATCTATGAAATATAGTACCTTGTCTTTGTAGTCTAGGAGTGCCTCATGTCATTCCAACCAATCCATTCCTTGTTAAGCCCCTATATTAGTAGTGTAGCTCCTTATTATGTTAGTGTAGCCCCCCTTATTGTTATCATTGTACCCCTGTAACCCCCATATTTTTATTATTGTGCCCTTACATTATTATTGTTAGGTCGGCTAGGATTACATTGTGGCCCACTAGGATTACATTGTGGCCCCATGGACTCCTATATATAGAAAGGAGGTTTTTTCATTTGTATCATCCAAGAATTGTTCATTTATGTAATGTGCTCTGAGTTTCCCTGAAGTGGCTCATTTATAAGCAAGTTTATATCTCTTTTCTTCTCTTTTTGGAGCTGGTTACACAACATTTGGTATCAGAGCTTTGGATTCTAGGGTTTCACTGCTCCAAACAAGTCATCGTGGCATTTTCCCTAAAACGTTTTTTCTACGAAGTTTCAGATGCTGAAATTTTTAGGGTGCGAAGCCAAAATCTTGAGGAAGCTTGTATAAATATTTTAGAGCTTGGTTCGCAATATTTTCAAAGATATGATCTGTGGAAGTCAGGTCTTTTTTCAGGCTCCTAAACAGGTCATCATGGAATTTGCACTATAAATTTTTTCTACGAAGGTTAAGAATCTGAAATTCATATGGTGTGAAGCTGAAATCCTGAGGAAATTCGTCAAAAAATTATAGAGCTTGGTTCGCAACATTTTTGGAGATATGATCTGTGGAAGGTAGTACGTTTTCAGGCTCCTGAATTTCATCTCAAAGAGGTGATCGTGGGAAAATTTCAATAACTCTATCTCTGGGCATCGGATTGGAGTGCCGTAAAAAGTGGTTGCAATTAAACAGACTTTAGTTTCTTGGCCATCAATTTAAGAGACAAATGAAAAAACAGGGACACGTGGCAAGTCGTACAAGTTAGTTCTACTGAACCAGTCCATAATTAGGTCATTGTGGGAGATTGGACACAACTTTGTCTTGGAGAATCCAAATTAGGTCAGACCCGGGACATTAAAAGAGAATCAGGAGGGATACTTATGCCAACTCTCAGATACAGAATATTTCAACCAGAGATAATAACTCGAATATCGAGCCTCAAAATCAAGTTAAAGCTTCGTGTATTTCTGCTTCGAATCGTACAAGTCTTGTTTGAAGAATCAAGTTGAATTGATTCCAAGGGCATATTGAAGAATTTTTTTCAGTAATGGGTTCTATTATGCCTCCAAAAAATAATTCCATACCCATTAAGCAATATAAGATATCAAAATGAGATATGAGATATCAAAATTACGGTACCAAGTGCAACAAATTTCGATCTTACGAAGAGCAACCGAAGATGACATAGATTGTTTAAAAGAAAAAATGGAGGCTAATTTGGATGGTTTGAATGATCAAATAAAATCTATTATGGATGATAAATTAGTGGAATATCACAATGAGCATCAACAACAAGTTCTCCAACTCTTAAAGGATAACCTAACTTTGGTGCAAAATAAAATGAAACAACCGAAAGATCAATATCACATCGAAAGAAGTTATGAAGCAGTCACAGAAACAAGAAATCGACAAGTATAATCAATTTCAAATTATCTCAGCAAGTGGAAGAACTTTCCCGTAGAAGATTCCACATGGGAGGATGAGAATTTTATACAGAAGCATCAAGAAACAATCAAGCGTTGAGTACAACACTTGTTTGAAGGAGAGGGGCATGTTAAGCCCCTATATTAATAGTGTAGTCCCTTATTATGTTAGTCTAACCCCCCTTATCATTATTTTTGTACCCCTGTAACCCCCATATTGTTATTATTGTGCGATTAAATTATTATTGTTAGGTCAGCTAGGATTACATTGTGGCCCCACTAGGATTACATTATGGCCCCATGGACTCCTATATATAGAAAGGAGCTTTTGTCATTTGTATCATCCAAGAATTGTTCATTTATGTAATGTATTGGAGGTTTCCCCCTCGAAGTGGCTCATTTCTAACGCATTTATATCTCTTTTCTTCTCTTTTTGGAGTTGGTTACACAACATTCCTATAACTACATCATAAACTCCTATTATCATAGAGTACAAGGATAACTTGGTCTTACATACACCCAGGTCCATCTCACAAACATTTACCATCTTTCCTACATTTATTTTCATACCACATGCCATTTCTACATGTCTAAAATCATGTTGAGCAATTGATTTGTGTTTAAACCTTGATAATGCATTTAAAGAAATAAAATAATCAATATCTCCTGCATCTATTAAAATGAAAAAACTCATACCATCAATATTACCTGTGGTTTCCAACACAGTGGATTGGTGTTCGACCTGACGATTGGTCACCGCTGCATGGATGCGATGAACCTTCCCCAGGTCCCCTACCGTAGCTTCTTTCTGAGTTGATTTGGTATTACCTGTCTTTTGAGGGCAATCCCTCTCGTAGTGAGCACCTCCACAAGTCCAACACCCCCTCTTAGGAGCTTGGCTTCTATTATTTACTGAATTAGGAGTTGGCCTGGAACTCTGTTGGAAAGAGCCAGACTGTTGGGATCGATGCTAAGGTGGTGTGACTTGGTGTTGTCACATAAGACGATGATGTTTTTTTTGATGAGCTTGCTGAGGTACCCTCTGCAGCTGTTGAGTTGGATGCCTATATGGTGTTCCGGTAGACCACTTTTGATGATTGAGCACAGGACCCCTTTGAAAATTTCTACGTTCCGTACTATTCCCATTGGTTACTCCTGATCCTATGGGCTTGTTTGTCTTATTAGGTCCACTATTCATGATCTCCTCCTCTGTGATAATTTATCGTTGAACTTCCTCGTGCAAGGTGCGAGGCATTAAGATCCTAAACTTAGCCCGGATGTTACCATTTAATCCATACAATTTTTTTTTCACCTTGAGTCTTTCTGTGTTTAAGTGAGGGGCATAATGGAGTAATTCCATGAAATGAGCCTCATACTCCGGTACTGAGCGACTCCCCTACTTTAATGCATTGAATTCATTTAATTGCCTCTCAAGAAATTCCTCTGATAGGTAGCGTTCTCTAAACTTTTCTTCAAATAATTCCCAAGTTACTGCTGAGATATCCATCCCTAATTGAGGTAATAATGTCTTCCACCAAATTAGTGTGTTTCCATTTCGCTGGAATGTACCCATATTGGCCTTCATGTTTGAGGTGTACTCTCTCAGTGTAAGGCACATAGTCATGTTTTCTAACCATGCCTCTATAGATTGACCATTTGTGGACCCCCAAAACTCTGGAAAATTTACCTTTTCCAATTCTCGACATACATCATTTCTTGTAGTGTTTTGGGGTGTTTCATTTTGTATGACTGGTCCTCCATGATCCCTTTCTATATGGTTTATTAATGCCTCAAACATGTGTTGGAATGATATCATTAAGTTTAACACTTCCTCAACTGGTATTTGTCCTTGTGTCGTGATGTTTCCTCATTAATGGATGGGGTGGAAGGGGTTGTCTATTGTGGTGGCATTACGTTGCACCCTCTAGTTTCCCCACTCCTTCTTGTACTTATTCTAACCATGGTTCACCAATGAAACTTGTCACAATTTAACACAATTTTTCTTATAAGATAAAGCCAATCAATAAAATCTATAACCAATATGAGAAATTCTATAATTTATTATTATTATTATATATTTCCAAAGGAACCATTTATGAATTTATAAGTTCTTGGTGATTTAATTTACCTATTAATTTCAAACCTTCCTATAAGAATTAATCATAAGAATACAATTAATAGAAATTTTCATAGTAAGCTTAGACTACATTATGTCATGTAAATTATAGAGGTGGTTGGTAGCATTATCATAACATAAACTGAGATTGTCATTAGTAAAGAGAGAGAAAACAAGTTTCTAATTGTTTTATGTTTTCAATAATCGAATTACAACTCTAATATTAATAATATCCATAGATAAATACCACGTGAAAGGACATGTGTTAATAATGAAAGAATATATAAGAACAACTTTTATTATTTATATGGGAAGATAATTAAATAATTAAATGAATGTAATGATTATGAAATGTTAAACTAATCTAACCATGTAATTTAAATGACTAGAATGTCATAGGCATTAGTGAAATAGTTACTTGGGACATTGTTCACCTTATGGTAAATAAGAAAATATACCAAGAGTTATTTCCCACCATTTGTTTTGTGATTCTTTGCATAAAATAATTCTATGAGTAAAATATAAAATTAGTAAGTTGTAAAATTACTAGGCTTGAAATAATTTCCACTTACTACAAAATTTATATGCCACACATTGCCCCTTTAGGATCCAAATTTATTTAACAATAAGTGTGTCTAAAATGAACTTGTTTAATTTAATTCCATACAAATGGTTACATGTGCAATTCTAAAAATGGATATCATCGAACCCACCAATAACTATCATAAAAATTTATGAAAATGAAAAATATATTTTAAAATTTTTACACTCTTTTAAATATAAAATTAACATTCCATATATTTTTTTTATAAAGTTCCAATATTTAAATGACAAATTTAAAACAAAAATTCAAGTATATATATATATATATATATATATATATATATATATATATATATATAACCTTCCTCCTGCAATAATAAATGTATCAGATTATGGTTGTGTAATTCACTTGGCAGAATTGAATTCCTTTAAATATGAATTTATACTTCAAAAATTGTTTCCAATAAATACATAAATTGCCACAACCATATAAATTAAATTGATACATAATTCCATGTTGAGATGCACATCCACTGGCATTCAAACACTAGAATTCCCATATAGGTATTGAAGAAATCTTTTGTCTTTTGAGTATTATGAATCAAACTTTCATATTTATAGTTTTTAAACCTTACAATGGCATGCATAGAACCACTGTTTAGATAGGTGTTGAGTTTCTTTGATTCACCCGGTGAGGATTAGATTTAATAATAGTATTTAGATTTAATATTAAAATTGACATGAACTATTGTTATAATTATTATTATTATTATTATTATTATTATTATTATTATTATTATTTCAATCCTTGATCTCATACACCCTCATTCTTCCCAACATTCACCTAAAAATTGTTGCAATGATATGACTCATAGAAATGGAAAAATAGAGGATGACAATTCCTCTTTCCATGGTTGATTTATTGGTAAATTATATGTGTCACGTAGTGTGTTTAATCCTATTCTATATATATTATTTTTATTTTGATTTTAAATTAAAATATTAAAAATTATTTTTCATAATTTTTTTTTAAAATAATATTTATTTTATTATTTTATATTTCTCAAATTTAAATAATATATTCTAATTTCTCAAAGTATTATTTTCTATTTATATCATGTTAATAAACCTTACACTTGTGTTGAAAAGGCAATATATGCTTGCAAAGAAAATTTAAACTCCATTGTTAATATATACAGGGCGCCTTGAAAACTCTCCTTATTCAGAATTGTTTTCACCTTCTCACTGGGATTCCCTTTCTTTAGAATTTACACAAGAATGTTGTAGTATTTTGGGTCAATATTACAAGAGCCCACTTCATGTAACTATCTCAGCAAGTTGTCATGCCCTCCCTAAATTATTGAAACTTTCCAATGTTATGGCCAACAAAAATCAAGACTGGCAAACTATGAGACACTTGCCTGTGGAAATTGTGTTAGGTAGGGAATTTCGATTCCATTCTATATTTTCTCATCCAGTATCACTAAATCAAAGCATTGAATAAAATCCTCCAATGTCGATTCCATGTGATCATGTGCTTTGCAAGCAGTCTATAGTAAAACTTTCAAAAGGAAACACTCGAAAATTGAAGTGCCCTTACTGCCTTGGAAAAGCAACTGTAGCACAATGTAGACAACTTTACTTCAGGAAATTGAATGTAGTAAAAGTTAACAAAAACAAGAAACTGTGTTCTATTGGTTGATCCATGCTGTTGGATTCCCTAGCAAGAACAGGTGTAATAGAATTGCAGGACTCATTTATTTTGTATTTCATTGGAATTAACATATTGCTGGAGACGAGGTCTAAAAATCATGTAGATATTTCTTCTCTCCTCAAGCCAGCTTTAATATTTGGTTATATTGGTCATTTAAAAAATATGATCAATCTCATGGAGCCTCTCTCTAATTGGGAAAGCATGTGAATATTAAGTGTCCACGAGAATTGTGTATTGCAACATCAATTTTTTTGTTCAAATTTGATGGAAATATTGTTACTAGCTTGGTATTTCTGGTTCTAATGAATTTTGTAAACGAATTAATACTAATTTATTCCCTGATTTTCTATTTAGAAATTTAATTATGACCAGATCCGAAATTTTAATTATGACCAGAAGACTTTAGTTAACTAGATCTGGAGAAATTTATGTTTCTGAAATTTTAATTATGACTAGATTCGAAAAGATTTTCCCCATGTAATTCAGGGTTAAAAGTATCCGCTAAATATTCTTGCAATAATTATTGTAGGTAAAAACTGGGGTTAAAAGTATCCGCTAAATATTCTTGCAATAATTACTACGAGTAAAAACTGATTATAAGAGAATGAAGAACATGTATAATCAAATTCGTTGTAAATCCCTTGGGAACCCTTGGAAATTTGCTAGAATTTACGAAGAATATGAAATATGCTGAGCAACAAGTGAAGGAAAAGTTACACACAAAATAGGAAAACGTTTGCTGGACATCGTTGATAAGTGAGCTCCTCTGTAAGAGTACAGTGAAATTATAAATTCAACTTGTAGAACTATCAAAGCATGAAAGAGATCATTTCCTGTCTCATTGATTTTGAAAATGGTGAGTGCGGAAGGTGAGGAGTGATTCGTTCATTAGAGATCTCTCATGAAGGCTTCAGGGATTGCTTGCAGCGTTAATGGTTTCTTAAGGTCCTAAGCTTTCTCTCAATGTCATCGGTTAAAAGGGGCTCACTTTTTCATAATTCTACCTAATGGATTTATAGTTGGACAAGTTACAAACTCCCATACTTGAAATTATCAAACTAATGAAACTGAAAAAAGAGGGGTGTTCTTTCAAATGGTATATTCCCTTCCCTTACACTCCTCATCGATCAATAAAGCCAACAGTTGATGTTGTACATAAATAGAAGTTTCGATAAGCATTGGGTATGAAATGAATAGTAGTGACCCTATAAATATGGTGAACAGTGTTATGTTATAATATATATATATATATATATATATTATATATATATATATATATATATATATATATATATATATATATATATATATATATATGACTATGTGAGTGAAAGAGGAGGATTTTGCTGCCTTGCTTGCATTATTTTCACTTCTTCTTTTTTTAACTTTCTTGCATACATTAACTTAAACTCTATTTACAAATTCAATTAGAATATTTATGAACATTATTGAATTGTTCAATTAGGAATTTGGGTTACAATGGATAAGAGGCACTGAGGCGAATCCACATCAGAATTCCATCAATAACATATCTTATCAATAATAAAATTGATCTGCTTCAAAAGATGATTTAAGTAGTGAATTTTTCCCTATCCACTTTTATATTATCAGACGCAAATATTTATATAGGATTACTTTTTTACCATAAGGGATTTTTTTTTAATATGCAATATTTTGTTTTTACAAGAATTCATAGTGGCACTTACGGAAAGTAAGTTTCAAAGGGTCCATAGGTCCTAAAGACTAAACCTAAGCTCTGATACCAAGCGTAGGGGACAACCCTATACATTACTATACCATCCCTATGCTTTAAATTTTTTTTTAAGGAGATAATACAACAAACTAGGAATTAAACCATAAGCATAAAAAGTTGGAAACTCAGAAAAAATAATCACTTATATCAAACATCCATGAATTTAACTTCATTACACATACATCTATTTTACATGTTAATTATAGGCATAATAAATTCATATAAAAATGACATTATAAATAACACAGGTACCATTGACTCAGAGACAAGATCCAAACTTGACTTGCCTCTACTTGAACTCCATTGTTGGCATCTAACTCTAAGCGTGGATGTTTTTGTGCTTAATTCGAATGTAAGAAACCACTGTTTTACCTCCCAACCTACTCCTTGGGTACTCTCCTTCCTCGTGGACCCCCGAGCTGCAATGGGGTTGTACAATGAAGGAATGCGCTAGCTGGTAGAGGTGAACACTCCTTGGGTCAAGAGTCCCCTCTCTAAAGTCCTCTACCTCACCAAACTTAGCTATAGCTTGTAACCACTAACAACGGCATAATCTCCTCCATCCAACAATATAGTAAGGAAAAAATCCATTTCCCTTGGCTTTCACCTTCTTTTATAGAAGGCTTCATAGGTGACACTTGTCATTTCATGCATAAATAATTATTTTTCCTAATCCAAAATTTGATTATTCACCCACCCATGTGTCACCCTCTCATCAAGACTCTCCAAAAATCATTTACTTAAATATTAATTTAAAATAGTATTTTCCTCACCCTAACAAGACTTCCTATTTCCTCTCCTAGTTGTCTCTTGATCCCCCCTTTCCTACTCCTTAATTTGTGTTTATTACTAAAGTTAACTGATAAGTCTCAAATTTGGTCCCCTTACTACCTCCTAATTTAACTCAATTTTCATAGGGATATTATTTTTTTGGCTCTTGCCACATGGAGGTTCTCTAAATTTCTCCAATTTTAATTTATTAATGATATTTTAATTCATCACCCTCTTCTCTTAATTAATTTTTAAACTGTTTTATGATTAATATTTATACTTAAATCTATGTTGCTCTTCCCCATTTTGTGTAATTAAGTTACTTATGTAAATTATCCACTTAATATTTTTTTCAACATGGAAAGAGGTAGAGTTCTCAAGGAAAAATATTTTATTTCTTCCTATTCTTCCCTTACCCTAAGTTTTATTATTGATTTAATTTCCTTGGTTCTAACAACATATATCACTTGATATGAATTAGTAGGATTTTCATATATTGATTATATTTATTAGTTTCTTTATTGATGTCGATGGTGTCAAGTTGGTCATGGCCTTCAAGAACCTCCCTAATTTCAAAGTGTGTCATGTGTAACATTTTATTTGTGATGCCAAGTGTGCCAAGTCGGTCGTACCCTTCAATAATTTCTCTTGGAACTCCAAGGGTGCCATGCCACTTTCCCTTCAAGCATCGAGTGGCTACGAGGGGAAAGTATAGGTGCAATGACAGAGATCGCTAGCATCTCTTATGTCGCCTGCTATAGTGATACTAATGGTGCTAGGGACCAAGGAATCCGCCTTGATGTGTACCCACCAAAAAATCCTTGTGAGCGACCAAAATTTGTGAATTCCCCCCATGACATCATGATCTTGAAGGTGAACGTGTTTTGACCTTTCCATCCTAAGTCACAGCGAGAGTGCTAGTAGGTGAGATCAGGGACACTGTCCCACCCCTCCCATGTTGTTCCATCCAATTGTACAACCCCATCATCCATATGTGATTCATTCAACCACGAAACTAACATGCTCCTGCAACTAATGAAATATCATCAGAGTATATATATCAAGTTTCAAACTAGACTTGGAATTTCAAAGACAAAATATTAATTTATATCAAACCATATGTCTTCAACTTATCATATGCGAGTGCATCTAGTGGTTTCCTATCATTTTCAATAATCATCAGTAATAAAGTTTCTCAGTGTTATTTATTATCATAATAGAAACATCAACATGACCTAGTCATTCACATCATTGTTCGTTTTGAACCAGAACTTATGTAAGTAGCTAACATGGGGGACACATCCATCATGATTATCCTAATCATAAAATCAATAGGAAAATAACATATGCATCAAAGCCATAATCATCGTAACATCAATAGAAAACATACATATCCATCAAATTTATCGTCGTGATAATATCAATAGAGAAAATGTTATCCATTAATGTTACAATGATATCAATAAAGAACGTACATAACCATTAATGCTATCATCATCATAGTATCAATAAAGAACATACATAACCATTAAATCCACTAATAATAGAGTCATGTGTCTGGATCCTCAACCTGAGGTCCTCAAAGAATAAAATGCGGGCCTTAGGGCTAAATAATGTTAAAATTCATATCACTATCAGTCAACTAGATTAGGGCACTACAATATCGAGTAATAACCAATTCCTCCACTTAACTGAAGTCTTCTGGTCATAATTAAAATTTTGAATCTGGTCATAATTAAAATTTCGAAAACATAAATTACTCCAGATCTAGTTAACTAAAGTCTTCTGGTCATAATTAAAATTTTGAATCTGGTCATCATTAAAATTTCTAAATAGAAAATCAAGGAATAAATGAGTATTAGTTCATTTTAAAAATTTATATATTTACAGATGGAATGTAGCTTTTATTCGGTTATATCAATATTTGCATTCACATACATTCAGCTCCTCAAGTGCTAGGAAATAGTCTGCTAGAAATTTGATAGCGAATGACATGGATCGGGTCGAGGTCTCATCACCAGCAAAGAGCAGGAACAATATAAAATATGTTATAATTTATTTTGAAATAAATTCTTCTTTCAAAAAATTTGTCAACAAGTCATTATGTATAGCTTTTGGATGTTTCCTTCTATCCTCTATACATTGGTAAATCGTTTTATCAAAAATTGACTCGCTTACAAGTTACGCAAATGTGTAATCAATAAAATCCACCTTGATCTACAAAAATCCATGTTGATCTAAGAAACTCCATGTTGAATATATTATCAACTTCAACTTGATAATATGACCCCTGCAAATTCAAAATTCAATGACCGTTGATAAAATCGATTGCACGTTTTCTATAACGTTACCTCTACAACATCACATGTAATAAATGCATAGTTTATGTTTTATCTAGTTAGACTTCAAAAATTTTACATGATTCTTCCAGACAATTTATAAATTAACTTTGATCAATGAGGAAGTAGACATGGTAAATGGACACACCCAGAGCACTAAGGCATTATGCAGGAAAAAGGTTAATACACATTATGTTGGAAAAAGGTTGATTGGCATTATGCGGGAGGAAGGTTAATTATATATATATATATATATACACTTAAATTTTTCATTAAAATATTGGAACTTTATTAAAAAAAATACATAAAATTTTAATTTTATATTTAAAATATTATAAAAATTTAAAATATAATTTTCTCATTTTCCTAATTTTTTGTGATAGTTATTAGTGAGTTGGATGATATCCAATTTTAGAATTGCACCAATAATCATTTGTATGGAATTCAATTAAAGAGGTCCATTTTAGACACAATTATTGTTAAATAAATTTGGATCCTAAAGGGACAATGACTGATATACAAATTTTGTAGTAAGTGGAAATTACTTGAAGCCTACTAATTTTAAATTTTTCTCATAGAGTTAATTTATGCAAAGAATTGAAAAAAAATGGTGGGAAATAACTTTTGGTAGATATGCCTATTTACTAGAAGGGAATAATGTCCCAAGTAACTCTTGCACTAATGCCATTCCAACCATCTAAATTACATGGGTGTACTAGTTTAACATTCTCATAATAATTACATTTATTTAATTATTTAATCATTTTCCATTTAAATAATGGAATAGATTATTATATATTCTTTCATTATTAATACTTGTTCTTAAATATTTTATATACTAAGGTATAACATTGTATCATACCATACAATTTTAACTATACAAGCACTTATATATAAATATCTATTAATGTAATCCTAAATTATCCACTATTTGGAATTGCCATCCTTATCAAATATACATGTAATTTTATAATTTCCCTATTATTTATAATCACCATATTCTACTCGTATGTTGTATAACACAATATTTATCTATGCTTATTATTAATATTAGATTTATAATTCCATTATTGAAATCATAAAACATTAGAAACTTATTCTCTCTCTCTTTACTAATGACAATCTCAGATTATGTTATGATAATGTTATCAACCACCTGTATCATTTACATGACATAATGTAATCTAAGCCTACTATGATGATTTATATTAATTGTATCCTTATGATTAAATCTTATAGGAAGGTTTGAAATTTATAGGTGAATTAAATCATCAAGAAATTATAAATGCATAAATTGTTCCTTCAAAAGTATATAATAATAAAAATAAATTATAGAACTAATGAGATTGGTTATAATTTTTAATGATTGGTTTTATCTTATAATGAAAATCATGTTAAATTTTCGTAGGATTCATTGGTGAACCATAGTTAGAATAAGTACAAGAAGGAGTGGGGAAACTAGATTTCGCAATGTGGCACCACCACAATAGTCAACTCCTGCCACCCCACCCAATGATGAGGAAAACATCACAACTCAAGAAGAAATTTGAGTTGGAGAAGTGTTAAACATAATGAGATCATACGAGCACATGTCAGAGGCAATAATAAATATTATGGAATGGGAACATAGAGGACCAGTCATACGAAATTAAGTACCCCGAAAAAATACAAGAAATGATGTACGTCGAGATTTGGAAAAGGTAAAATTTCCAGAGTTTTGGGGGTCTACGAATGATCAGTATGTAGAGGCGTGGTTAGAAAATGTGGCTATGTGCTTTACCCTGAGAGATTACACCTCAAACATGAAGGCCAATATGGATATATTCCAGCTAACAGGAAACACACTATTTTGGTGGAAGACATTATTACCCCTATTGGGGATGGATCTCTCAAAAGTAACTTAGGATTTTTTTGAAGAAACGTTTAGACACTAGTACATTTGGCAGAAATTCCGACACTTGGTTTCGACACTTTTGACCAAATGTCAGAAATTTCCACAAATTTTTTCAACTTTTTCAAATCCTGCCCGAAACCGTCGCTATACCGACGTTTAGAGACAAGTGTCGCAATACTGACACTTAGACAAGGTGTCGCAATTACGACATTTGGAGGAATCCGTCTCAATACCGAAACTATGCCCCAAAGCGTCGCTATTGCGACGACTTCCTCCAAACGTCGTAATTGCGACACTTAGACTAAGTGTCGCAATTGCGACGACTTCCTCCAAACGTCGTAATTGCGACACTTAGACTAAGTGTCGCAATTGCGACGTTTGGAGGAAGTCGTCGTAATAGCGACGCTTTGGGGCATAGTGTCAGTATTGTGACTGATTCCTCCAACTGTCGTAATTGCGACACTATGCCCCAAAGCGTCGCTATTGCAATGTCTTGCAAAAATCAAATGTAAAAATCAAATGCGTGGTCATTTGAAATGTGCGCTCATTTGAAATGCAAAAATCAAATGTAAAAATCAAATGCGCGGTCATTTGAAAGGAAAAAATCAAATGTAACTGAGGAATGAAACTACTTTCTATGAAGACAAGTTGAGGAATCAACATCGAAAGCTAAGGTCCTGGTCTCGCTCAGCTAAGGGGTGAAATAAGCACAGGTCTAAGGTAGAAATCAAACACAAGGTCACTTCATTATCCAGGACTGGAGGAGTCAGAAGGATATCTTCAATGACATGGGTTGTGTTTTGCAACGTACCTGATGATTGTCCCTGCTCGGTGGAAACAGAGTTACCATAGAAAAGGGTATGGTTTTTGTAATAAACAGTCGAGGTAATGGACAACTTGGTAGCATCATGGATGCGTGCCTTATAAAAAACTTGAAAGAACTAATCACGTCTTGACTGTAACCTCAATTTCTTCTTCCTATAAACATTGGGCAAAGAAATTCGTCAATGGAGCTCGTGGTACCCATGATATGATGAGGGAGCTCTTAAGTCGGGTTATATTCTCTCTACAGCTACTAGGGACTTTCCATTCATCTACTGTCACCAAGCAGTGGGTGAGGACAAACTCATGCAAGTGCACAAGTTTGGAGTATCAAGAAATTTGAGGCTGAGGTACTGAGTAAAATAAGAAACACATTGATATGAGTTCATCCAATTGAAGATGGGATGGATCAACTATTTCGCATTGTGAAATGTACTATAGATGCAGATCCAAAAAAATCTACAACTTTATAATTTGTATTACAGGTGCAGATCCAAAAAAAATTCAATTTTATAACTCGAGAATTTCCAGATCTACAAAGATTTGGGCAATTTTAAAATAGAATCAGCAACTAGTCGATTAGATGGCTCGATCACTACCAGAAAAGAACAAAGATTCAAAACCAGATCAATAATGGTTGAAAGAAACTATATGCCCACTTGTATGGCTCAAAGAAAACTCCAAATTTACATGGTTATCTGGGCAATTTTACATTTTTAAATCCAAAATTGAAAACTCATTTTGTTTAAGATCTACAAACATCTGTAGAATTTACAACAAATATTTCATAGATCTACAAATATTTTCAATGAATTTTAGATCTAGAGTATATTACAACAGATCTAGGGTTCTTTCAGTTATCTTCCAGTGTTGAATTTTTCTCCCACAAAACAGAGTCCAGGTAGGGATAACAATGCAACTTATGAAACAATCTACGTGGATAAATGTGTCTTATCTCTTCACCAGTCATGCATGCTTTATTTACCATGAACACCTCTGATTTGATATTCATTTGCTGCTTCATCCATTTCACTTAGAAAAAGGATAAGGATATCCCATGAAGTGCACCCTTTTGGTGTCTAAAACTAGCCCAAAGTCCGCCCTTATAACCTACTAGCAGGTGCTCTATATGTTGTTGTCCAGCAACTACAGACACATTAGATGAAGAATTTGTGGATGGATCAATAGAAGAGTTCACAAAAGCACATAAAGGAGAGCCTGTGCTGGGCATAATTAAAAGCAATAACAATCTATAAAGCTACACTCCTCAGAGGAACCATGGAGTGAAGAGTCAAAGACAAGAGAACCATTAGCTAAGGTTGTTGTAAGGTTGTTGTATACTAATTTCATTTGGTTGTTGTATATTGTTTGGCAAGGAGATTAGAGTGCCTTTGTCAAAGTAAAACCTGCACGAATTTTACATATCAGGAGTTGCAATCTGCTACTTCTGGTTTTTCAACAGGTTGCATTTCTAGATTTCCTCCTGGAGTTTTTCATTTCTACGCTTCTATTTTGAATGGGAAATTTCCCTTGAAATTTTTGTTAACCTTGTGAACTCAATTCAGTTATACAACATCCTTATTCTTGCAGGGAATTTTATAGGAAGAGGAGGCTGCAGTTAGCCTCTCTGCAAATTAAATCACTAGAAATATTAACTTGACTGAGTTAAATTATCTTAGCAATGCTGTAATTTAGTAATATGGATTTTCATCTTACATGGCACTGGGTTCTACTGGGAACATATTTTCCACAAACGAAAAGGAAGTTGCTTCACTTGTTGGACCTGGATCACCATTGGAGATGATCAAGCGTATTTCAGAATTTGGAGCTGAGTTTTTTCTTCTAGTATATATTAAACTTTTGTTGCCATCTATTAGTTGTTTTGAGTTGCTGCAAACTCTCTAGAATTGAAACGGTAATGCTAATAAAATACAAATTGCAGGTAGTGACTCTTAGAAGAGGCCCTTCGGGAAGCATTGTTTACAGGCAAGATATTAGTACTCAATTAAACATTCATATTAGGTCCATCCATCGACGGGGTAAGAACATGCCAGGTAACTTAGGTCTTGCAATATGTTCCAGTAACTATCTTTTCAACTGTACTAAATGCATTACATATGCAATAATCTTATTTCATAACAGAAGCTTGTTGTGCCTGATTTTTGTATTACTTTATTTTGTGTTGTAACATTCCAAGGGTGTGTAATAGACCCACATTTCCAGAGATTCCATATTCTTATTGACTGTAGCTGAGATTTTATGGATTATAATTGAGACTATGTATTTATGATTTTAAATAAAAACATTCATGTTGTTTAGCAGCTTGTTTCAAGGCAGGGGAAACAAGAACATTTTTATTTGTCGTCTCGATTATTGATTTTATTTTATATAGATGTAAATTCATGTTGTCAGCTTTTCCTATTACATTACCAAATCATTCATATAGATATAAATATATGCATATATGTATATTTGAAGAATGTGTGTGGTAAGAGTAGTACAATGAATGTGAGTAGCTAACTGGTTGTTTCATTTTGTAGTTAATACCACCTTCCTTCAGTAGTCTAACGAGGAAGATGCAATGGTTAGAATATCAATTTTTCCCTTATGAAGCAAACTTGATGAATCTATGCATTGACTAGTTATTCAATTAATATCTGCAGGGAAATATCTTTGTATATATTACACAAATTTGGTTTGAAAACCTCATTTGCTGGAAAACCATTTTTATTCAACGATTATATTACTTGGATTGTGCATGAAATGATTCATGTTTACAATTTTGTCAGATATTACGACACCTGAAGCATGAGAATATCATAGAGATGCTAGATGCATTTGAAAGTCCACAGGAGCTTTGTGTTGTGACAGAATTTGCGCAGGTATTTATGATTGTATTATAGCATGTGCATACTCTTTTATATTTCCAGTTTGAAGTATATGAGCATTAAAATTCTGCTCCCAAAGAATTTGATATAGATCATAGACTTATAAATGATTTTGATGATAGGGTGAACTATTTGAGATTCTTGAAGATGAAAAATGACTTCTTGAAGCACAAGTTCAGGCTATTGCTAAGAAACTGGTATTTTAGTCTTTATTTTATGCATTTGTAGCTGCAAGTCAATTTGTGTGCGTGTAGATTTTCTCATTGTTTTTAGTGGTTGGATTAACGATATTTTGGATTAAGCGTGACTTCTTAAAATCTTGTTTCACTGTTTATTATTATTTTTTGAAAATACTTAGTTTTAGGAAAAACATTTCGTTCATGAATATACCTCCCATTTGATGAGGAATGTGGGCATAAAGGGGTATTTTTGATGAAGAGTCTGCCAGGATTATATAAGTAACTTTTTGGAGTTAGGTTAGATTGAGAATTTGAGGGGCAGTTGTGTCTTGTTTGGGAAGGCTTGGACTATCTATAGGTTTAGTCACTGCATTCGATGTCATTTATTTCAAAAGAATTATAATTTTGTTGAATCTCAAGGATTGGTGAATTTAATGGTGAACTGATGGTGGATTTTACAAGTTTACACAAAATATACACTCAAAATGGGAGCCAACATGGCCTTCCTGTTTGTCACAGATCATTGCTTAGTGATTGCAAATATTTAGTTTTGAGCCATTTGTAAGCCTTTGGCATTATATACACTCCTTAGTATTGTATTCAATTTGGATGATTCATTATAGGTAAGTTGTTGATGCATTGCTTGGTACTATTGATAGCTTATAAAACTTAGATTTTGACAAGGTATTTTCTGAAATTAGAGCTAAGCAATTTTTGGTTTCTTAATGATGTGAAGAATATATCTCCTAGGGAATACTTTGGCCTCATGACAAGGTTGAGGTTCCCTTTTATTTTTAGATCTTTATGTTTTTAGTATAATATAAAAGAAAATTATTTCAAAGTTCAAAGTTCAAATGCACACACATATAAGGTAAGCATCCTGTGGGGTATGCTTACCTGAAGTGCCCTCCACTGTCTTTGGCATATTTATAATCATTAGAATCAGCATCCGCTACCCTTAATCCATCAACATTCCCATCAATTTCTGAAATCAATTCTCAACTTCAGTTTATACCTACCCTTCCCCTCCAACTTATCACTCCTACTTCTCCATCAACAACTCCTCTTTCTACGGATTCGCCCCATGAGGCTATGTTTACAGAACAAATTTGTAAAGTGAAAATTCTGTCAATCTAATATTATTTTATGATAAACTGTACGTTTATCTATTTGTGGGCATTCTTAACAACAAAGTTACAAACTTCATTATGAGTTGTCATGTACTGTTCCTCTTGCATACAACTTTATGGGTTATTTGAGGGCCTCTCTGATGATATGCAAATAATTGTGCATACTGTTGTCATTTTTTTACCATAATTTGGCCACTGTAGTTATACTTCAATTGTGTTGTACTGGGCATTGACATCAGAGTGCCTGAAACATGAAAAAGCCACAGAAATTTCTTGTTTCTCACTATGTTTTAGTTCTTGTCAGTATGTATAGTGAACTTCAGTAATGTAATGACTTCACTGCTAAGGTTTAGCATCGTAGTTCTATTGGTTAGCCTATCTTTTCTGACTTTAATGTCTATTTTTCTCCAGGAATGGTTCTTGGTATATGAATGCAACTCTATGTGCACCTGTAATAAGGAATGCCCAAACTGGGTGCTGCAGAAGGGAGTGCAAGTCATAATTGAAGTATATAAAACAAAGCATAAGGTGTTATTTTTATTTTATTGAAGTTCTAGTATTGGTAGTGAATTAGGAGCATTATTGAAATGTAATCATGGTCTAGAATGTAAATAACTTCACTTGTTAATGTCAGATGCATTTTTTCAAAAATCAAAAGCTTGGTTTCAAAATTATCAATAAACCAAGGTGCAACAAGACCCCAATTCTGTTTCAATGTTTTGGTCTGTCTTTCTGTTTGATTTTAGGGCTAGGAAGTTAGAGCTACACAAGAAATTTCACGTGGGACATTCATTTGAGAATACCTTGGAGAGGTCTTAAATGATCAAGAAACAAATAAAAGAGGAGAAAGGTGAATTTTTATCTTGTATTAAATTCTATTTTCCTATTTCTTCATCATAAATGGTTCTCTAACTGAATGCACCTATTGATTACTACCACTGCTTTTCTTGTTTGTTCTAAATTACTACTATTCAGGTATGACAATGAAGGTTTTAGCTATCTATATGATATTGATGCCCATATTGATACAAGTGATTTGATTGATGGTGTACAACCAGATCTGATATATTTTGAATTCACTGCTGATCTGTTTCCCATGGAAGCATATAACAGTTTCTACTGCTTTTAATTCATACTGTATACTATTAAAAGTATAATTTTGCTAGCTTAAAGAAAAAAAATGAAGTCCACACTAAGGAAACTACTTGCCACCAGAAAAAGGCAGCTATTAAAAAATATACATATACAAAGAGAAAAAGGAACCATCAAAGAGGAGATGAATGGTCACATAAAACTACACCAGTGAAAAACACTCAACTCCCACCCTCTATAGTTAATGCCCACAAGCACAACAATATTTTTCAGCAGAATTCACAATCGTAGGAGTAGCCAAGGTTTCTTGTTCCCAAGTTATATGTCCAGATGCATACAAAGCTCTCATTGCAGAGTGATATTCATGAAGTTCTAATTTATGTAGTTTTGCTGCTCCTTTATATTCAGTCAAAGATTTATCTTGCCTCCGGTTTGGACATTCACATGAAGACATAGCATCATCGAAAGAGCTACATACTACAGGTCGTGATGAATGCTTTTGATTTGAACATAAAATATCATTTTACATATAGCTACTACTACTACTAACAACAGAACAATGACAACTCTTAGCTTCCTCAATTGAACGATTTAATCTGTCTTCAAATGAAGACATGCATACACATTCCTCACCCACATGTTTTCTGGGGAAAGGAAAGGTATCTACCTTTTCTAACAGAGGATGTGATGACTCTCCCACTGCCTCATGGTTCCTAGATTTCTGGATTGCTCTCCTTTTCTGAGGAGCAGCCTCCATGTTGAAGAAATCTTCCTTGTATTCAGATTGCATTTGAATGCCTGGTTTTCTCTTTGTAGCCTTTAAAGAGACATGAGATGTCAAAGGGTTTCACAAATAGTAATCTTTTTTTTCTTACTGTAGCACTTAGAAGGCCTGTAACAGTAGTTACATACAGTATCAGCTGTGTAACAGAGGCAGTGTCACCCATCAAGACTGTAAAAATGCTAGGCTTGGGTTGAGTTGGAATTTGCATTTTAATATCTTGCATTTGACATAAAGGTAGTAATTCCTTCCAACCATGGTCCAATTTTCGCTACCAGTCCTGGTCACTAATTCATCAAATGCTTGCTCAAGGACTAAAAAAATATTAGCAGTGAATATGACATTAATCTTATGAACTTTTGTTAGGGGATGAAATGTGTGTAACTGAAAAATATCCGTTGCTACCAAAGATCCTGTATTTGGTTCTTGGTTGTTGGAACCTGATGGAGGTAAGACCCACAATCCCAGTTTTTGAAAACTTTATTGCCCAATCAATTTCACAATCTGGGCAAAGTCAACCCGTTCTCATTTCTTGAACTGGCAAATTTAATAAACCTCCAAACCAAAGTCTGGCAATTCACAATAATCTCGATTTGCAATTTCAATACTGTGTGGAACTAATTCACTTTCCTTCTTAGGTTATAAAACCCTCATTTCGTATAGCCTGCCTTTGTAATAAGATCTGAATTTCATAAAGGTTCATTTCATAATGGTGATCAAATGAGCTTTATTATAAAGTTCGTTTGTTACCATAGGCCCACAAACTTATATCCACTTATGACAAGGCTCCCCCTTTTATCACCTATGATTTTTCCCACTATATATATACATATATATACACCTGTATGTTAACTATTATTTGGTTACGAATCCAATTCATAACATAACAATGTCGTTCATAACACACATAACCAGTTGTTGATTAGACCCCACAGTGCATTTAAAATACCCTTTCATTAATCGTCACCTCCATCCTACGGCTGGAAGGCTATCACCCTACCACTCCATCATCTGACGGTAGTCACGTGACCCAGCTACATGGAGGTTAATTCTCCAAACGCGCATGATATATATGGTATCACAAAACCGCTCAATTACATGTGTCCATCGCCGGAGTATATCGCGTTTTTTTTATAAAAACAACTCACCACCTTCGACCTCGCGCAATACTACCAGGTTTGGATTTAAAAACCGCCTTTACTGTTCAATGATCACGGTTCCACTCCTTGCCTTCAGGGTTCCATTTCTCCACAGTTGAACAAACCTCTCCAATTTACAATCCTCCTTGGTTTCGGATTGTGGTTCTCAACGCTGGTCCAATTCATGCATTGACCATGCTATGATGTTCCAGCACGGATGACCTCATCCATGAGAAGTAGTTGCGATGCAATTACAGGGCCAGAATTTATAATATGGTGCTTGAAAGAGTAGTTGTCGAAAATTCCCTCAAAGTATGGGTCCATCGGTTCTCCTGTATGATGATTTAAACCAAAAATATTTCCTTTTTCAAGCTCCACCTATAGTCCAACCAAGACGTCTTGAGTATCTAGTCCAGAATTTTCTGCCAGAGTCTTGGGCACAACCAAAAGCGCATCAACAAAGGCTTCAACTCCTCCCCACCACAAGCTAAAACCAATCTCTCCATATTGCGCCTCTTCACTCTCCTCAAAGCTACAATCCCTTCTCTTGCAAGAAGATCGAGTGACATAGGATCTATTCCCTTTTGATTGATCACAACAAAATTGTTGTCAGTGCCATCACAAAATTTCTTCTTCAGGTTAATGATCTTTTGAATTTTCTCATCTACTTGTCTTATTTCTGCTAAAACCATTTTCTCCCTCTGCTCTGCATTTGAATAAAATAAACCTACATTTACTTCACTCTTTTCATATTCTAGAGACATTGCATGTCAATTCATTACAGTTTCAAATTCTTGTTGTCGTTTATCGAATAACCCATACTGCAATGACCGTGGGCTATTTCATTTTTTTATATAAAAATTTAACCTGTCATCACTCAAACGATGTATTTTTTGAATGTAGATCTGAGCTCTATTCAAGATTTTCATCGGAATAAAATTATTGATGATTTGAGACAATCCTTCCCAGCAACATCTACTAACGGGAATTCAGAATATTTTCATTTAAAAAAAAAAAATTTGAACCCGCTATCGCTCTTCCGACGTGCTATAAGCATCGGCCTTCATAAGCATCGGAAGACCAATGTGACATTTAAAAAAAAAAAATACTATGTCATCAGAAAAGTGACATTTTCCAACGTTGGAAGAGCAATGTTCCCAAAAGCGACGTTTCCAAACGTCGAAAGAGCGACACCACGAGCATCGAAAGAGCGACTTATGCTCAATTTTTGTATTGTGACACTTCAAAGCGTGGTTAGCCATAATGTCGGTCTTCTGACACTATACGAGCATTGGTATTGCAACACTTTAGAAGCATTGTTAGCCATAACGTCAGTATTGCAACACTTCACAAGCATCGCTAGTGCGACACTTCATAAGTGTCGGTATTGTGACACTTTTGCAAAACGTCGGAACAAGTGTTGCAATATCGATGCTTTATGGAAGCGTCGGAAGACTGACTTTATGGCTAACCACGCTTTGAAGTGCCTCAAACTTTCGCTCTTGCGACGACTAGGTGTCGGAAAACCGACAAATTGGCTGTCGGAAATTGGGCCAAATTTACTAGTGAGAGAATTCTACCTGTCAGAGGAGTTCCTTGAGATGAAAATCAAATGAATTCAATGCATTAAAGAGTGAGAGACATTCAGTACTGGAGTATGAGGCTCATTTCATGTAATTACTTTGTTATTCCCCTCACCTAAACATGGAAAGGCTCAAGGTGAAAAAAATTGTGTATGGACTAAATGGTAACATTTGGGCCAAAGTTAGGATCTTAATGCCTCGCACCTTGCCTGAGGTAATTCAGCGGGTGATCATTGCAGTGGAGGATATCATGAATAGTGGACATAATAAGTCAACAAGGCTCGCAAGATCAGGAGTACCTAATGGAAATAGTATGGAACATAAAAAATTTCAAAGGTGTCCTATGCTCAATCATCAAAAGTGGTCAAAAGGAAATAAAAGAACACCATATAGACATCCAACTCAGTAGCCAAATAGAGTACCTCAAAAAACTGATCAACTACAACAACACCAACTTATGGGACAACACAAATTCACACCACCTCAGCATCGATCCCAGAAGTCTAGCTCTTGCGAACAGAGTTCCAGAACAACTCCAGTTTAGTCGGTAGTAGGAGCCAAGCTCATAAGAGGGGGTGTTGGACTTGTGGTGGCCTTCACTATGAGAGGGATTGCCCTCAAAATATAATTAATACCAAATCAAATTAGAAATAAGCTACGGTGGGGGATTTGGGGAAGGCTCATCGCATCCATGCAGCGGTGAACATTCACCAGGTCCAACACCAGTCCACTGTGTTGGAAACATTAGGTAATATTGATGCTATGAGTTTTTTCATTTTAATAGGTTCGAGGAGCTACTGATTATTTTATTTATTTAAATTCATTATCAAGTATTAAACATAAACCAATTGCACAACATGATTTTATACATGTAGAAATGGCATTTGGTATGAAAACAAATGTTGGAAGGATGGTAAAGGATTGTGAGGTGGACCTAGGTGTATGTAAGACCAAGATATCCTTGTAATCTAGGATATTAGGAGTTTATGAAATAGTGATAGGAATGGATTGGTTGGAACAACATGAGGCACTCCTATATTGCAAAGGCAAGGTACTACATTTCAAATATGATGATGGAAAAATAAAATCATTGAGGGGAAAGAATCAAGGGGTGTCCCTTAGGCTCATCTCCTCCATGCAACTAATGAAATGTAGAAGAAATGGATGTCAATTGTTCATGGTAGTAGCTATAAATGATAAGGGTGATTCTGAAAACCTTGAGAAACATCCAATTCTTGTTGAATTGAAGGATGTATTTCCTAGAGAACTACTTGGGCTACCCCCAAAAAGGGGAATTTATTTCACCATCGACCTTAAACCAGACGTTGAGCCTCTTACAAAGGCACCCTATCCTAGGTCAGCTCCAGAGCTAAAGGAGTTACAAATCCAATTAAATAAATTATTGGACTTGGGGTTCATACTACCTAGCATATCTCCACAGGGAGCTCCTGTGATTTTTGTTAAGAAGAAGGACTTATCTTGGTGATTGTGTATTGACTACCACAAGTTGAACAAACTAATGATAAAAAATCAATATCCTTTACCAAGGATTGATTATTTGTTTGATAAAATGAGGACAGAAACTATGTTTCCACTTTAACTGATAGGTTTATGTTTTATAATAACTACGTTCATGTACTAGACAGACTCTATCCATGTACCAGGAACTCTTTTCATGTACCATAACACTCTATCCCTATACAATAATAGTCTATTCCTGTACCAAAACAGTCTATTCTTGTACAAGGACTGATTCACATTCGAAAATCCTTCATCCCTTAATCTATAAAATCAAAATAATGTGTTTCCAAACAAGAAATTAAAAAGTGCAGAAAGGAAAAGCTCAACTTAGGCGATAATGAAAGAAATCCCAAATCAAATACAAATTTCAACTTGAAATTGTAAATTGCAAAAGTAAATGGGAAACTATCAATCTTAGTGCAAATAGTAAAACTCTTGCAATTAAATAAAATTTTACCAAGAATTCTTTACTCACAACGTCTTTGAGCTTGTATCACTATGTCAAATATATCCTGTGCATAAACGAATTCAACATAAAATAATAAAATTTATTTTGCAGTCATGAATTCAGATAAGAGTGAATTATTCCTATACTTTTTACCCTTAATAAAATGAAATGATTAATATATTAAGGAACACAGTATGAATGTAATGATTTACACAGGTGGGATAATGCTTCCACATAGCTACAATCTATAGAGACCATAGTACACTTGTTGGAAATGAATATTTAAGAAAAAAATTTAAATGTTTTAACCCTACAACCCTAATCAATGAACTTGGCATGAAATTAAAATATCAGTCTTTTACAACATATGTAGTAGTATACCCTCCAATTGATCAAAGGGCAGGGGGTAGAACCCCCAACACTCAGCTCAGCAGCATTAAGGTACAAATAAATGGCTTTCCCCCTTGGCTTGGATCCATAGCTTTTTTTTATACATTTCATTATACCAATTTTGGTTATATTGGTAAAAAAACCATTTGCTCATATTTTCATGATTCACCTCCATATGCGCACAAATCGAGGTCAAACTCAGTAGTTTGGAAACTATGAGGGTTTTGAGAAAATTTGTTAATTTTATTTTGAATATCCACACATGCAGCTTGGGTGTAATCCAAACCCTCGGAAGGTGTTAGAACATCCTTTTGTACAATAACCATATTCGGTTTTCCCCGAAAGTGTGTCGAGATATCAAAGCCCAAAATCAGTGCAGGAATTCTAGTGTTGGCATAGGAACATAACTTGGTGCAATTTTTAGATGCATGTGTATCTTTGATTGTGATTTAATATGACTTCCTGAAAGAACACAAGAATAATCATCAATAATAATTTTGATGAAAATATTATAAAAATAAAGGAAATAGGTTAAATAATGAACAATTACTTGATCATGCTCCAAGTTTAAGATACTAGCCCAAAAATTGCGCAAAATGATAGTAATAACACTGAAAACCATGAGTAATCATAGGGTGATAATGTGAATTAAACATGACAATTCTGTGGCCTAAAAGTCCCCCATGCTGATCCTCTTGCATGTCCTCATGCAAGAAAACCCTCTATTAAAGACCAAATTTAATTAAGACTGTATGGCAAGGGTTTCTTCTTTGAGTCATGCTACATTGAAATAAACTATAGGACTAATTGAGTAAGAGAATTTAGGTAAGTTCCATAAGATGTTGGCTCTCTTTGCATCAATAAGATAAGAAATACTTGCAACCATAGATTTAGTGATGTCAATACTGATCTTCATTATTTCGAAAATAGTAACTAATGGTAGGAGTACCAAAGGAATGCTAACAATCTTGTCACTACAAGGATATAAAATAGGCATCTATAAAAATTTGCACAAAGCATCTCAAGAGTAGTCCAAATAAGAAGATCTCCACTTTCAATAGCCTCATTATTGTAAATAGAAGTGACATTATTTGATGTTAAAGATGGATGGATATAGGGAGAAAGAAAAATGACAAAACAATACCTTCCTAGGATGACCATCTTGTCATTACCCAAGCATATAGTTGAACCTCATATTATTCAAGAAATGTGAATCACCCACACTAAGGGTCCAACATCCATGAAAACCTTCATATTTATGAAATATGCCAACTCCAAATCACATTATTGAAAGGATCTCAAAACCATTATCAGAGAGATATGATAATGATTTCAGGGAAATACACAAACCACCAAGTAAATCATAGTGTAAAATTAACTTTAATATGACAGGCATGGCCCTGCTTCTAGAAGGCATCTATAGCCTCGACAAGGTTTCCTCTTAACCCCACAAAATTCCCATGTCCCATCTATTAGATATAAATTCATATTCAATTGAAAGAATTTACATTTCTTTTTGAAGTTAATTGAAGGCCAATGTCCTGGCCTGGTAACCAACTAACAATAGTGCCATTCACAATAACTTACAAGAATGAACAAGTCGGCTCGTGATGAGACCTCTTGTCTTCCATATTTTCAAATGAAATCCATTACCCTAGCTTGGTGACTAGTAGCGGTAATTTCATTCTCATTAGTTACCATGATCATGGTAGGTCGTCTCATAATGAGACCTCCCATCCCTCAATTAATAATTTTAAAAGAACATCTGATAGGTTACTTAACATGTGGGGAGGAAAATATTCTCCTTAAGAGCATGGGGTGGCGTGAAAAGTTTTTAATTACTAATCTTTATAGACTAGTATTTCTATCCTAAAGATTCATTTTAAAGAACTCATCCTGGATAATGACTTAAAGATTCCTTAACTTTATTGTACCAAGGTTCTCATGGGAGCTCATTCGGGTTTTATAGGAGTGGTCTACCATAGGAGGCTCTTCATCAATACCTTCAAAGAGAAACTTGGAATGGTTTCTTGGATGAAAAACTGTTAGAATGAATAGGATAGAAGTAGGCTTTTAAGCTTATGAATGGAAGGTATTAAATATAAAAATAAAAATCCCCCTAACTTAGCCACTAAATAATATCGGCCAATAATCAAAGTCACTTTATAAATTAGGAGGCATTACGCGTAAATTTCTTGTGACAAGACTTACCACAAGAGTGTATAATATTGGAAATTTCAATAGTTGCGCCTTAGGAAATTTAAGAGTGACGCTATAAAAATTTGATTCCAAATGGATTTATTATTTATTATTTCTATAATACGCTACCATAATTTAAATAGAGAAAGATCTCCTTCAAGTGTAGGAGTACTTCCAATGTAACCATGTGCATACAAAAATACTAAATATACTCACACTCAGGTTTAAAATGTAAACTTCGACGCATAATGGAGTGTGAGAAACCAACTTCTTTACTTGATATGGTTTCAAGAGTTTCCAGTTAATGAGGGAATGAGGTGTGCTAACAATTTTTTGGAACTAGGCTTAAATAGGACCCACATATTCAAGTTTTTCCAACATGTACAAGTCTTCCACCGCTTGATGTTTTCTCTCCTCATATTGAGAATGATGGTTAAGTGAAATTCTAGGGTTTTCTTCTTGGTGAGCTTCAACAATGGTTTTCGAACAAGTTCCAATCATAAATTGATCCTCTAATGTTTTATGGATTAAAGTTTCTTCCCAAGGTAGATGTTATGTGCTAATAGGGGATTTTTTTGAATTCACTCCTCTCCCCTCTCTAAAAGATATGGCATTACATTCAGTAGGGGAGTGAGTAGGAAAAATAGGTGTTTTAAATCGATGTACAACTTGATAATAAAAATTAGGATTTGGTTGCACAATTGACTGGGACCATAGAGAAGGATAACATGGTGGTGCATTAGACATGAGTTATAGTTGTTGTGGCATAGGTAATGGAGTTTGCATGGGAAATTTCCCTAGAGAGGAGGTTCCAGACCATCCTTGAGGTTGTGGGAATATATGGCTTGAGGGAGAGGTCCAATGTGGCCATAAGGTGGGGTATTGAATTAGAGGATGATTATAAGTATTCCATGGAACTATAAGGTTATAGATCTGAGGAACCTGTTGAGGACAATAAATATTATTCCAAGTATTAAATAATGGAAATTTTTGAGTTATACATGGTTGTTGATTTATTTCCTTACTTGATTATGTTATCACTTAGTAATTTCTCCAATTTCAAGAAAAAAATATTACAAGATAACCACAAACCTACTTCAAACTCTAGGATCTAGCCTTCCTAGGGTTCAGAGAGGGCTCTCTCTTTAAAGTTTTAATTTATAATATTAGGCTAGTTATGAAAGTAAAATTTGGTTTTGGTTTAAAGGGTTTGGTGGGAAAAATATCACTTGGAGATAAGATAGAGAGAAATATACTTTTCCATTGGGCTATGGGGTCTAAATCAAGCTAGCAGCACTAGAAATCAAGGCCAAAAAGGTGCAAATATATTTAGGGCAAGATAGATAACCCTCAGATATTTGGGAAAGTGGTTTTTTTTGAGGTGGTATGATCATGATAAAGGGCACTTCAGGATCCTTTGATCCAGGAAATGGAAGTAGAAGGCAGAGGTCAAACGGGAGAAGGCGAAATTAATGGTTCCTTGCACTGGAAATCAGAAGAAAACATTAAAATGGCAACTAGTAAAAGAGAGGGAGCACTTGACTAATCCTGTAGTAATACTCCTAGTTACACATTTAGATAGAACAAACATAAAATGAATGCATGAAACTTAGAAAAGGAAACAATGACAAGTAGGAAGTACTTCACTCATCAGCTTATCACAGGGATCCTGAATTATGATGCCAATCAGCTTGTCCAGTCTGTTACTTTGAATAAAAACACACAAGAACCTCTAATGTCCAAAAAAATTTCTATATTAATTCCAAAAAATTTATCTCACACAAAAATACTTCAAAGAGTGAAGTATTTATACAAATTCTAAACTAGAATATCTTGAAAAAATATCAAGATTGGTTTACAAATATCTCCAACTATTTTACATAAATAGAACTTAAGTAAAGGACACTCAAAACTAATACATATAATTGGCACTAGTTTTTATGGATAGGTGATGAAAAAGAGGAGAATTCGAATTTTATTTCAACTCTTAGTTGATGATGAGGCATCCAAGTCATTAACTGTCTCCTTTCTTTGTGCATTCTACTCCAGCAATTCTGCAAACTTGGGGTCCAATGATACCTTTTTATTTCTCCATCTGAAATAGATATGTAAAAGGTGAAAGAGGTTATTGTATATAAATATGTTGGTGAGATAAAAATCTCTCATTTCCCTAAAATTATACTCCAGCTGTTCACAATAGGCTCTACAAAATATGTGTAAAACATTGTTTTACAGAGTCTGAAACATAGGTTGTAAAGATGTGCATGTATATCTCATTCTGTAATACTTGTGAAAAAAGTGAGATATTTTTTTGTAGATGGGTCTCTTAGGAAAAACAACCTCCTTAATTTTTGTAAGATGTATTTCGGATTGGCCACAATGGTCTCTTCAAAATGATGACTTAACAAGAATTTTCTGCAAAAAGTGCTTTCCAATATTGTTTAATATTTACCAACCCATAATGGTTGTTAGAAAAGTGAGAGAGGTTTTTGTAGTTGGATATATTAAGAACATAAACCTCCTTCATTTTTTCAAAATTAATCTTCTATTGGTCACAAAAGTTTCCGAAAAACAATGACTTAAACAGGAAATTTGTGCAAAAATGTTCTTTCTTGTTATGTTTTCATCTTTTAACCTTTTTGTTCTTTTAACTATTTTTACTTTCAATTTGGATAAATTTCATTGTTAGTGAAAATATTTTCATCTCTATTTAACCATTACTGCCTCTGTTTTTACTTTTACAGTTTTACCTTGACTTCTTTGTAACTTTGTTTAACTTTCACTCTGACTTTTACCTAATACACTTTAACTCTGATGCTCTTTGACTGTTCTGTTTTCACTGTAGTGAATTCTCATTTCACTTTTACCACTGTGAAAATTTCATCATTCTGATCTCTTTCGAACTTGATTTTATTCTTTATTTATATACAAACTATTTCTTGAGTGAATCTTTTGAATTAAAATATGAGAATTTGGAGCAAACATTTCGAACTTGATTTTATTCTTTATTTATATACAAACTATTTCTTGAGTGAATCTTTTGAATTAAAATATGAGAATTTGGAGCAAACATTTTTGTCAACTAGTATTGAAACTGTTGGCCCAATTCCATATTCTAATAATAACTTGCAAAAATCAAACAATTTGTTAATGAAATCCAGGTCTGCAAGGGAAGCCAATAATGCCTTTTAGGGAACATGGAATATAGTGAAAGGATTTCTAGCCATATCAGGGGTTTTCTTGCAATTTTAACCTTCAGTCTTAGGAACTCTGTTTTTAGGTTTTTTGTACACTTCTGTAAGATTAGACTATTTATAGAAGCATTTTTGGCTTAGACAGGGGTTATTGAATAAAAATAGGCATAATATGGTTCTATCCTTGAATTCATCCTTCAATTCCAGTCTTCAAAATGATTTAAAAATGGCTCTGAGGCATTTGATAGGTTCTGCAGTATCTTTTCTGGTGCAAGACGCAACTCCTCAATCAGTCTTCATAGGTGTCCTTTGGTAAATTTCGGAGATGTCGGGCATAAGAATGGAAACCAGGGGTTTTAACATAGTTTATAAAGTGGGGAGAGGTAATGCAGAAGGCATAGGTTTTAAACAAAGGAAGGTAGAATAATGAAAAATGCATATACAAAGGTTTAATAAACATTTCAGTTGTCTTAACCCTTGGCATTGAATGCAGGTTTCATCAGGCGGGAGGGCAGTTTCAGAATTCAAATGGAAAAACTAGGCTGTGGTTATCGCGCGAGGTTATGGTGGTAAGCGGATTTGATCAAAACTCATGTGATCCAATAAATGGAGGTGACATGGAGGGGAGGATTTTTCGCAAAATCATCTATTTCACGTGCATTTTGGAGCTCAGGTGGTCGGACATGTTTTCAACACGAGATCGCGTTTCAACTGTCGGATGAGAAGGATAAAAGTGAAGGGCTGAGATTTCTCTGGGAGTTGCACTTAATGGGAAGGTGTGGGACCAGGGCTTTCATATATGTGCACATATAGGTAAAACATACATTTAAACCTTTATGAAATATATGTGAGTAAAGGTTTGATTATATAAAGAGGCAGGGTTTTATTCATATGGGGCGAGGGTTTAGTATTTATGAAAACATTGGTTTATTTCAAAGACTTGGGTTATAAAGTATGCGGGGGCGGGGGGTGTTTTATGAATAAGGGACTAAAGCTTTTGAACTTTATAAATGCTTTATTCGATTCAAAACTTTGGAATAATGGTTATAAGCGGGGGTTAATATGTTTTGATTAAAACACATGCAATATGCCCAAATGAAACTCATTGGTGAGGTTATTTTATTATATAGTTTTAAACCTTGTGAATGGTTTAATAACCATAGGGGCGGGATATTTACTTAGTGTTATTTTTAGACCAAAGGGTACTTTATTTGGGTTTTATTTTGACATGTGGATAATAACTTTGGTCCAAAATATTTGTAATAGTGGGTTTTTTTGGGGTATTTAGATATAGGGAATTAGATAAATATGATAAGCTTTTATTTAAGGATTTAATAAACTAAGTTAAAATTTAATATGAAAAGGGGAATGGAATACAAAAAAATACACAATATGACTAAGTAAAGTGAACAAGTAAAGCAAAGCTTGTTTTTTCATCATTTCACAAATTTACTTAGGATAAAGCATTTTTTAGGGTTAATGTATGTTTATGAAAGAAGGAAGTTAATTAGATGGGGTTTTATGTTTCATTTAGTAAGAATGAGTATTTACTTATGAAAATGAGTTAAAATGTATGAATGAGGGATAAATAATGGTAAATCGGGATTTAACATAATAATTTAACATTTTCAACTAACCAGTCATCGAGCCTTGGGTCCGGTCCCAACAGAAGTCAGAGAAATGCTTTGAGCCTGTTTGACTGATAGTCTAAAACACTAAATACTTACATGAGAGAGGAAATTAGTGATTTTTTCCCGGTGATGAATATTACATGATTTTTCCCACTTATTTCTACCTACCCAATATTACTCTAGCATTTTTTCTTCATTTGGCAAGTGCATTTAGGCTTGAAACCTTGAAACATTTATTCTTTTAAAGAAATAAAACTATTTAAATCTACCTTATTTCATCCAAGGGCTCAGATTAAACTGTTGAGCTCCTCATTTTTCACTACCTATCTACTCATTTGTCAAGATTAAACTATCTGACAAATCTTTATTCACTTTCTAAAACATGAAATTGAAAACATGACAAGTTAAGATTAAAAAGTTTAACTTATCATGGATTATGACATTTATAGACACTCTACCCATAAACATTTATTTTTCAAAAAAGGTAAAAGTAGTGGCATTTGGACTTGCTCACTTTCAGGTTTTATTTTGATATTTTTTCTTTTGTGGTCTATATTTTCTAAGTCCTTTGATCTCCTTTTTTTTTAGGAATTTTTACCCTCTTTTTGATGATTTTTTTATTATTTTTCTTTTTCTTTTATTTTTTATTTATTTATTTATTTATTTATTCAAAATATGGGAAAACAAGTTGCAGAAAGCAAGGTATGTACATATTTTACAAGACTATCGAAATTCAACTCAAAATTATGAATCCTATTATTATAGGACCCTAACAGAATCCTTAAATACTTGTAACCCTAGTAGTGATGGGAAATTTATTGAGTGATCCTCCTTGCATTGCTTCTATTCTTCTTGCAAATCATCCAATTGTAAATTTAGAGAAGCTTTTGTAACTCCTATTTTTGTAGCAGAATCCAAAAATTGATAAGAAAATTCTTGAGGATTCTTACCGACCTTGGAGATTCCTCTTGAATACCTAATGAATAATTTACAAAAATCATCATATGGTAAATGAAAAACATCACCTACTCCTATCATATTTAAAGGTTCTAAAAATTTATCTCTGATTCCTCTGAGTAGGAGTGTTTTCAACGTATTTTTTTTTCCAAATGTTTATGTTTTTATTTTTGAAAGTTGTATCGAAATCGCTCAACATAGTCCTCCAAACTTTCATTTTCCAGTTGTATTATTACAAAAATATATTCACCATCTTGGCAATATCCTTGATACTTATCCAATAATACATTCTTCATGTCTTCCCATGTTTGAATGCAGTTCCCTCTAAGGCTCATGAACCATCAGAGAGTTTTTTCTTTTAGGGTAATAGGAAACACTTGCAACCTTTGAGAATTAGTACAATAACCATATCATATAAAAATTACCTCAAACTTAAAGAAGAATGTAGTTGGGTCTTAATTTTCCAAACTGAAATTTTGGTAGTGCAGATGAGGGAATACTATGCATTTGTGCCACTCCTGGATCTTTGATAGGGAATTCAAAAGTAAAAATGTTTGGCATTTCTTACTAAATGAAAAGAGGTTCTCCATGTACTACTTCCAGACTCATTCTTCAAATTTTATTATCAATTGATCAGTGAAATAGGTGCATTGGATGATTGATATTAGCCTCAAACTCCTCATTGAAAAATGCCTCGAAATACCATTCCTCTATTTTCAACAACCTAGTTTATATATTTTGTTAGCACATGGTTTAATAGATGGGGTGGAGGGGGGGGGGGGGGGGGTGTTCTTACAACACCCAAGAAATGAAAAACCTTAAAAAGAGTGTAGGAAAGGTAAAAATTCAAAGAATCAATTCTAAGGAAATAAAATTTGGAAGAAAAAACAGGTAAAGAGAAAACCAAAATGCAGCAAGTTATTGAGTTCAATCCCCTAGGCATGTCCTAGCAACGACGCCAAAATGTTGGGTGTAGTATATGGTAGATTAATGGAACAACATTTAATTTTCAATCCATGAGTTCGTGAACTTCAAGGCGCAATGCTGGAAATGCTAGAGAAGTACCCTAGCAACCTACAAAAAAAAAACCCTAACTTGTGTAGATACTGCTCACGCCACTAGTTAATACAATGACACCACACACCACACTAGAAACTGGACTCTTACTCAGGAAATAACAATAAAATACTTTGTTGGAAAGACACTTCTTAAAGAGAGATAGATAAACTCAAAATTCATACTACTCAATAAATCAATTCCAAAACTCAAAAGATTCGAAAAATATACCTATTCCTCTACTGTGATTCCTGCACTAGGAAAACAGACTAAGTTTTTATGGTAATTTTGTTCTTGTACCGGAATGAACTTGTTCGTGTACTGGAATGATTATGTTCCTGCATTAGAAAAACAGAGAAAATTTGTTTCTATATTGTAATAACTATGTTCCTATACTAGACAGACTTTGTTCCTATACCAGACACTGTGTTATTGTACCATAACACTTTGTCCATGTACTAGAACATTTTGTTCCTATACCAAAACAGTCTTTTCATGTACCAAAACAGTTTGTTCATGTACAAGGACTGATAGTTATTATTGATATACAATGTATTGAAATAACTATTAAATTACAATTTAAAATATTAAATTTACTTAATAAGTATAGTAAATTATATAGCATATAACCTTTTGTTAATTAATTTCTAAATATTAATAATAATAATAATAATATATTATATGAAACTATTACCAATTCAATTTTAAATTAACCAAATTTCTTAAATTCCTTATTTTAGTCAAACTAAAAAATAAAATAAATAAATAAATAAATAATAATAATAAAATATCAGTTATTAATTAATTCTTTTTAATTTTCTTATTCAAGTCAAACTAGTCGTTATTTACAACGGCTAGTTGGAGCATCACTTTATCTATTTAAACAAGTTCATTGCTTGTCCTAATGATGAACCACACTAGCTCGTTCGAAACGTGTCGACAATATATTCTTTGATGTGATTATCACCGAAAATTTTTATATACAATCCTTCATCCCTTAATCTATAAAATCGAAATATTTTGTTTCCAAACAAGAAATTGAAAAGTGCACAAAGGAAAACCTCAACTTGGGCAATAATGAAAGAAATCCCAAATCGAATACAAATTTCAACTTGAAACTGTAAATTGTGAAAGTAAATGCGAAACTATCAATCTCAGTGCAGACAGTAAAACTCTTGCAATTAAATAAATTTTTACCAAGCATTCTTTACTCACACCCTCTGAGCTTTTATCACTGTATAAAATATATCATGTGCATAAATGAATTCAACATAAAATAATGAAATTTAGTTTGCAGTCATGAATTTGTATAACAGTGAATGATTCTTGTACTTTTTACCTTGAAGAAAATGAAATGATTAATACAGTAGGGAACGCAGCAAGAATTTAAAGCTTTACACAGGTGGGATAATGCCTCCACAAAGCTGTAATCTATATAGATCAGAGTACACTTGTTGGAAATGAATCGTTAAGCAAAAACTTGAAATGTTCAAACCTTGCGACCCTAATCAATAAACCAGAAACAATTCGAGAGGAAGCTTCTCATAAAAGGATATATTTTTGTTCTAACGGAAAGTAAACAATAGTTCTTGGTAAATAAATAACACATCCAACATGTGCAAACCCTCATATCTGAGATCACTCTGCCGAAAAAAAAAAGGTAATCACATAAGAGCATTAACAATTTGCACAATCACCATTAAAAGGAAATCCTTACACAATTCATTTTGTACCTACCAAACATTTAGAAAATTTTGGAGAACGAGTTGGTTGGGCCCTATCCAACCAGCTCATTTCTCTTTAAGGAAGATGATTAACTTATGTGAGCAAAATTAACAATACAAAAAATAGACATAAGAGACACATGAACTTGACATTGAATTAAAATCTAATTATTTTACAACATATGAAATATTCAAGCCTCCAATTGATCATATGGCATGGGGTAGAACCCCCAACACTCAGCTCAACAACATCAAGGTGCAAAGAAATGGTTTGCCCCCCTAGCTTGTAGCCATAACTATGTTTTTATACATTTCATGATACCAATTTTGGCTTTTGGCCAAGCAATCCATTACACAAAAAAAAATTGAGGAATTAAATCCAAACTATTTTCCAAAAATTGGAGATCAATACAACCATTATCCCATCAATAAAATTTAGCTTTGATACATATTTTCCTTTTCTTGGCAAATCTGGGCAAGATCCTACAATTATGGAAAAATAGTATTTTTTTATAAAATTTCTTCAAAGACCTACATGTAACTTTTGGAATAATTGAAATATTGGGAAAGCATTCAGTATCTATATAGTTTTTTATATTGATAAAAAACCGATTTTCCCAAAGTTTCGTGATTCACCTCCATCTGCACGCAAATTGAGGTAAACCTTGGAAGTTTGGAAACTATGCGGATTTTGAGAAGATTTGTTGATTTTCTTCTAGAGACCCACACATGCGACCTGGGTGAAATACAAATCATGGGATGGTGTTATCATATCGTTTTGGACAATAACCATCTTCTGTTTTCCTCAAAAGTGTGTCAAGATATTGAAGCCCCAAATCAGTGCACCAATGCTAGTGTAGAATTGCTGGTGCAGGAACAGAAATTGGTGCAATTTCTTGATGCATGTATATCTTTGATCGTGATTTAATATGCCTACCTGAAACAACATAAGAATCTACATTGACAATAATTTTGATGAAAATCTTATCGAAATAAATGAAGTAGGTTAAATAATGAACAATTACCTAATCATGATCCAAGTTTAGGATACTAGCCCAAAAATTGCACAAAATGATAGTAATAGCAATGAAAACCATGAGTAATCATAGGGTGTTAATGTGAATTAAACATGACAATTATGGGGCCTAACATTACCGTATTTTCATGTTTCACACTTACTACATCAGATGCACTGTCAATAATGTGAGCAACATGAATATAAAAAACCTTGTGAATCATCATCAAGATAACATATGTATAGCCCCCCTGAGATTAAACAACATTGATCCTGAGGACCTGATAATAATATTCTGCTCTCATGAGGTCATGTACCTCACATCACTTCTAAAATAACTCTAAGAAGTATTTTTAAGAATAATTTACTACAAAATAGACCATTTTATTTTATTATGAGTTTGAATCCTCCTCATTTATGTGAGAATCCAGTTCTTTAAAAACATATAATTTGTATGGGTTTCTTTATCCTCTTTCTATGAGCTTTCCCGATTCTTCATCTATAACCTTCTTCAACCTTTCTTCCTTCTTCCACTTGCTCCATTAATTTGAGAATCTCTTCTTTCCGTCCATTTTATTGCTCTTCAAATTCTTGAAGTAGTTCTTCATTCCGCTTATCTAATTTTTCAAGATCTGCTCTTAGAGAGACGATCTCGTCTTCAAGGCCTTCCCAATATTGTTTACATTCTACAACGAAATTTACTAATTTAATATGATCCTTGTTATCACATTCCTGCAAATTATCTTAAATATTAACAATCCTTTTCAAAGTAAGATCAAGTGTTCTTATAAGATTGAAAATTTCTTCTAACTCATCTTCTTATGAATCAGTAACTCCATATGACATAAAAAAAGGTCGTTTTATCATCATGTTTATTTTTTGACACATTGTTAGGGATAAAATTACCTGGTATTTCCCCTAATGGGAAACCTTGCTTTGGGTTTTCTTCATGGAAGCTTATCCCACACTTGCTTTGCAATTGCATAAAGAATAATCTTTTTTTATTTTGAATCAGGTATGCTAATAATGATTTCACTCAATGCCTTACTGTTCTTTTTCACTTTCTTGTCTCATGGAGGAATTTTTGTGTAGCCACTGAATACTAGATGCCAAACATCATGGTTCATTAAATTATACTTCATATTTTCTTTCCATTGTTGATAATTATCATTGCTTAGCATAGGCATACCTTTGTTGTCCATTGCTTTTTACTTGCCTCAATCTTATACTTCTAGGTCCGTAGATTTTTAATTTGTTTTCTCTTTAGACCACTTAATTTCACTTTTACCCATCAATGCAAGCTCATTGTTATCATCACTATCATCATTATTTCATAAACAAGGAAATGGGCCACAATTAGAACAAATTCCCATACCTGATAATTCTTTGTTACTGTCTTCTCCATTATTGATCAATAGAACGTGGGGTGCTTCCAAACCTGAATATTTACTGACATATGTAATAGTCATGGAATATTATATATCACTGACACTAACACAATTTTCTGAATCCTTTGTTTGAGTTATCTTCTTCTTTCCCATCATCCCTGATCCACTCCAAGCGGTTAACCTTCAAATGAGTGACCTTCTCTAATATCAATTGTTGGGAGAACTACTAAGAGGCGAGGGGGGGTGTGCGGTGTGAATCAATATTTTAAAATTCGCTTAAACCTTTTAATTTATTATCCATGTTTCTTTATGCTACTTTAGTTAAATAAACCATCGTATGTATGTGACCATGATGAAGACAAATAGAGTATATACAGTTAACTATATTTTCATTTAATTCATATTTTGTTTAAATTGAATCAATGAATTAGTAATTCATTAGACATCAATTAAATAGTAACCATGAGTATTAATAATAGAATAAACCATCACACATAAGAAATACATCAACACACATGAACACCAGGATTTTTAGGTGGAAACCCAATGTGGGAGAAAACCATCGTTGTTTTCATCTTTGTCTTCATATTTATTATAAAGAAACATATTACAATCATGTACTACCACAAAATCATACCTGTATGTAGGCACCCACCTGCAGAAGGCTACAACCTTCTATCATTCTCTAGCACCCACTGGAAGTGAGCTCCAACCCCCTGATCGCGTTTACCAGCACCCACCAAAAGGAAGCTCCAACCCCCTAATCATATTTACCAACTACTACTGGAAGGAAGCTTCAACTCTCTCACTGAAGGCTCCAACCCTGCACACATTTGTGGACCATGTTTCATAATATTTCGTACTAGATCCACCAGACTAAAACCATAAAAGCTATAAGACACTTTTCATCATTTTTTCAGACTGAACCCACTACCCAATAAATAATAATAACAAAACCAGACACTAAACCAAATGAGACCCAAATCAATGAAATCAATATGAAACAACCAAATAAGCTATATCAACTCATATCACTATAAATCCATTCATCATAATACCAAACCACATATTGTTCATTATTGAAACAAGTTCCTGTCACTGGAAACATTGATAAATTATATGTCAAAAATTATATGTTTTTGTTATGTACTATACCTGTGTATGTATGCACTTATCCTTAAGAATACCTATGTACATATATTAGAACACTAATATTTGAGTCTGAATCATTTTCATACTAAAACAATCACTAATAAACATACTGAACCCATCACATATTTCTGAACCACATACACATCATCACATAGCAGTATCATTATTATTAAACATTTCATTTCAAAATTAGTTCAACCCAACCAAGACTGTCAAAGACAGAATATTATAAGAAATACTTCATCGATAGATAACAATAAAAATTAACATAAAAAATTAACCATTATCATTAGCTCATACGCCAAAACCCTAGCATATGTACATGAATCTTATGAATAACTTTCACATATCTATGCGCTTTTCATATTTGATACCTGTGTACAGATATTCCCATACTGCATAATATAAATGCAACTACCGAGAAGAATATCCATGTATGTATGTAAAATCTCTAAAGAAAACCAATGTATAGATATGTAATTACTTAGTCATTCTTTCACTGCAACCATAGAATATAATTCACAACCCTTACTCTCTCATATTCATGTCAGAATATTATTAACACCACAGATCTATTATAGTTCGATATTTTTAGCAAGAAAATCAAACAAGTACATATGATACCATACTTCAAAATTTATTTTGGATGTGTGTCTTTTCCTTGCTCCTTGGTGCACCCATATTTCAGATCAAACCATTCATTAATTGGCCAATTATTTAATACTTAGCACTTTTATCTCGATATCCTTTTATATCTAAGGCCTTACCCAATACCTTGGGTCAAACCCTTAGTAATGTCGATGGTATTCATTGAAGGTATCAAATATCTATTGTCACGCTCATTTTTATGGGCCAATACCATGGCACAGAAACTGTACGTGAATTTTCTTCACCATACTGGCATATGTACGTGGTATTTGTTCAGAAGACCCATGTATACTTTCATAAAATTTATCTTCATCATTCCTCTATCTTTGAACTGATATTCCTTAGTCCAATATCTTTGTCACGTGTATATTGGGTTGTATACTTATCCTGCTACCATCATGCTGACATCTTTATCAAGTAGGTTTCCATCAAGGACAACACATACTCATCCTCGTATAAGTAAGTTTTCATCAAGGACAACACATTAGTCATAATTCCAACATCCTTTTCTCACCAGAAAAATGAATGCACAAATTCATACCCGGAAACAACACCAGAAAATGTTATGGCTCCTAAAGACAACCAATGGGTTGAGAAGAAGCTCAGTGCCTAAGACATCTTGGTATGTTTTGAGTATTTTTTCGTTCGACTCAATATTTAGGTATATACTTATGAAATATGGTCCAATTACCCGACTTACAGGAATATTCAATATACACGTAAAAAAAAAAAAGGTCCAAATACTTAATGTTTAGATCTAGTGGCCTACACATAGAGAATGCAATTTCACAGAATGTTGTAGTATAGGTGAAAGAGAGAATTCAAGAAAGAAACTAAATGTAGAGGGTTGGAAGGACATTGAATCCTAGTATAATTATGAAAAAATATAAAAGAAATCAGTTACAGAAATCATGGAGCACATTTTAAGGATTTCAACTCAATATATTATAGGTGGTGTCTACTATAACATAACATATGTAAATATGCAACTTAAGATTGAATCCAAAAACTACAATTACATAATTTTTGAAGAGAAAAAACACACATGAAGTGAAAAAATAGATTTACATATTATTACATATATCAATGCTTGGAATCACCAAAAACTTGTTCATTACTCTTCCATAATTTAATACATCTCACATGCCCAAATTTGTGAAATTTTGTAGAGCGATTTTGACCTCCAGAATAGAGAAATATCGACCGTTAATCATTAGTTTTTCATCCCTTTTATAGGGAGAACCAAAACAAGAACAACTTACAAAAATATTTGGAAGTGTTATGGTTATTTGAACTACACAATTACCAAAACATGTGCCCAAACTAGGCATCCTAATGATGACATAACAAACTTGATTCTCTTCGTGAAAATAAAAATTCACAAAATTGAAAAAACGACACAAATTTTCCATGATTTCCAAAACAAAATATCTTTGTTTCCAACTCCTTTGACCTCATCAACTCGACCCATGGTCCACTGTTCAAGTTCGCGGTGGGTTGATGAATTGGTCACACTTTTTCCATTGTATCTCCTTCACATCTACCTATCGCTTGACTTGTTGTTTTCTCCCTCTAATTGCATAAATATACCCTTTTTGGAGTTGGTCCGTCTTGTAGGCTCTTCCATCCACCCATATGGATGAAAAATCCTATTAAAATAACAGTGAATAGGCTTTATACAGTGAAATAATTACACTGTAAAAGTCACAAAACAACTCCACAAGATCTTTTAATCTCCATATAGGCTTGTGACCCAAGGTCCTCATAACTCTTTAGAAATGCAATTAAAATCCCTTGTGGGATTTTGACCTTCCTAGTTGGCCCCCTACTCATCCTTGCTACCTCGGATTCTCGAAACTCTTTATAAATTCAATTGGAAATAGTGACGGGCTTCTGGGTCTTCGGGATGGCCCACGTAACTTTAACAAAGGAAAACCTCACCAACGCACCCACATAAATTTTACAAAGGAAAACCTTGCCAATAAATCCCACTCTGTATGAGGGCCCCACATATCTACTTCTTAAAAAAATAGGGGAACACAAAAAAAAAATTCCGATTTTCATCACTTGTTGATCCCTATTCCTCGCATTCACGAGTATTTTGACATTTTATTGGAAATAATTATGGGATTCCAAGATTTCTACCTCTCATTTCCTTCATGGGATTTTGTCCATAGATTAACACTACTCCGACAACTAACGAACTTCACTTGGAAAGTGAAATTGACTAAATGTTGGATTTTGTACATTTGACTCCACCATCTCGGCTCTTTACTTCTCTCTCTACTCTCCCTTTTTCCTTCTCGACACCTTTGCATTCTTTGTGGCAGTCCTCGCCCGACATGTAGTTTAAAATTCTTTTTGGCTTAATGGTCTAGGGAAATGGAGAAATTCCCTTCAATTGTTGTTTTTGTTAAATTTTTATGGATCCATGGTCCCTCGATCCCGTAGCTTTTGTGGAGATAATTTTCTAATGAGTTGCGGGATTGTGGTGTTCCGGGATTTTGAATTTTGTAGGTTTGAATTTGACTACCTCTATATTTTGAACCAAGAGGCCATTTAGAGACTTCTTTATACCATTGGAAAGCTTTGTAAGACAAATTTATGGATGATTTGGTCTGATATATTCTTTGATCTTGTATAAAACCTAAAAAAATAACTTCAAACTATCTATTTTTTTGTGCCAAATCCTCTTGAGATTTATTCAAATTTCTCCATGGTTATGCCTCGACCTTGCTTTCCTTTTTTATTCCCTTTTTGTTTTTCTAAAATTTTCAATCCCTCTCTGCATACAAGAAAAAAGCCCCCTATATTATGAATAATAAAAATAAATATGGGGAGGGTACAATAGGTAGATTGATGTATGTGATATTGTGAATAATGAAATGTATTACACATGAAATGGAAGTTTTGAGTAGGTATATGAACAATATATGAGCAATATAGGTAAACAACATTGTAAGGAAATAAATTGGATTTCGACATACTTGAGAGGTACTACTACTAAGGAATTATGATTTGGAGGTTCAAACATTATTCTATAGGGATATATTGACTCAGATATGGCAGGTGATATATATAGAGGAAAGACCGCCATAGAGTATGCTATTATTGTAGATGGAATATCAGTGAGTTGGATTTCAAAATTGCAAGGCTTGTTTCACTTTCAGCAATGGAAGAAAAGTGTGTTGCTACTACAAAGGCTAGTAAAGAGATGATATAGCCATAGAGGTTCATGGGGGAATTGAAAAAGAAGTAGAAGAATATCTTATTTTATATTTATAGCAGCAGTGACATTCATATTTTTAGGAACTTATTATTTCGTTCTAATACCAAGAATATACAAACTCATGTACCATTTCATATGATCAATTTTGGAAGAGGGACAATAGAAGTTGGAAAAGATACATATTAGGTAGAATTTTGTAGACATGTTAATTAATGTACTAACCAAAAAGAAACTAATTTTATGGTAAGCTTTATTTGTTCTTCAAGAATGACGATCTAGATGAGAAAATGGCTAGGCCCAAAGTTGAAACAATGTCCAATAGGTGCAGTAGTAGCGGAGTTGTTGTAATCAGTCTCCAAGTGGGAGATTGTTGGTTATTGATATTGATTATATTATTTATTTATAGGTCTTTGTTTACTCATTATTATACCCCATATATTATAAAGGGTTATGTGGGTGGGGGGGGGCGGGCTTTCCCCTTACTAGTGTCACCACGAGGGCAAGGGAGGCAACAGTAATTCATTGAATCCCCCCTCAATAGGGTTTTTAGCTTAGTTACCCAGAAAATACCTTTCTTTGAATTTTTTTCCATATAAAATATTGTAATTTGTAGGAAATATAGATCATTCATTATTAGGTCACATAATTTATTGTAGATGTTATGTAAATTTTTTTTCCCCAAGAAGGAAACCCACTTTATGAGGAACTTGTATTTCCACTGTGTATTATTGATATAACATTGTAATTGAGAGAGAGGAGAATATGAGAGAGATAAAAGGAGGTTGTAGTGAATGTGTTGTAGGTTGTATTACCTTCATTGTTTTAGATGGAGAAAATGGAAGGAATTGATATTTATATATGTGGATGTAGCCCAAATCTAGCGAGCCATGTAAATTGGAATCTCCTTTATATTGTTTCATTCTATTTTCTATTTCCACAATCATTTATATTTTTATTTCTATTTTTCAATCCCTAATAGTAAAAATACACACAAACTTCTAACAAGGTAAGGAGACGAAGTGGGAAATTCTCCTAAAAAAGGGAAGGATCAAAAGTGTCAAGCTCCATGGCAAGGAAGAAACCTTGGATGGAATCAACATTGTAATTAGATGGTATAAAAAGACCCACAAGACCTAACAATGGAACATAGTGAGAAGGAAAAGCTCCCCAAAAAGTGTGGGATTGAGAGAATCAAGCTCCATGGTAGGGAAAAAAGGTAGTTCCATAATATCACTCTCGACCTAGTTTTGATTTAATTCACTTACACCAAGAAGAAAAATATTGAATATATCCTCACTAAACAAGAAATACCAAATATGACCTCACTAAAAAAAATCATTAAATATATCCCCAATAAACAATGATTAAATGTATGTCCCAAATAAAAGGATAATAAATAAGATGATGTTTCTTACGTTTCTCTATTTTATAAACCTCTTTCTCATACATACCGACTAATTAAACAAAGTCAACCTCGCCCACCCCACCCTTAAACATGTCTTTACTCACTATCATATTCAGATAAATATCCCATATTTTTTCACTTCTCTATTGTGATGAATTCATTTAATTTTGAATGTATATGAAATGGCATTGCATGATAGAGAGAGAAATGTGGATGTCACCTAAATAGTAAAACTCACAAATTCATGTCTAGATCACTAGATAAGTATCCATACAAGGGATGGTAAGCCTAGATGAGTCATGCTCACATCTATCCAAAGAATTTACATTTGTCAATATAAATTTTATGATGCACCATTGAGACATGTGCACTTTAATACAGTTATAAGATCCAAACTAAAACTAGATGCATGCTAAGACAAATCAGAATGTGATACCCCATCATATAATTTTCATCCACCATATGTTTTTTTCTACCATCCAACCGTATAAACATAGGGGATTTTTCTTAACTTCTGCATGCATGAATGTCATCAAATATATCTGTCTATTTTTTCGTAGTTGAGTGACTCTAATAATTTTCCATCAATTGATGTTATGAGTCGTTAAAGTTGCATCATGTCTATTAGTTTATTAGCATCCTTCATGAAGCATATTTTGTGAGTGAGGAAGGGATTAATTGAATTGATATGCTAATGTGTTCTATGGAACCAAACCCAAGAATCTAATAATATATCAAATATTACACCCCTTTTTAGTTATCTTGGTTCTATTATGTTCTATAGGAATAAAGATATTTGAAAAAATGGTTCAACGTATGAATTCTTAGACATTCAAAGTTAATTTCTCAACCTATAAAGATATGCACACTTTTGGTCTAGTCACTACTTTAGGCCTTCCATAATCCCAATAGATTGGTGAGAAATACAAAGGATGCCTTCACTATTAAGAGATTCTTGTACTTCATTCCTCAAATTCATTTATCCTGATTTAAAAAATTATTTTGACAAAATCGATGAAGATATATAATGTAGGAAAAATGCTTGACTTAAGGGGAAATGGAAAGAAAAAAAAAATTATGCATATAATTGACAATGTAGAAAAAATGCTTGATTTAAGAGAAAATAACAGAAAATTAAGTATCATTAACAATGTCCATGTGAATTCGACTGATAATGAAAGCCAAATTCCCTATCCAAGGGAAAATAACACACATGGGACCTGTAACAATGGTTCTATGACTATGAATTCTACAATGATAAATGGTCTAAATAAAAGAGCAATTTCAAACAATTCCACATAGGGGATAGTTAAAGTAGGGTTGAATTAGAATCCCCCTGTATTTTTTTAGAAATGCTAGTGCTCAAATCTCCAACATCATGCCAATTTCCTCTATTTTTGTGCATGACATGGCTTCTAGCAGTTCAAAATTAAAGTCAAAAGGGATCATTAATGGACCAATGAAAAAAAAAGGCCTGTAAATTGGCTATGAGAGATGGATATGGTAGTCACATGATTGTAACATACCAAGTTAAATCCTCTGTAATGTGCATCTAGGAAAACTATTGTTACATGGATTAATCCCTCTTGTGGACAAGAGCGATCTCCCTAGTACTCAGTGAGTAACTAGACACAAAGATCCATTTGAAAACCTTTTCCTCTAGATTAATTTCATTCCAAGATTATAATAGTAAAGTAGAGAGGACATGCCCCTACCTTGAAATCCAAACGTTTTATGTATCCCTTTTGTCCCATCACTCCAAAGTGGTTTCTCCAATGAGTATAACCTGCAATCAAAGACAAAACAAAGAATAAAAGCATCTGCAACATATAATAATCATAAAATACTAATCCAACTTAGTGATCAAGGAGTCTAAGTATTGAAATGATTCCAATAAGCATATAAACAAAGAAATGAGAAAACGAGATCCATATTTATTGTTGGGCCGAAAATAAAGTATGTTTCACCCTATCTTTACCATGAATTATTATGTGCTTCTATGAATTTTCCACTCATCTTAGAAATAAAGGAAAGGGAATTAACGTAAAGTCAGGATAAAATGAAATGATGATAAAAGGGATGTTTAATAACATAAAATTGACTTGTGGTATATTTATTAACAGGGAAACCAAGCAATTGAACTGATGATAACTGAAAGACAGTTGACAAGAGAGGCAAACGAGATCATGATGGCTCCCATGGGTTGGCGGAAGATGGAATTTCACATCCATGCTTGGGGGACTCAAATGACAGTCACGAGTAGCAGGATCCCATATGGAAAGGACCTATTACCACTAAATTCACCTTTAGAAGGCCAAAGATGAACATGATAGAGAGACCTGAATAGAAACTTTCTTTTGTAATAGACGTATCAGGACAAAACTGTCCAGTTGTATCAATGTATTAATCTTCAGCTTAATAAATATTTTGGCGTTTTTGAATAGTCAATCTCTGAGTTAGTTTTCCTTAGTGGTAGACTTCTGGTGGATTTGGGCCCAACCTTGGGAGTTTTCTCCACTACTTCTGTTCTATATGTTTAATTAAAAAACTTGTGTTTCCAGTCATCTAATGCATTTCGTGAGATAACATTAAATTGGTTGAATCGTGAACATAAGATGCTACGGCTTTCACTTTAATTAGAATAGTTTATCATTCATGCTTTCTTGCTTACAGTCAATGTTTTCATAATTTTTTAGATGCTTTCATCATTTCCCAATTCTTTTATACCTGTTTAATTAGTTTTAGCATAACTTCTGTTCAATTATGCACATCACTAAATCTGGATCTTTTCATTATTATTGTGAAGCGTTTGGTTGTTGTTTGATTCAGAGAGATGGTACTTATTAATTCAAAAGAGAATTCCATTGAAAAATTTAGATAAACAATTGTTGTTAAATTTATTAGAGTTGTTGTTCAATTTATTAGGATTGTTGTTCAATTCATCGCAGTATGATGTTCAACCATAGTTTTCTATTTTCAGTTGGAATATTCATTTCTCCATATGCCTAGAATAGAGTAGTCAAAAGCATTATATAATTCCCTTCCAATTTGATTTGATTGAACTTCGAGAATTAGATAGTCTTCTTCATGGTAATTTAGAGTAGTTGTCCTTTGATATCACTTGCATATACTGTGCTTACCCTCTTGAAATAACAAGACTTGCTCTGGGTTGATAATTAAATGAGAAGCATTGAAGTTGCCTGTAACAGTCATCTTTATGACCCAACATTTTTGGTGTCGTTTACGGGGAGAGTGCGTAAGAGTGATGTGATTTATTTATTTTCCCTTTTGCTGTGAAAAATTGGGTATTAAAAATGAGAGGTAAGAACCTATGTACCATCAAGCAAGACACTTTCTCTCCAACCCCCTTTCCAGCAATTATGTAGAGGTTAGTAGGATAGGTGCTCTTGTTTTATGACTAGGAAGAAAAATATAGAAACAAATCAAAATCCCCCACTTAAATCCACAAAACCCAAAGGACCGATGATCCTTGGTATAACAACATATATAGACGAAATCATTAATAAGGTTGAATCCCAAGAATCCATAGGACCCGGAACTAGTCCTATTCAAGGTCCTACTACACTCCCTCAGGCAGCAGCCTCACCATATGCAGCCCATGCCAAGATTCACAGTGAAACAGAAGGGTATGAACAAAGCCTTCAGACTGTTAATCATGTAATTCCTAACCCTTTGAGAGAGGGAGGTTCTTGCAATTTACAGGAAGTAGAAGGAGAAACCAGCAGTGCATTACAGGTAAAAACTCCAGAGCCTGGATCCCCTGAGAGAGTGGGTGAAATAGAGACACTGAGCATCCCAGATCGGGGAAGTGTTGTAAGGCTTCCTCCACATCTACTCCCTAATTCCACTAAGATTATTTCTCCAGAACAAGAAATCCTCAAATATTATTGGCATATATTTGATCAAATTGCAAACAACTAGAATGAGAACCAGAGGCAAACATCAACATTAGAATATCCCATTGTTGATCCAGCTGCAAATGCCCATATGAAATCCATTCCAATAAAAAACATTCCCACCTTCCATGGGTTGACCTCAGAAGATCCTGATGCATTTTTATTTGAATTCGATGTCTTATGTAGGGGATATGACTATACCACTGACCCTCAGAAACTGAAACTATTTCCCTCTACCTTAAAGGGAACAGGATTACGCTGGTTCATGGGGCTCGGTAGAGGAACCATTAATAGTTGGGACCAGATGAAGAACACTTTTCTTCACAAATATCTAGACTATTGCCAGACTCGATAATTAAAAGATGAAATCTTCAATATGATTGCAAAGGAAAATGAGACAATAGAAGAGTACGTCGAAAGATTTCAATATAACTTACAAAGGTCTCCATATACTACACTGTTTAAAGATATCTTAAAAGCAACAATGATTAAGGGAATGAAAGAAGAATGGGTTGAATCACTTAACATAATGGGGAAAGGGGACATCTATCAAGAAGAATATGATGATATTATTTCTCTATGTATCAAGTGTTCTCGAGGTAGTACGCGAAGTAGGCCAACCGGGCGAGACTCGGCTACAAGGAACCCTAAGCAGTCCAATGCCCACGTGACCAGAGAAAAATTTGGTAATTTTTTAGAATATTTCAAAACTAATATCTTGGGCACCCTAAAAACGTAGCTAGATGTCCTACAAGCCAAGTAGAAACAAGCTATAGCAGAAAAAAACGACCATGTTTTTCCCACGTTTTCGGAAGAAGCACAACCAACGAGAATGTCCATTAGGCATGGTCCAGATATGTGCTATTTGTACCAAGGACCATGCCACTGACTATTTCCCTTCACTTCCGGGGCTGAAATAAATTTTTAAATAAGCAGAAGAAGAGGCGGAACCAGTCTATCTAATGAACTAGTGTCAACAATGGCAAGCATGACCAGGTATTCCACAAAACCTACCTCAATTCTTTTCTTTGCCGCAGTTTAACCAACAGAACCCTACAATAGCCTAGCAAAACTAATCATATTTCTCTACTTGGCCATCTCAATCATTTCCTATGCCTCCTTGGCCAAAACAACCCTCTTCAGGTAATAATTGGCTAATTTTTCCTTGTTCTCCCCCTTACTAGAAAAACAATCCCTATCAATCCCAGTGGCCAACCTCCCCTTCAGAAGTCACAAATTGGGCTTATAACTGGCAGCGACATCTATAAATGACCAACCTATCGACGGGGATAGGGGTGGAAAATCAACCTACATTACCAGCTCCATACCCAGTCCAGCACAACCCTCCGCCTATCATGCAACCTCAATTGCCAGCTCAACCCAATCATAATCCTAACAAAAGGTCAGTTTAGCTAATTCAAATTGTTTGAGAATCCAAAACTCGAAACTAAACAAAAGTAATGCAATGAACTAACGCTGATATCAAGATGTGTTATTTCACCAAAATAAGATACAACCCTGCCTGGAACTCCGATAGAGCTTGGACAAACAAAGATGACTGAAACAGAGGTAGAGCAGGGAAGGGAAATGGTTGACTAAGGGAGACCTGAAAACCTTATGATTTCTCCCCCTCCATTCCCTGAAATATTAACACTACCTAGGCTGATAGTCTCCCCAGATTTCGATATCCTAGGGGAATTAAAGAACCTTTGCATTAAAATTCATATTTTACAAGCTATACAAAGCATCCCTATCTCTGCCAAGACAATTAAAGAGTTGTGTAGAAAAACATAGGCGAGGAAAGAAAAAACTGTATCCATTGTTCATGTGGTAGGGGCACTATCAGACTTATTGTTGGGTAAAGAAACACTCGTGAAATATGAGGATCCAAGGAACCCCATAGTAACTATGCAAACCTCTAGCCACTCCTTTCCAAACACATTGGTTGACTTAGGGGTGGCCATTAACATCTTAACTACAGATACCTGCAAGAAGTTAGGCATAACAACGTTAGAACCCACAACTACCTTGTTGGAACTTGCTGATAGATATTTTATCAGACCAGAAGTAATATTACAAGACATCCTAGTTTCTGTGGACTCATGGGAATATCCAGCTGAATTTTTAGTTATTAATCCAAGAATTAGGATGGATGGATACCCCCTGATACTTGGTCAACCTTGGTTAGCAACAGTCGTTGCTTACATAAGCTGCCGGACAGGTAGCATGACCATTGCTAGAGGTGATTCCATAAAAAAAATTATCATTTACCCACTTGCCAAACCAAGTCTACCCACGATAAATATTCACAGGCATCCACATACATACTAGGAACAAAATATTCGTTCACCACCGACAATAGTTGAAGCTCTTGAATTCGAAGATCAAACTAAAGATGATGTAATCAATAACTTCATGAATCAGTCATCTCAATCTAGAAACTTAAAATTCAAATGTTAAAAATAGTTCTTGATGATGAAACACAAGAAGACCCCTTAGTAGACATTGATAATCAACACATACCCACGACTGCTATTCGTAAGAGCATACCAATTGAAATTGAGCTAGGGAAACTCTTAAATATCAATTGCAGTCTAGACAGTGACCAAAAGAAAAAGCTCATAAATGTTTTACAGAAGTATCAAGGAGAATTTGCTTGGGACTACCCAGACATGAAGGGTATAGACCCTCATCTATGCACACATCACACCTATGCTGAAAAGGAGGCTCGGCCTATTCAACAACCTCAATGGAGGCTAAACCCGCATCTGAAAGACATTTTAAAAGATGAATTGCGAAAGCTGATGGACGTAGACTTCATTTATCCTATCTTAGATAGTAAATGGGTCTCTCCTTTAGTAGTCATTCCTAAGAAGAATGGGAAGTGGAGAATCTATGTGGACTATAGAGAACTGAATCAAGAAACACAGAAGGACCACTTAACCCTTCCTTTTATTGATCAAGTCCTCAATACATTGGCAGGAAAAAAATTATTTTCCTTCCTTGATGGGTTCAGTGGTTACAATCAAATCTAGATAGCCCCTGAAGACTAGGATAAAACAACCTTTATTTGCCCATGGGGTACATTTTCCTACAGGGTATTACCATTTGGATTATGAAATGCCCCAGCAACCTTCCAAAGAGATATATTCAACATTTTTTCTGATTTAATAAATGAAGGACTTGAAATTTACATCGACGACCTTACCCCATATGGAGATGATTTTAATCAAGCACTAGAAACACTAGAAAAGGTATTGGAATACTGTATTACTACGAAATTATGTTTAAGCAATGAAAAATGCCACATGATGATGATCGAAGGAGTAATCCTAGGACACTACATCTCTGTAGCTGGAATACAGGTAGACCCGGAAAAAATAGAAGTAATCCTTTTATTAGCCACACCTTGTACATAGACAGAGGTACACAGTTTTCTTGGATATGCCATTAGGGGAATTTTGAGGTCCAAAATGGGCCTCCTACGAAAAATGTACAACAAAATTAAAATTTATAACAACCAATAGGATTCAAGATGATGATGTCAACCATGGGGGATGATTTACCATTTTTTAAATAAAAGGGTAAAAATATTAAATAATAATAAAATAATAAAACTACTTTTTCAACTCGTATTTTCAGCTTATCTCCCAAAATTTTTACTCAAATTTCGAGTGGGAGTACTCGTTGGATGCAAAATTTAATTCCTCATCCAAGGAGTACCCATGTTGCATACTTTCGATGAACTCTACTACATGAAAAATGAGAAATACATAAAAAACGTGATTGTAATCACGTTTTTTTATGTATTTCTCATTTTTCGTGTAGTAGGACCCATCGAAAGTATGCAACATGGGTACTCCTTGGATGGGGAATTAAATTTCGCATCCAACGAGTACTCTCACTTGAAATTTGAGTAAAAAATTTGGGAGATAAGTCGAAAATATGAGTTGAAAAAGTAGTTTTTCCATTTTTCCCTCTAAAATTTGATGATGTCATCAAATCTTATTTGATTTTTTCCACTATTATTTTATAATTCCCTTAGGAGGCCCATTTTAGACCTCAAAATTCCCCTAATGAGGGTACTATCATAGGTTTATAAAGAAATTTTCACAAATTGCTACACCCTTGTATGAATTAACTGGAAATGTTGAATTCCATTGGTCTGATAAATGTGACACTGCTTTTATAGATTTAAATAAACTGGTCTCGATAGCACCGATCTTACGTGGTCCCAGCTGGAATCTGCCCTTTTATATTTCTTCAGATGCATCCGACATAGCGATAGGGGTAGTTATCGGTCAAGAAGAAGACAAAAAGCCCTATGATATTTATTATATCAGCAAGAATCTCACTCCTACTGAATTAAACTATACAATGACTGAAAAATAGTTCTTTGTTGTCGTTTATGCTATCAATAAATTTAGACATTATATAATTGGCTATCAAGTACTCATGTATACTGATCACTCTACCATTAGATATCTAGCCAATAAACCAAACACAAATGGGAGAGTAACTCATTGATTACTGCTTCTGCAGGAATTCGATATAATTATAAAAGATCGTCCAGGGAAGGAGAATGTGGTTGTAGACTTCCTATCCAAATTTCCCAAATCAAATGACACACTAGAGATGGATGATCAGTTTCTCGACGAAAATATCTTCGTTGTAGCGGTAAAAACACCATGGTACGCAGATGTAGAAAACTAATTAGCAATAGGAAATCTTCCCAGTCATTTAACATCATGGGAACGGAAGCTGATTGTTCATCGTAGTGCTAGATTCTCCGAGATCGGTGGATACCTCTTTCATACAGGAGCTGATGTGCATATACACAGATGCATCCAGGAAGACGAGATTTATGACATTCTACAGGCCTGTCATGATGAACCTTGTGGTAGCCATTTTGCAGATTGCAGAACGGGGCATAAGGTATTGTAAATGGGTTATTATTGGCCTATGATTTTTAAATATGCCAAGAAATATGTCCAAGACTGTGATAGTTGCCAAAGAATGGGTCACCCAAGCCAAGCTGATGAAATTCCATTACAACCACAATTGGTAGTAGAACCATTCGAACGGTGGGCATTGGACTTCGTTGGAACATTCAACCCGCCATCAAAACAGAAGATCTACATACTGTTTGCCACAGATTACGTAACAAAGTGGTATAAATAGTAGCCTTATCAAGAGCTACAAAAGAATCTATGATTAATTTTCTTTTTGAGCTATTTGTGCGATATGCTTACCATGGGAAGTGATAACTGATGGAGGGGCACAGTTTGTGGGAAATAATATTACGGCCATCATGAAGAACCACCATATCATCCATCACATCTCCCTATCACCTGTAGGAAAACGGGCAGGTTGAATGTACCAACAAAGTCCTCAAGGAAATTCTCACTAAAATAGTATCAACACATCGTCGGGATTGGGCTACTAGACTACCATAGGCCTTGTGGGCTTACCGCACAACATGGCGAAACACCACTTGATATTCTCTGTATCCTCTGATATTTGGAAGAGAGCCTATTTTTCCTATCAAATTCGAAATAAAGACTCTAAGGACAGCCCAGGAGGTAGGGTTGGACTTGACGGAAGCCTAGATTGGAAGACTCCAACAAATAAATGAATTAGATGAAATACTATAACTGGCTTTGCAGCGCACCACAATCATCCAACAAAAACGAACTAAGTGACATGACAACCTCATCAAAATAAGACATTCCAAAAAGGATATTGGGTGCTTCTCTGCGACTCCAGATTCCAAGACTTTCTGAGAAAGTTACAAACAATATGGCTCGGTCCATATGAAATTCAAGAAGTACATAACAATGGTACCCTCACCTTGACCACCATAGACGGATCCGGTTCTACATTCTGAGTCAATGGGCACAGAGTGTGGCTCTATCACAAACCACTTACAAGGGAGTCTTTCTTCCAACAGGTACGCAACGATCCTACCATCAAAATTTTAGCAGCAGGGGGTGATAGCCCCACAACTTTAAGTACATAAGAGCTTGCTACTTCCTTTTGTAAATATTGTATATAATTTCCCTGCAATTTATAGTTTTCTTATTTTGTTTTACATTCTTCATACTCACAGTTGTATCCTTTTCCTTCATCATCCCTTTTGTTTTTTGTTTATTTTGTTTAAATATTTGAACGGCTGTTGTTCAATCCAATTGAACAACTGTTGTTCGACCGGATTGAACAACCGTGTATTTTTTTGTTTGTTTTTGTTGTTCAAATATCTGAACGACTGCCTTTCAATCCAATTGAACAGTTGTTTTTCAATCAGATTGAACAACCATTTCTTTTATTGTTTGTTTTTTCTGTTCAAATCTTTGAACGATTGTTGTTCAATCCAATTGAACAACTGTTGTTCAATCGGATTGAAGAACTTTTGTTCAATCAGATTGAAGAACCGTGTCTTTTGCGTGTTTATTTTTGTTGTCCAAATATTTGAACGGATACTGTTCAATCCAATTGAATAGTTGTTGTTCAATCATATTGAACAGCCATGTATTTTGTTGTTCAAATATTTGAACGATTGTTGTTCAATCCAATTAAACAGCTGTTGTTCAATCAGATTGAACAACCGTGTCTTTTTTTTCTTGTTTTTGATGTTCAAATATTTGAACGGCTAATATTCAATCTAATTGAACAATTTTTGTTCAACCGGATTGAACAACCGTGTCTTTTGCGTGTTTATTTTTGTTGCTCAAATCTTTGAATGGCTATTGTTCAATCCAATTGAATAGTTGTTTTTTAATCGGATTGAACAACTATGTCTTTTGTTGTTTATTTTTGTTGTTCAAATATTTGAACGACTTTTGTTCAATTGGATTGAACAGCTAATTCTTTTTCTTCCCTTTCTAAGCATGACCCTTCTTCCTTTTTGATGATCTCTTCTCGAAAACCCACTCCTCATTCCACACCCTAGCTATAAAAGACATTTCTGAGCAGGAATTGGCACTTGAAAAGGAGAAAAGCATTAATATTACTAATATGATGATTCCTTGGAACTTTTATGGAAATCTCCACTCCGCAAGCTGACATGGTATATCTATGCAATGAAGGTCTAGACATCTCCTGCTCAAACATGTTATCACACAATTCATAGTCTTGTAATGGTATATCTTTCTACACTCTCGAGTAGCATTCCCCTTTGACATAAGGATATAGGAATAAGGAGTATTAATTGTATTGGCATTCTTTTTTTTACTTCTCACACCATCCCTAACTCTAAGGAGATAATGAGCCTCCCTTCATGTATAAATAATAAATATTATGTTTACATGCAAATTTTTAAAAGAGAATAGGGGGTCTCACCACAAGCCAGCCTACCATGATCATATAGATTTAATAGGTGACATGCCCACAATGGCCAACACACCAGGGTAATGACCTTCTCGACAGCTCCAACTGCTTGAAGGACAGGAGGTCTCATCACAAGCTGGCCTGATCACTCTATTATAATCCCAGTGAATGGCATTGTGACTATCTGGCCACCACACCAGCACAGTGGTCTCTTCATAAAACAAAGAAAAATGCCTGATTTTCAAAAATAAATATTATGTCTATGTGCAAATTTTTAAGAGAGAATATGGGGTCTCATCATGAACTAGCCTACCATGATCATAAGGGTTTAGCAAGTGATGCCAACACACCAGGGTAATGACCTTCCCAACAGCTCCTACTACTTGAAGGACAAGAGGTCTCATCATAATCCAGCCTAATCACTCTATTGAAACTCTAGTGAGTGGCACCTTGACTATCTAGCCACCACACCAACAGGGTTATCTCTCCATAAAATTGGAAAAATATATACTTTTACATAGAGGATTCTGGCTCATTTTTTGAGTTAAAATAGCAACCCTGTCGAGGCTATGAACGCCTGTTGGTAGCAGTATCTCTTCTAGTGGTATGAGAGTACTTTTCTAACAATAGCCAACTACTTTTATATATACCTTATTTCCTATTTTCATCCATTCTTGAGATAAATGCACTACTCGAATAAGTGATAATACTATTTACCCGCATGATTAACTAAGAATTGTCCTTTCATGTTTGAATTAAGGGATGATGTCGCCAATCATTATCCATCATTTTCATGCTTTTGTCATACCATACCATTAAATAAGGACATCCTATCATAATAATTTCTATATTGCTTCCTCCGATTATGCGGTCATTTCCACTTGATATACACATGATAAATTCTAATTCTGACCTTTTCTCCCCACACATTCATGATTATTGCAATGTCACCTCTTTTCTTGAGCTCCAAGGCCACGGACACCATTCTCTCATAAAAACTTTGATTATCGATTTCTGACGTTTTCCCCCATATGCATTCATGATTGATCCAATCTCTCTTGTACTTAAGGATGTGGACGGCCTTATTCCTAGAGAGGGGGTGTAAATATCCATAAATAATAAGCATGTGAATTCCCTGCACAAATTCCTTTGGATACATTTATGGGACCAAAATATAATTTCATTTACAATATGAAGTTACATACATTTATGACACAAGGTTGCAATTTCCTTTTTTCTCTCGCATGCAATGTTTATTCTAACCAGCAGGGTTGGAAGAAACATAGATAGAAGGATAAATTAGTTCAAATAACACATCATCCATGGGAGGAAACTCTCTCCGAAATGAACCCACAACATTCCTAATCTCATACATAGCTCACACCATTCTTCAACAAGTTGGATGGTTGCCATACCTACATAAACTACAAGTGTTTGACACAGAAATAGCAGTTGAATTCCTGCAGAGCCTATAGGAGGGACATACCAGACTCAAAGGAAGGATTATACTTGTCACAGAGGACATCATTGTGGAGGTCTCCAGAATACCAGCAGAGGGAGAAAGGTGGATCGAAAAAAACCTTCTTTTACGAGAAGCAATCTCAGCATACCAAGACCCAGGAGCAACATTGGAATAGAAAGGAAAGGGGATTAATCCTGCATCCCTGCAACAACCTTGGAAATAATTGGCAGCATTCATTCAAAGATACATCACATGCGATGTACGCCAAGACGTGGTAAAACCCTGGCAACTCAAATTGTTAGCTATTCTTAAACAAAAAAATTCAGTTAATTTTCTTTCTTTCTCGAATTTTTTATTACACGACACTGTTGTTCGAATTATAAAGGCCAAAAATCCCCAAGCAGTCATCAACAACCATGGCTTAATCAAGTTAATTATCATTCATGAGCTAGGCAAGCAACAGACATATTGGGACAACTTTGTTAATCCTGCCCTGCATGCCCCTGAAGAAAACCCTGTCGGAATAGAAATTGAGCTTCCTAGAATGAACATACCCTGTAGAGAAAGAGGGAAAAGGGCCCATGCTTCAACTTCAAAACCAGGGAAGCAAAGACGGTCCATAAGACTGTAATTATGGCAAGACACCTAGGAATTTCCAGATGAGGTAGGGCCATCCCATAGACCACCTTCAAGCACTCAAAACATACCCTTACAAGACTATGAAAAACAAAGAGCCATTCGGTTATAGAAACTTCAAAGCTATTTTCTGCAGATTCCTTTTATACAATAATCTAATATTCAACATGGACCCTACATGGATAAGGTGTAGGTACAGTTTCCCTCTCATCTAGTACCCCCCTAATGATTATCATCACGATTATGAGCTGCCAGAGGGGCACACGAACTCCACCTTTGCAAAGATTAGACAAAACATGGCTTCAGACTCTATAAAGAAGAAGTCTACCCTGCATATTCTGTGACCCATTTACACCTCAACCATTTTTTTGCATGAGGACTGCAAATAGGTAAGAAGAGCAATATTTTGGGCCGAGAATAAGGTACATTTCACCCTATCTTTACCACGAATTATTCTATAATTTTATGAATTTTCCCCTCGTCTTAGAAATAAAGGAAAGGGAACTATTGTAAATTTGGGACAAAATGAACTGATAATAAAAGGGATGTTTAATAATGGAAAATTGACTTGTGGTCTCTTTATTAACAAGGAAACAAATCATTTGAACTAATGATAACCGAAAGACAGCTAACAAGAGAGGCAAACGGGATCATGATGGCTCCCATGGGCCGATAGAATATGGAAAGGCACGTCCACGCTTGGGGGACTCAAAAGATAGTCACGAGCAACAGAATATCGTATGGAAAGGACCCATTACCTTTATTGAATTTTACTTTAAAAGGCTGAAGACGAAAAAGATAGATATACCTAAATAGAAACTTTCTTCTGTAATAGACGTATCGGGACAGAATTGTCCAGTTGTATTAATGTATTAATCTCCAGCTTAATAAATATTTTGGCATTTTTGAATAGTCAATCTCTAATATTTCCTTAGTGACAGACTTTTGGTGGCTTTGGGCCCAACCCTGGGATTTTTCTCTGCTGCTTCTATGCTATACATTTAATTACAGAACTTGCGTTTTTAGTTATCTAATGCATTTCGTGAGATATCATTTAATTTGTTGAATCGTGAACATAAGATGCTACAACTTTCGATTTCATTAGAATAGTTCATCATTCATGCTTTATTGCTTAGACTTAATTCTTTCATAATTGTTTAAATGGTTTCATCATTTCCCAATGCTTTTATACCCGTTTGATTAGTTTTAGAATAACTGTTGTTCAATTCTACACATCGTTAAAGTTGGATCTTTTCATTATTATTGCGAAGCGTCTAGTTGTTTTTTTATTCAGAGAAATGGTACTTATTAATTCAAAGAGAATTCCATTGCAAAATTTAGATAAAAAATTGATGTTCAATTTATTAGAGTTGTTTTTCAATTTATTAGATTTGTTGTTCAATTTATTAGGACTATTGTTCAATTCGTCACAATATGTTGTTCAATCGTAGTTTGCTCTTTTCATCCAGAATATTCATTTCTGCATATGCCTAGAACAAAGTAGTCAAAATCATTCTATAATTCCCTTCCCATTTGATTTGATTGAACTTCGAGAATTAGATAGTCTTCCTCATGGTAATTTAGAGTAGTTGTCCTTTGATATCACTTGCATATATTGTGCTTACACTCTTGAAATAACAAGACTTGCCCTGGGTTGATAATTAAATGAGAAGCATTGAATTTTCCTGTAACAGTCATGTTTATGACCCAACATGTATTATCTTGAATAGAAAGATTAATCTTACAACCTGATGTCTTGATGTTGTACATATTTATCCCGGGGTCCTGAAAAAATGTTCTCGTTCAGTCTGATAAGCCTTCCTCTCTTAATAATTTCATAGAGTTATAGACACAAGGGTGTGATCATTCTCATGCCAAAAAAAACTCACTAGTTTAGAAAGCATGCACTCTTATGAACTCCCTTGAGCTTAGAAACCATATAAGTCAATTTCTATCATTCATAATCTACCGTTCAACCTAAAACTTGATCTCAATTTATAGAGAAACGAAGGTAGTTTCAGTTTCATGAAGAGGGGGATGGATTCCTCTCATGAAGGGATTTGAGTTCCGTGGACCAATGGATAAGCTCCCTGAGTGGATGGATAAAGCTCGAACTGATCACGACTCTAGAAGCTTCTAGTTGGGAGAATATTTGACCAACTAGGCTTCTAGAATTTACTTTTTTATTTTATTTGATTTTCACGGGGGTGTGTAAGTAATAGTGGCAAAAATTACGGAAGTTGCCGCAATTTATGGACAAAAAATCAGCGCATGCATATGGAAAGGCTAGAAAAACCACGTAGGTAGACTTTTAAAGGTTTTACAGATCTTTTCTCCAATTCCAAGACTTGATTTAGGAATTGATGTTTTTTACCTCTAAGGGAACATGATATGGATGGTGATAGACCCACATAAATAGTCAAATTTCATGGTGACAAAATGACGTGTAACAAATTGCCCCCTAAAGTGCGAAGTCTGAGGTTATTTTTAAGAGTGAAGTGCTTTATCATTTTGAGGATTGGATTAGAGACACCGGTCGAAAACCAGTAAAAACATTCAATGCAAAAAGATATATATATATATATATATCATCGCTGAGGTAGGCATTCCCATACTCAGATCAAAAATAACTAAATGTTCTGGTACAGATATAGTTTCAATATTACATCAAAAGTAGACACATTATGGACGCAACCATCTATCATAAGTATTCCATTGTATCTTGAATAATAAAACTCCTCGCAACCTAGATGGTAGAAACTAGATCCAGCGTCCTAATTTTCGCTTCCCGAACGAGTACGAATCTATCCATGTGATTGAATGTGTCGAAGTCGAACATGGTAGAAATTGCTTGATTGTCAGTCAATAATGTGAACCATTAACAAGTTTGAGAGAAACCACCAATAATGGTAATGGCTCTCAAAGTACTCCGGTACAATCTATGAAGTTTGCATGAATGATTTGTAGTCGAAAACTCATAGAATCATTTGATCGAAGGTCAATGATGCAACCTATCGTCGAAGGTGAGAAACCTACCATTAGGGCATGCAGATCCCAGGGTACTGATAGAATTCTAGATCAACTTTCTAGATAATGAGCTGATGTCGATAGAAAGTGATCCATCGTACGAAAGCCCACGACACGAAACCATTATATCAAGTTTTGAAGAAAGATTTTGCAAGCACTGACTCAAGGATGGTCAACATGAATGGAGACAAATTTTTGCAATCAATGGTTTATTTGAAATCTCCCTTGAACACATAATGACACTACATATGGTTTGGCAGCATTTGACCTAAAGCTAACACCTAGAAACCGACTGGAGACTTTCAATGTCGTTTGATTAACTTTTAGACAAAGGATTTCCCAACCCAGGTACAAGTGTGATAAAGTGTCGTGTTCAAGAGTGGCATGTTGCTTTCTAAATAACGATGACAACTGGATTCTTTTTCTCTCTTTTTCCCCCACCATTACTGGCAAGTACCTCTTTATTTTTTGTCAAGCTTGAGGAGGATAAAATTTTCTTGTTTGTGTAAGCTCATCCTTCGAATGAGTCCATCTTATTATTAAAATCGAACCCTAAGAAGGAGTGGTTCGGTCCTGTTGTGATCGACAGGTCCTTTACTGTTAAATTTTAACGAGTCCAGTATAGGAATAACTCAGTGTTTTTCAGTTTTAGGGAGTTAGAAGAAAAACATAAGTAAACTCCATGGTTTTTATTTTTGTAAATTTAGTCTCTTAGGCCTGGAAAAGGATAAAATAATGCGGGAGAGAACTCTATTGACCATGATTATTCAACGTATACATTTTTTGTAATTAGTCCAGTTCAGTCCGGAAAAGGGGTAAACTTATAATGAATGGACGACTTTTCATTTAATTTAACGAGTTTGAATAGTCAAGTAATCGACGATATTTTCATATTTCGAGTCTGAAAAGGCCTTAAAAGAGGACTCCATGGTTTCTCTTTTTTGTATTTTTACAGAGCCCTAAAAAGTGATAAAAGTATACTCAATGTCAAAATAATTCTTTTCACTAAAGATCTCGTATCTTGCACAAAAACTCAAAAGATTACAAATATCTACTTCCAAAAAGTAAAAATATTTGAAATTTACCTCTTAAAAGTGAAAATAAATAAAATAATAATATTTTATTCATTAAAAACTATAAAAAGGAGTTTAAATAAGTCATTTTCACCTTTTGTTTTTAGAATAGTGCATAGAGAGCTTTTGGCCAAAAACATCCATAGCATATATCAGGAGAACCGACCATTCATTTCTCAAACCATCAGAACGAGGTAATCCACATCAACCTTAGCTACATTTTCATCCATTTAATTTTTTGTTTTGATATTTTATTTCATTTTTTTGGAGAAAATTATGTTTCAAAATCCGCCCTCGGGGGTGCGTGAGCGATCCATGTGATAACTGCGTACCCTGACGATTTTTTAAAATAAAAATCGTCGAGCTACAGCGGGTTCTGCATGGAGTGCGTGCGGACGACCGCACTGTCTGCACACAAAACCTACACAAGTGTCGTGGAATTTTTGAAAACTAAAATTTCTTCATAAAAAATGGTCCAAGTTTCCTCCAACTGATTTTAATTGTTTAATTTGTTGATTTGTATGCTTTTCAATCATGTTGGAATGGCAGGAACGAGAACATGAGCTTATAGACAACGAAGCCATGGATGACAATGCAACCATGCATGCATTGAAAATCTGTGGTTTGTAGAAGTTCTGGGCTATTCAGGGAATGAAGGCACAATTGGAGTTAATGACTTGGCTTGTGAATGCATGGAAATTTTAAGACCAATGTTTCATAATTGGTGACCACCGGCTCAAGATTGAGCCAGCAGACATATATTTCGATACCAGCTTATCTTGGAGAGGAAGAAACATCTCCTTATTTGGGAATATATAGGGAGTTCTTCCCACTGCCGAATACAAAGCTCAGTATTGTAGAAATAGGGTAGAGTTAAAGGATGGTCGCATAAACATCAAAACCATCTTGCAACTGGAGCTTAAAGTCATAGCATTCACAGTGACCAAGTTAGGTGGGAGTGTAGCTCCTCACGTGGCTACTAAATCACAGATACAAACTGCAGTTGAGTCTTTCAGAGGAACAATATTCAACTGGTGTGAAGGAGTATTAACCAATATGAAAGGCCAATTGACTAGATTAAAGAATGCAAAGTTGAAAAACTTCGGATATGGTGCCATTCTTATCTCATTTTCTCTATAGAGAATTCCACTTCTCGCTTCTCAACTGATTCCAATAGATCATGGAACTCCTCGTGAACCTCGGATGGTGCGATGGGTAGCACTAATGGCTCACCATGGTGGCAAGGGTGGTTTAGTAATTCGATTTCTCCTGCTTATTTCATGTGGCTCAGGAACCAAGTCTTCACCATTGAAGACTTTCCTTAGGCAGGAATGGACTATAGAGGTGATCCTGAAACATACTGCCTCTAGGGGTACAGAGGGATGAGACAGTTTAGTGAATCATTTTGAAGTTTTTAATCTAATTCTTATTTTATATTTTATCATCCAATACTAACAAAATTTTTAAATGCATAAGTCAGTCTGCAATGACCAGCACGCTTCGTCACTTTGACAGGCTAGAGGCACAACCAGTAGCACCCCCACAGGAAAATTCAATAGAGATTCTGTCAGACATGGAGCACAACCTTCAGAGGTTGACCATTGATATTCCTGAAACAGGCACTGATGATATCCCTCCTAGGCTCCAAAGACATGTGACAAGTGTTCGAGATCCATTCAGGAGATTTCTGCACAAGGTAGTGCGTGCTATAGTTTATCGTCATCATCATCATCATGGATAGTTGATGGTTAATGTAGATCGACATTTTTGTTTTTTGTATCGGTATATTTTATATAATAAGGTGTTTGAACCTATGATCACAGATGATGTAATATTTTTTTGGATACCAATTTATCTATCCTAATGATATTACTACATTTTTTCTTTGATATATTGTTCAACATGAATTGAATGTTGTTTTTATTTAATTTGTTAATGTTGAAAATGTCTATTTAAAACCTGATTGGCTAATGCATCAACCAATGTGTTTAAATTTCTTGAAATATGTTGATATTCGATATAATCAAATTTTCATTCCAAGAGATGATCCTTCAAAAATAATCTTAACAACACTGGATTTCTAATTGCATAAACTTTGTTTAAATGTAATACAATGAGTTGTGATTCCAACCTAATGATCAAATGTCAAATATCAAATGTAATGTAATCAAATAATAACTCAATGACTGTGCTATATTCTGCAATATTGTTTGTTGTTTGACCAAGGAACATCCCATGAATAGAAACTAACTCATCAGTGGGTGAATAGATAACCCAAGCCGCAGAAGAGATATTTTATGTACTACGCCAAGCGCCATCAACAAAACCAATGTATTTTTGAAGGGATGTCAACATCTGCAATATGAAGAGTAATCAAGATAAGCAACGATAGTAGTAATAGAAAAAACTAATCTAAGCACACTTGTCTAATCTAAAGCACACTGTTCTAAAAAGTAACTATTGTACAAGAGACATCTTCACACAAAAGTCAAGCATAATATCTGTTAATATAAAGACCATTTATGGGTTTATCTAAAGAGACCCTGTCATAATCATTTAATTCAGAGGCTCCTTTTGCAAGCACATGCTTGAAAATATAGGGACCATGCCACATCAGTTCGAATTTACTAGCACCTAGATTGTCATTAGCTTGACCGTATACTAAAAATAGGTCACCTTCTGAATTAATGTGAGGGTTAACACTTTGATCATACTGAGCTTTCACGCGTTTCTTGTGAGCTTCGATGGTCAATGCAACGGTGCACTGAGTCTCATATAATTTTTCTAAGTATAGAAAGTGTTTCTCCACTTCAGAGGTAGCTGGTAACAACTCAATGGCTAATTTGAATGATGGTATATCACATTCAATGGGTAACACAGCTTCTAAACTATAGAAAATTTGAAAAGGAGTGAACCTTGTAGAAGTTTTTGTAGAGGTTGGGTATGCCCATAATGCAAAAAAAATCATGGTATTCCAATTCGATTTATGAGTCCTGATAATCCATTTAATCATGGTGGTTAAAACCTTGTTGACGGCCTCAACTTGACCGTTAGCTTGTGGGTAATATGGAGTATAATTATCATGGTGTAGTCCGAGTTGATCAGAAATTTCGGTCATCATAATATTTTGAAAATGACTCCCATGGTCCGTAATAATAGCTTGAGGTACAACGAAATGAGAAATCACATGATTGAATTCAAAGTAGCTACAGTTTTTCCATCAGCCGCGAAGGTAGGCATTGCCTTGGCCCATTTGGTAAAGTAATCTATGACGAGAATAATATACCCATGCCCCCTAACCGAGTGAGGGTTACATGTAAGGAAATCAATGCCCTATTTCACAAAAGGACCAACGACAATGATTGGGTGAAGAGAATTTGGTGGTGCATGCATCTTTCGATTAAAAATTTGGCATTTTTGGCATTTTCAGACCGTGATGATACAATATTTGAGTAAAGACGACCAAAAATAACCAGTGCACAATATCTTTTGGGCTGTGAAAAACCCAGACATATGACCACCACACGGTCCAAAGTGGCAATGATTCAAAACCTTTTCAGCGTCTTTGTGAGTTATACAATGTTGAAAAATAGAATCCGCACCACGACAATAAAGAGTGTCCAAAACAATATTGTATTATTGGGATTGATACCGGATTCTCCGTCGATCTGAATGTGAAAGCTCTAGGCGAAAGGTTTGGGTTTGAAGATATATAATTATATCTCGATATCAAGGGTATAAAGTATTGATAAGAAATAGAGATTCATCTGAGATAGGATTCTCTGCCACGGTTTCCCTCTTAGTATTAGGAAAATCACACATAATCTCGGCAAACATTAGTGATTTTTTTGACTTGGATTTCTCGAATTCCAAATCAAACTCTTGTAGGATGAAAATCCATTTGGATTATTTGCCCCTGAGTAATTATTTTGTCAATATATACATCATTGGGTTGCAATTAGATATCACTGTCATTTTACGTAACAATATGTAGTAACGAAATTGTTGGACAACTTCAACTGCTTCCAAGGCCAATTTCTCCACATGTCAATACTTGATTTCCATCGGGTTGAGATTCCAACTTAGGTAATAGATCACATGTCTGTTTTGATATTCATCCTCCTGAACCAAAACCATTCCAATTGTGGAATCAAAGGCAGCTAAGTATAAAAATTAATCCTGGTGGTAATTAGGCGGATGCAATAACGGTGCCTGGGTCAACACGTTTTTAAGTGCATCAAAATATTTATCAGCAATCTCATCCCAAATAAAAGGAACACTTTTTTTCAACAACCAAGTAAAACTTTTTGTTAACTCAGCATATTTTGGTATAAACCTACGTAAAAAAATTTCTTTCCCTTGCAAACTCTGGAGTTCGCAAAGAGTGGAAGGAGGAGGTAAATTGATGATAGCATCAACCCTCGAAGGATCGACATGAATGCCATCTTTCGAAATGATGAATCCAAGTAATCATCCTGATTGTACACAAAAAAAATATTTGTGTGGATTCAAATGAATTTTGTAATTTTTATGTCTCATGAAGATAGCTCGTAAGTGTATAGGATGATCTTCTCTGCGTATAAAATGAGCAGGTAAATTGTCCAGATAAGGTTTTACAATATTTTTGATATCATGAAAAGCATAAGGCATAGCTCTTTGAAACTTTTCACCAGCATTTTTTAGTCCAAAAGGTAGCTTGCAATAATAAAGTGTGCCCCAAGGACATATAAACATTGTTTTTGGTTGATTGGCAGGGATTATGTTGATTTGATTGTAGCCAGAAAAACTATCCATAAATGATAATATTTCATTTTCGGAACAATCATCAACAATTTGGTCGATATATGGTGTAAGATAGTTGTCTTTTGGACATGCCTTGTTTATTTCTCGATAATCGACACATACTCTTATAGTTCGTTGTTTCTTCGTAACAGGAACTATGTTAGATACCCAATCCATCAAAGGAATTGGATAAATAAATCCTTCTCGTAATAGCTTCTCAACTTCAGCTTTCATTGTTGCAGCTTTCCATGGATGTATTGGACATAATATTTGTCTAATAGGCTTAGCATCCGGGTATGTCTTAATTTCATGAATTAGAATCTTAGGATTGATTCCTGGCATCTCTTCGTAAGACCAAGAAAAAATATCTTAGAATTATTGAAATAGGCCTTTATAATGTTAATCTCTTATGTCTAACAATAAGCACCTATATGAATGTTTTCAATAATTCCAAGTTTAATTGATATGTCAATAGGAATGGTTGTAGAAATATTTCCCAAATTTGTCTTAGAATCTGAATGTATAATCGATGTGGGATTATGTGGTTTCTTAACATAATAAACTGTAAAAATAGATGAAAAACCGTTTTCAAGCTTATCAAGATCAGGTAAAAATGAATATCTATGATGTAGATCATCCCATGTTAATTCACTCGATGAAAAAATTTCCAGAATACTCTCATTAGTTTCAAATACATGTTGAAAGGGATCCGAAAATGGTGTCAAGGTTGAGCTTGATAGAGAAGATGATTATTCATTCATCACATTCATTTGATTAGGGATAGTTGATGAGGTTTCAGAATATGATTGTACTACTACATATGCCAATTCAAAAGGACTCAAAGGCATCTCGCTGTTCAAAGGGTCCAATTCTAATTCTAAAGGCACAACCCATGTGTCATCAACTGGTATAGTGCTTGATGAGATCATATTGATTTTGGAAATTGCTCACAGAACGTTGGGTGGAGGTATAGAGAAAGTTCCCATTAGAGAGGAATCCTCCATTAATCCTACACCAACATCTTTGTATGGGATAATCGTTTTTCTAACATGTTGGATGTTATCCGTAGAAGTAGGGTCTAATGAAAAGTATGACAACTGATCAATTTTCACAATATTTCCTTTATGAGGAAACATGATTACCCGAAAAAAATGATCAAACTACATCATTCATGGCATAATACCAACTACGACCCAAAATAAGGTTGTAATCAAGAGGGGCATCAACAACATCCACCTCTAGATTAATGGTTTTTCCTTTTACTTCTATGGGTAGATCCTGGAGTATTTTGTATGGAAGAAATCATCTTCCATCAAAGGCTTTAAGGATAGTCGGTGATTGGTTGAGTGCTGGAGAACCAATAATTTTACAACATTTTAATGACATAATACACGTAGATGCCCCCTCATCAATTACAATATGAAAAACTCGTCTTGATTTGACTAATACTGGTATCTGAAAAGCCATCTGATGAGGGAGTCTAGGTACAAAATTTTCGAGGTCAAAGACCATGAGGTTCCAATCCTAAGGATAAATAGCTCTGATAGCTGATAATAATAATTTCCTTTGTGCTAGACATGATTATTTCACTTCTAAGGTCGACATTGTTGAAGGGGATATCGCCAAATCTTCAAAAATGTTGTAATTATGAGCAGCTCATGCATGTCGATTAAAAGCTGAATTTCGAAGTACACCTTTAGCATGCGGTTTAATCACTAGATCAGGATTAGTTTTCTCGATTTTAAGTGGTTCGGAAACTGAAGGAGGTAAGGTTGGTGTTTGAATATAATTTTTAGTCTCTTTACCAGTTACAATATTCTTAGTTCCATAGTCTTCAGATCATGTCACAACCATGACCTGAGACATCATTAAAATATATGTTGATGAATTAGAAGAAGATCCTATCATTTTACTATCTTGAGTGGGAAAAGGATCCTTCAAGACAATAGATGTGGGTGAACCTTTGACAAATTTGGATACCTCAGACCGATGTGGACACTCTTTAGTATAGGGATCCTCGTCACAGATAAGACAAGGATAAAAAGGTTTCTGATTTTCATGAGCTGGTTCGTTTTTTTCCTGTTTTTTCTTTAGGAGATGTATTTTGTTTACTTTTATTCTTTCCTTTTTTCTTATTGATGTTTTTAGCTTTAGTCGTGGATGAATCTACAACATGAATGTCGGCAAAAGTTTCAAGGGAAGAATCTCCTTTAGGCGTACCTGGTTGTTGAACAGAAGTTTGCACGGTAGATTGGACAGGAGTTCTTGGCGTACTCTGACTATCTTGCTGACTACTAGGTACAGATACCTAAGGTGAAATTTGAAGTGTAGGTTGGGTAGGTTGCTAGACATGGGGATAACCAAATTGACCAGTTGGATGACTAGGTTTATTATAAGGTACTTTCACAGTAGGTTGCAAATTATGTTGGTTCAATGATGGGTTCCACACTATGTTAACTCCGGGATAAGGAGCTCCCATTAAAGGTTGCGGTGCATAAATTTGACCATAACTAGGTTGAGGTATTGGAACGTAAGTTTGATAATTTGTCGAATAATTTCCAGTAAAAGGTTGACCTCCTTAAAAGGATTGTTTCTCTCAATAAAACGGTTTCCCTAAAGGAGGTTGTTGTCTTTGAATAGGTTGTGGACCTGGCATAGGGTACTACCCTTGAAGAGGTTTTATCCCTAGCATAGGGAACTACCCTTGAAGTGGTTTTGGGGCTGTTATAGGGTACTTCCCTTGAAGAGGTTGTCCTTGAGGAGTATACTGCCCCCCAAGCTATAAATTTCCACCTTGAGGGTCAAGTAAAGGAATATTTCCAGACATCATATAGACCTGTTCCATTGTCAAATATTCAGTGTCACATTCATTCAGACCATTTGATTGTGTAACTTTTTTAGAAGAGGGAGATGCTCCTGAGAAAGTACCAGAGAGAGAATGGTATCCAGTAGGAACTGATGGACCACCATACAAAAACATTTCTAGCGATGAAGAAAACATGGATGACTCACCAGACATGTTTGATGAAGGCATGTAACTACCTTTGGGTATGGAGTAAAAATTAATGTTGGGTGGTGAATAATTGAGACCAGAATTATGTAGAAATTTGGTTAACTGAGAATACCAAGGGTCTGGTCTAAAAGGTTTGTAATGGTAAATCGAGTGACTATTCCTTAGATCTAAATATTCTTGACGTGAAGGAAGTACAATCTCTTCTTCCATGTCAGTAATATCTTCGATGCTAATCGGGCCAGGAGGAAGGTTCTCAATGATGTGATACTTCACTCAAGGTGAACAAGGATGACCAGGGGTTAAGGCTATGAACTCGGAACTTGACTTTGATGAAGTAGATTCAGGTTCAGGTTCATATATCTTGGGTTCAATAAGTTTAATATCTGAGAATTCATCGGTTGCAAACTCAACTGTGATTAATTCTGAAATTTTTTGTTGTTCTTATGTTTGAGGTTGATTTACTTGGTAATCGGGATGTATAATTACTGATGTTTCCTCGTGTTCAGTAGATCCGGTTCCTGAATGTCAACCTCTTTTAGATTTAAGATTTCCTATTGACTTAGTGTATACTCAGGGGGTTTCCCCTGCATTCTATGAGAGTGTCTTAGTAATTCAGCCACAGCTAATGTTTAACACACGAAATAAAAAAAAATGTTTGAAAAAATAATACCTAAGGCCGCTAAGAAAACAAGAAATTTGAACACACGCCTACAAAATCTAAGAGACAAACCACACACAAACAGTATGCTTCCACACTAAAAACACTAGTTTGTGATGAAATCCAACATCGTAGAAGTTTAATGTCGAAAAATTGGCAGTTGGACAACCTACTTAATGAAATAGTCCGATGCAAGTCCCTCCACTTATGCCGTCTAGAAGTGAAGAGTACCCTTTGGAAAGTCCAAGTGATTATAGCATAGGTCTACTCCAGGTATAGTGGGACCTTCCCTCCACCGTCACCTTGGGGAAAATCTTGAATATTATGGTCACTAAGGTCACCAACGAAAACAACATCACCTAGGGGAACAATCTGTGATCCAATATACACGCAAGAGTAGAGTATCAAGCTCAATACCCTTGAAGGCTCCTCGACATGGTAAATCTAAGGTTTTCCGAAAAGTGAACCAGGGCTCCTCAACAATGGTTAAGCCGAGGTTTATCATTTATATTACGTGCACATATTCTATCTTTCCCAATGAGATAGGTACAATTACCTCACTGGGTCCGACATGATATCGTGCTTGTCTCTTTTAAGAAGAGCTTCCCAGAGTACAAATGAAACAATTGGATTTTCCTAGCACAATATTCTACTTGTTTTGTTTTAATGTTTTAAAAATTTTATTACAACCTATTCCAAAACACTAGTATAAGCTATGTTAGTGGAATGAGACCTATAAAATGTAAAATATCTAGATTGATTTTAATCAAGCGCTGTATTAATTAGTTTGTTACTTAACACAAAGGATATGGAGTTGAAACTTTAATGATGTTTGTGACCCGACTCAAAATACTCTAAATGCATCTATATGAGAAGTGCAACTCTTTCTTTTCAATGAATCTTATTTAAGATAAATTTGAGATATTTTATCAATTTCCAAAATGCAAACTCTTTCATTCATAGACTAAATACTTTTTGAAAAGAAGACGATTTCATGAAGAACTAAATTTGAAAGAATGATCAATTTCTCTTTTGAAATAAAACTCCTCGAGTCAATGAAATCAAAAACTAAAAATCAAAAAATAATCAATTCCAAAAAGAAAACAATCTCTAAAAAACTCTAGAAGCATAAATTTTAAAATCACGACAAAATTCTAATTCTAAAGAATATCTAGAATTTTTGAGGATGATTTCTCCTAATTGTGATTACAATAAGAAAATTTCCACTTATCTCAGCAGAAATGAAAACATCCAAAAGTTCTTTGGTGTTAAATCAGGCTTCAGTAAGCTAGAAGCTCTTCCAGATTTGCAAATGAAAATTTAACAAGTTTTCATAAAAGTAAGGTTTGCAATGATCCTAATGGCTTAAAAAATAAAAAATCATAATACGAGTAAGCTGAGGCAAATGAAGGTATATTTTGCATAGAGCAGCAATAAACTAGGGCAAACACTCTCTTACAAAATGAAAACGGGATGATAAATCAGACAAAACTCAAAATTTCTGAAAAGAAGTTCTCACACAAGATTTGACAACTAAGATGGATCAGGGCAAACAAAAAGAATCAGGTTATCTCGCTCTACAAAAGAGAAATTTAATTTTTTGAAAAAATTCCAAGGGGTGCGCAGCTTACAGTGGAATATAGTGCACTTGCACACTGAATTAAACTAAACGTTGTGTTAGTGTCAGTCTTGTCATACTGCCATCAGTGATCAAATATTCTCTTTTGAATTTTCATAGTAGGAGTCCCATACTATAATTTTTTTATCATTCCATTAGGTCATGGATTCACTGATGGTTGGGGTCACTTCATCAGTTTTCCCTCATGAGATATATTTGTTGTTTATCATCTCTATGGTCTTCAGTCATGATTCCCTTTCACTCTGCAGTTCATGTTATTAGGTCATAGGGTTCGTCTCATTAGGTTTTAGGTTCCACCATGGTCAAATTAATGATGAAAGTGTTAATAAATATTAGCAAGGACATGAGGATGCCAAATGAACTCAAAGCACAGTATCTGGAAAATCAAAGAAGTTTTTCTTTTAGCTGGATGTAATTTTCACCTCAAAACATGTTCTGAGGTGAAAACAGAGTACTTTGTTTTTATATCATATTTTGTGTAATTTTATGTCTCTATATGTAATAAGTTGAGCTTCAGAAGCTGTTGTCTCCACAAGGCCACTATTAGTCCTTTGCAGCCCATCACCAAGGGTCACAGGGGATTTTTCTCTTCCTGGGTTTTCAAAGGTGTTCTTCACATGACCTTTACTACAAAATTATTTAATATTTAATGTTTTCTGTTGTTTGAGAAGGATTCATTTCATATGCCCTCCTCAACTCCTCATCAGTCTTAAACATTTCACCATCATTAAAAAAAAATTGTTAAAATCCCTGCCTACCTTGCCCCATAGAATACTTTGTATTTCTGGTTTAATTCCCCAAATTTAAACGGCCCAACTCCATATGATCCAACAAAAAACCTAGAAAATTTATAAAAATATTTCGAGCTATTATAACTATCCTAAAATCATTTTTGCGGTCATATTTCATTGAGATATCTTACGAAGAGAGCCCTCTCCCTGCCTTGTAGGGCTAGCTACAAGGTTAAGCGTGGTTTGTAGTTACCCTAATTTTCCTTCTTTCAGTGTGACGTCAAATTAGGCCCTAACATAGTGGAAACTCCACTGGGGATAAATCTGAAACAAAATACTGATCACCCCAATAATATTTTTCATATAAATTCTTGAATTCTAGATGATGAGTTCCAGAATTTTCTAGGCTGAAATAAAACATTGCATAGTCAAAGTTTTTTGAAGTTCGACCACACTGGCTTCAAGGAAATACACTAGGGCCAACCCCGATTCGAATCCTCTGCCTGTATTTGAAAATCCTAATCTTATTCCATGAATAATCAGAAGACAAAAGGTTCAGTAAGCCCTAGACCGATTTTCAGATCCCATTCCTGGCCCAGTGAGTGGCTATTTGTTGAGGACCTCCCTTTTGACGAGTGTTTTGAACTTTTGCTGTTCAGAAACAAATCTGAAACTGCACTTGATGACACAGTTTTAGATCCAGATTTTCTTGTATATCTCGAAGTTCAAAGGGCAAATAGATCAATTGATGATTATATCTTGAATTATTCTCCAACATCTATCACTATTACCAATATCCCTAAGCCTTTAGAATCTTCAGAAACAACATCTGCTGCCTTCAATTTATCAACGTTCCCATCAATTTCGGAAATCAATTCTCAACTTCCGACTTCTCCATCAACTGCTCCCTTGAAATATGGTAGTTCAAACATTGTTGTAAATCCTCCTCGAGTCATGGCTGCCCGGTACGCACCCCTGGTCTTACCTGAGAATCTGAATGACATGCCTGCTTATTACCAAAGTAAAATACCTTTCTTTGACACCACTCAAAGCATCACAGCCCAACAACATGTTGATAAGATGAATGACTTCTTTGACCTTCATGAGGTAGAGGCCGAAAATTTCACTATGAGATTGTTTATCCAAAGCTTTGGGGGTGAAGTTCGAAAATGGTTCCGAGCCTTACCAGCGGCCTCTATCCACACTTTTCCGGAACTACATAGACAATTCTTAGACTGGTGGGAGGTAAAGAAAAACCCACTCCAAATTTTGTCTGAGTATGAAAATATTAAACGGAATGTGGGTGAAAGTGTGCAAGATTATTGTGTAAGGTTTAACGCTGTGTATAATGCTATTCCGGCCAACCTCAAACCCCCCATAGGGTTAGCTTTGCTCAAATTTCCAAACGGTTTCGATGCTGATATGGCATATCAGTTACGAGAACAAGATCCTACCACACTTGAAGACATGCAGAAAACTGTTGTAAGCATAGAAGAAAATTTTCTGGCCAAAAGAGCACAGATGAGAGCTGAAAAAAGAGTGACTATAAAAGAGGAATCATCTCCTTGAGACAGTAAGATGGATACTTTGATCTGAACAGTAGAGAAGATGGTTGATCATATGACTATTGCAGATAGACCTGAAGCACAAATCAGGAATCCAAATTTCAGAGGACAGCAGCATCCCCAATTCTGAATCAAGCAAAGGGAACATAAAACGCAGGACCAAGCAACACAACAGCAGTAGATCAGAACCCCTTTGTAGCAAAATTATTTTCAGGGAATGGAAACTAATGATGATGATGATCAGGTAGTTGAAGCTAACCACTTTCTCACTGCTAATGGTATGCCCATTTTCCTGATAGAGGATAAAGAATATGCAGTGACACCAGACATTCGGAGGGATGAATATTTCATATTGACCAATGGTGTAGCGTTAGAGGAAGAGTCCAATGATTATAAAAGGGGATATATGAATGCTTTTTCAACACAGCAGAAGCAATATTCTTTGAGGAGAATAGATGTGCCCATCAATCCCATTCAAAAAAGGAAAGAACTACAATCGAAGAATGACTCTTCAAAGACTCAGAGGAAAGGGAAATAACCCACTGATCCATCTTCTAGCAAGGCATCCTCGAAAAATAACACAGCAAATGAGAAGAATAATCAGCCAAGTGCGGCAAAGGAGCAAGTGGAGAAGAAATATTTTCTCATGAAAGAGGTAGAAAAAATTTCATCTTTTAATTTAGAAAATGAAATTGCTAAGCTAAAGGTGTCCATTCCCTTAGCTGAATTGGTGAAGAAAAACACTTATAAACATCAGGTGTCTAGAATTTTGCAAATAGACTCCATGTCATATATGGTAAATGTTGAAGATGATTATCCTGAATTCATTTTTGGTCCAGTCATAGAAGGTCAATCTGAAGATAGTGAAGTACCTCCTTTTTACCTGAGTCTTAGATTGCATGAGTTCATTTTACACAATGCTATGCTCGATTCCGGGGCCTCTCACAATTTGATGCCTAAAGCCATTATGGAGAATTTGGGTCTTGATATTACCCGAAAATACCATGATTTGTATTCCTTTGACTCCGGTAGAGTTCGCTATATTGGTATTATCAAATAATTGATAGTATATTTAGATCAAATCCCAGCCAAGAATGTTTTGATGGATGTAGTTTTTGTCGATGTTCCTCCATGATTTGGAATGCTTTTGTCCAGATCATGGGGTGGAAAACTAAAGGGAACTATACAGCTTGATTTCTCTTATGCTACCATTCCCGTGTTCTGTCAATTGAGAAAGCTATACAGGGAGAAGAAAATGAAATACATGATCACTAGCAAAGAGAAGCCAGTTAATCATCCAATTAATGTTGTCCACACAAATTTAGATTCATTTGTATTATATTTAGATAGTGGTTTGAATGATGAACATGTTTAGTTGGTAGAAGTAGATGAGGTCCTTGAAATATTATAGAATTTTAGGGAAGTCCTTAAACAAGAAAAAGAAAAGGCAACCAGTCTTTCTGAGCTTTCCACCAGCCAGCTGCAAAAGGACAGTGAACAACAGAAAAATGAAGAAATCTGTCAACGTAAGGTAGAGAAAGAAGCAAAATTTCAGCATCTAGAAGAAGAGGAAGAAGGCCTTTGGAGCATGGATTTTGACGGTGCTATTGGTAAGGACGGTGCTGGTATAGGAATTTGGATTCGAAGCCCTATTTTCCAGCCTAAAAGAGTTCCTATAAATGTTAGAGTATGTGCTTATAAGTTGGCCTTTGACTGCTCTAACAATGAAGCAGAGTATGAAGCTTTGAATGCAGTTCTAAAAATTTTGAAGAAGTTGAATGCAAAAAGGATTTTGTCTATGGAGATTCAGAGTTGATAATCAAACAACTCAAGGGAGAGTATCAAGCAAAGCATCCACGATTGAGAACCTATAGAAATGCGGTCCTAGACATCCTGAGAATTTTTTTTTAATACACTTTGACAGTAGTACCCCGAATGCAGAATCTTATTGCAGATTCACTTTTTACTACTACAAGCAATTTGAAGATTCCAATGAACTCCAGCAACAAATTTGAAATTTATGTCAAACATCGGCCCGTTGTTCCGGATAATTTAAGGTATTGGCAAGTGTTTTGGGATGACAATGAGATCAATGTTTTTTTTCAGAATGAAGGAAAATTCGAGGACACTTCCATAGATGGTGATTATACCGATGATCAAGAGATTGAAGAAAATCAGATAGATGTGTTCTAGCTTAAATATAATGTTATTCCTAGAGGTATCATACCTTTAGAGGAGCTTTTTTATCAGGATGATGTTGCAAGGAAGCCAAGCTTGGTGCCTACTGATAAAGGAGTTGAGGATGTCAATCTTGGAACAACTGACAAGCCCAAGTTTGTGAAGTTATCAAAAGCATTGTCTCCGGAGGTATAGGTACAATATGTTAAATTAATTTCTGAATTTTTGATGTTTTTGCGTGGGATTATTCAGATTTGAAGATGTATGACAAAAATATAATTCAGCATACTATTACCATCAAGCCGGATTAGAAGCCAGTTAGACAGAAGCTGAGAAGGATCAACCCAAAGCTACTTCCATCCATTGAAAAAGAGGTAAACAGATTGTATAAAGCTGGTATTATTGTTCCAATTATATTTTCTGATTGGATTTCAAATTTAGTCCCCGTACACAAAAAATACAGGAGAAATAAGGTTGTGTATATATTTCTAAAATCTTAATAAAATATCCTTAAAGGACAACTATCCACTTCCGAATATGGATCATATTCTACAAAGAGTAGTTGGAGCATCACGCATGTCACTACTCGATGGGTACTCAGGCTATAATCAGATCTTGGTGCACGAAAAAGATCAAGACAAAACTACTTTCAAGACACCTTGGGAAACTTTCTAGTATGCCAAAATGCCATTTGGATTGAAGAATGTTGGAGCCACTTTCCAGCGAGAAATGGACATGGCTTTTGCCAATGAGAAAGATGTTTTTCTAGTTGTTTATTTAGATGATCTGACAGTGTTTTTTGGTTCTGATGATGAACACCTCCACCACTTGAGGATTGTATTTCAGAGATGCAGGATGTTTGGGATTTCTCTCAATCTGAAGAAATTTTTTTTTCCTATGGATGAGGGAAAGTTGTTAGGGCATATCATTTCTAAAGACGGCATCTGCATTGATCCTTCAAGAGTGGAGGAAATTCAGCACATAGACTTCCCACGTAACCAAAAAGGAGATTCAAGCATTTAATGGTAATATGAACTTCTTACGCAGATTTATACCCAATTTGGCTGAACATTTAAGAGAAATGACTAATATGTTCAAAAAGGACAGCACTGTCAAATGGAGCGAGGATGCTATCAAGTCATTTAATCTGGTAAAGTTTTCTTTGTCCAACGCCCCAGTCTTGATTAGTCCCGATTACACTCAAGATTTCATTATATTTTCGTTTGCATCGGAGCATACCATGGTTGTGGTATTGATGCAAAAGAGAGATTTGATTGAACAGCCCATTGCTTTTTTCAGTAGGACCATTCAAGATGATGCCTTACGGTATAATATCATTAAGAAACAAGCATTGGCTCTTATAAAAGCACTGAAGGATTTTAGAGTGTACATTCTGCATTCGCATACCATAGCATATGTTCCTAATGCAGCAATAAAAGATGTTCTGGTGCAAACTGATCTAGAAGGTAGAAGAGGTAAGTGGATAACAGCGATGTTGGAATATGATTTGGAGATTAAATCCACAAAGCTAATCAAGGGACAAGGCTTGGAAAAACTAATGGCACAATCAAACCTGCGTGCCCTGGACATAATCTCATAGCAAAACGTCGGAGGATGAGGATGATGGTTCGCTGGTTCTAGTTTCAGAAAATTTTCTCCAATCACCATGGTATTCAGTGTTGGTGTCCCGTGTTTTGATAGTTTGGAAAATCAAAATACAAGGCAACATCAAAACCAATCTTTAGAGTTAGAGGATCTAGTCCTCCTGTTCTCAGAGAGGGATCTATCAAAAGTTTGTTTTGCAAAGGTTTATCTTGTGTCCTTCTAGTATTGGTTTTAGACTAGTTATTAAGTGCAGGTATTTGTTTGTTTGGTTGGGTTGAATTGATACAGCAAAACATAAAAGGTCTAGGAAAGATATATAGGACAGTAAAATATCTTTTTCATTGGGCAATGGAGTCCAAAAAGAGGTCATAACACACTTATCAAAGGATATGGGATATCAAAGGGAAAATCTAACTTGGCCACATGATCCTTTTGTTTTTGGAATGGAATGAACATTAATGATTTGGAGAGAGAGTTTTAATTCTCAACAAAGGGAATTTGAAAGCATAATTTGAAACAATAAAGAGTTCTTTGATAGACAGGGCTAACCATAAATTCTACAAATCACACCTTTAAGCAAACAATGATTTCAAAACAACTTTCAAAGTAAAATCTAAGATTCGGGGAACACCCTATTTCCTCAAAGATTTTGTTCTAAAGGACTTTAGAAAACATATAATATTTACTGATAATCACAGTCATAGAAGAGGGAACACCTAAAAACATCTATGATCATAATTATAACGACCTTTAAGCCAATTGTTTAAGTGAGAACAAAGGGTAAGATCAAAACAGACCTCTCTGATTCACTATAAGCAAAGAGCTTCAAAGGGAGACTTCAATAACAGTTTTTAAGTGGCAACAGACAAGCAGGGAGAACCATAAATCATGCTGAAACCAACTGCTCAAACTATTAAGGAAATAAACAAGCATGAAGACTAAAGAGAAAGATTAAAGCCTCTAAAATACTTCAGCAGAAGAAAACATAAAACAGTGAAGGATGAACAGGTCTAAGGTGCTTCCAGGAGTCATTTCTTAGCCTATTATTTTCTATCCTACTATAGTGAGAAATTATGGAACATAATGGAAACAGGGAAAAACATGTGACAGTTTAGAATACTTCACCAATAGCCAAGCTCATGAATCCAGTGATAGAGCCTTCTTAGGAACAAACATGCAACAACATCATCAAGACCTCCAAGACTTCAATTTGTTCTTCAACTTCAAAGGACTATGTATTGATTTCAAAGAGTTTCAATATTACAGCTTGTGATCAAACAACAACCAACCCCTCACTCATCTTTTGTTGTAGTATATATAGAAGAATGAGGAGGTGAGATCTGATAAAAGATCTCAATTTACAATTAATACAGACTTAATGACTTCTTGGCCTTTGAGGGGCTCAATGAAGAAACTGTACAGGTGTTTCACTGTATTAATTGATTTACACTTATGAATTAAGCTCGGTGGGAGCTTATGTTGACCTTTGAGGCTCTGTGTAATGATAGGGTTATTCCGCAGATATCTTTTGCATTAATATTCCCTGTAGAAGTAACCACCTGGCTGTGCTGAAGGCGAATATCTGATTTCATGCAATAACTTCGGCCTGTATTTGATTTCTTTGAGGCATAGGTGTCTCTGTGGTAGCTGGGAGAAATTGATTAACCTCATATGTGGTGGTGGAGGTTCCCTGTCTGATAATCCTTTATGCTTTCTTCTTTAACTATGTTTTAAATCAGGGATTAGGCTTTTGATAACCGTCTTAGCCGTAATCCCTGTAAAACTATCTTTGTTCTTCTGTTCTGATATATTTAGGTCTTCGGCACTGATACCCTTTGACAGTGTTAAATCCATGGTTTTCTTGCTGATATGCAGGGCTGCGCAGGGTTCATAAGGAATCTGTGTCTGAGGAAACACTGAAGAAACGTGCATTTCCACCCTATGGATGATTTCCTTTGACGAATCAAAGACGGAAGGTTCGTCAGCCTCTGCCTCTGAATCTTCTTTTAAAATTGTGAGAAAATGATAAAAACCCTGCAAAATACGAAAAATTATTAAAAAATCCTACTTTTATAGGTTGACTGCATCGGAGGGCACGTGAGGAGATCGGATCCATTGGATGGAATCATCCAACGGTCAGGATTGATCAGGAGCGATCATGGAATGGGTGAAAGAATGATTAAATCTGAGCCGTTGCTCATGTAGAGATTCGATGGTCGAGACTGAACGAAGCGGTCAGAGGAAAAGGATGAATTTGAGCCGTCGATTGCGCAGAGATCGACGGTCGGGATTGGGAAATGGAAAGTCAAACGGAGAGATCGGGCGATGAATTGTGGGCCGTCGATATGCAAATCAGATCGATGGCGGAGATTGATTTTCCACTGTACAATGGCCTGGCTATCGTGCGCGCACCTTCGTTAACCATCAAGCAACTTTGGAAAGCGATCACCGTTGGATCAGTGGGCCCAGATCGGACGGTCCATAGCGATATCGCTGGGCGTCTAGGTCCGAACGTTAATGTGTGATGGACGATGGATGGACAGAGGTTTTACAAATAGTACAAGGGACGTGTGTCGGCAAGTGTATGGAATCGCTGGCCATTGGGCAAAAACCACCCTCGCCCCAAAGACGATGAGATGAATACCGCGCGGTTTTGGGCAATCGGCTTATGGGTGGTGGGGACCACGGGGAGATAGAATCCGCACCGTCGATCTACAGAACAGATCAACAGTGGAGATTGCTTTGAACTTTGGACCGGCGAAAAAGTTAGAAAATAGCAAAATTCAACATTTTTAATATATAACTGATGTTTTTAACTTTGGTCTGGATTTATTTTATTTTGAAGCGGATAGGCGCCCGATTGCAGGGTCGAGGGTTATATGAAGGTTGTGTGACCGAGGTTTACAGAGAAAAGGCTTATCGCATATCGGAATAGAATATATATAAAAATTTATGCGATCGGGAGTTTTATAATACAAAGGCTTATCGCATCGGGATTTTTGTAACACACAAAATTCCTGCACCATCTGAAAGTTTCCAATGCGATTAGCGCCTAAAGGTTTTGACGTTTGTTTTTAACGCATGGGCATGTGGGGGGGAATGGTTAGGACTTAGCCCAAGGGGCTTAGGTCCATAGTAAATAAAAACTTGTATTTTTCACGAATTTTTCAGAATTTTTCCAAGGAATCGGGGGTTTTGGAATAGTTTAAAAAATGAGTTTTTAACTATAGAAAAGTGATTTTCATAAATGGAAGAAGAGGATTTATGAAAACAAGGGAGTTTTGATGGAGAAAAAGGGGAGAAAATGAAGGTCTGAGAAGGGGGAAAATGATGGTCTTTCAGCAGTCTTTCACTTGGAATCAGCAGAATTTTCTGAGTATAAAAAGGCAAAGGTAACGAAGATTTTGGACAAAGGCATGAGGCCTTCAAGGAGCCTTCAAGAGCCAACAATTTTTTAGTAATAAAATTTGTTCCTTGGAGGCTCAAGAAAGTATTAGCCACCTTTTGGTATAATCAAATATTATAGGTGGCTAACAGTGGCTCCACTTGGGGATGATGCCTTCTTGAAGGCATCAAGAACTTCAGACTTGCATTCTCTGGGAGGCTGATCAGTTGCCTCATCCATTGGGTTGCTCTTCCTGTGTTGGGATGATTTTCTCTGCAAATGTATTATCAGTCATAAAAGCAATGGATATTCATCAATCAAGCTTCTACCTACCCAATCCTACTGATCTAACATTTTTTCTTCATTAGAGTGCACTTGGATTGGCAAACACTTTTCACAAAATTTTATTCTTTTGAAAGTAGGAAATCTAATCTATTTCTACTCCTTATTTCTCCCTTAACGCAGATTTAACAGTTGAGTTCAGATTATTCTCTACCTAATCTACCATCTGTTGGGATTAGACTGTCCAACATATTTTCATTCTCTAAATTTCTAAAACATAAATTTAAAAAAAATCAAGTCAAGATTAAACTATTTGACTTGTTGTGATCTATGGCATAAAGACAAGCTGCACATAGACATTTATTTTGCAGAAAAAATAAATAAAAAATGGAAGGCTTAAGATCTGAAATTTGAAAACATTTCCTTCCTCTTTTCTACAACTCTTATTTGACTCTTATTGAGTTGTCTTTCCTTTTTCTCTGGTTCAGATTTTGAGCTGATTAGAACCAGATTTTTACATATTTTTGACTCAGAAAATAAAAAATATTTGAGTCATCTCTCTTTGGAAACTGAGGTTCAGGTTTTGAACATGTTTGAACCTTTCATTTCTATCCTAATCTATCTACTGATAAGCCAAGATCAAACAATTTGGCAAATCGAATTCACTATCCTATTAGCAGAAAATTTAAAGCTAATTAGTCAAGATTAGACAGTTTGACTAACTAGAAGTGTGTTCTTTAGGAGTGGCATTTAAGCTTGCACACTTTCAGATCTGTTTCTCTTTTTTGGTATGGGGCTATACCTTTCTTATTTTGACAATCTGCCCTCTTTTCTCTTTTTATTGTTTTTGTATTTTTTATTTTCTAAAAAGAAGAAAATAACATATAACTAAATGCTTAAAGGTTGAGCTTTATTGACATTTCTATCTAACCTATTCTAAACATGGATTATTTACTTTATCATATGATACAAAAATGCCAATGCAGCCAGCTGAGTAATGTCAAGAAGAAGAAGAAACTCTGGTTGCTTGTCAGAGGTATCCATAGTATATTTTGAAGATTAATCTTCAAAATAAAAACTATCATAGAAGGTGACAGCTTTTCATGTCCCTGGCTCTTGCAAAGGATCACTGCTCGATAATTTGAGCCAGTTGGGATTTCCACACACTCTTCCATAGGATCAACAAAGAAATGATGAAGATTCTCTTCTTTATGTCCTCCACAATTGGTAGGTTATCTACTTCCAAGACATCAGCTTTGAGGACTATCTCCCCAGTATGTAGCTTGGGAGTATCGTCATCTTTAACCTGCACAATAGCAAATAGTGAAATATTTTCTTTCTCTAAACATATGCTTGCTTCTAATATACTTTCAGGTTCTTTGGATGACAGTTTGACATCAATGATAGGAGAAGTTTCTTCTTGGAAAGATGGTATATCCACAGCAGGATAGTCTTGTATTTGTTTTTCTCCCTCTTCTTCATCATCATCTAAACTGGAGGACTCATCATATTTGGCAGTGTTGTCTTCTTGTAGCCCTGGTATGCTTGGATTCAGTGGGCTGAACTCTGTGAAGAGATTATTATATTCTTGAGTGGGGGTGTCTTCAATGGTTTCCTCTTGCTCAAAAATTTCTTCATTACTCTTCTCTTCACCTTCTGAGATGAAAGGCTGCTGATTCCCAATTAAGTGAAAGCTTTTTATGATGGATCGAAAAGGATGATTGTGGCTTTCAAGCTGATGATGGTGAAACTCATAACACCAATCGAATGTTGGTTGCCCTGCATGATTAGTTTCTGCTTGGAAATCATCATCATCATAAGACTGATTGATGTTTAAAAATTTATTAGGATAAATATGTTCATCAGTCAAACATAATAGGATATCAGTAGGTCCTTCTTCATTCTGATTTACAAAAGAACTTTCTAAATCTGTACAAAAAATTTCTCTATGTAAATGGGCAAGAATGTTTGTTTTGCAAAAAGTTTCAGAGATTGACTGTTTGTAAATAGTCTGATCTATTTCCTTCTCTGTCAAAGGGGAAGATGTTTCCATGTCCCTTTGAACAGAAGTACAACAGTTCTCTGTCTCTTGTGAAGACTAATTTTGAGGCTGGATGTCTTCTTGAGCCTCGGCTATAAGGGATGATGAATCAACTTTTGGGTTTTCAAGGATATCTTAAGGAATGTTCTTTATTTCTTGGATCATCTCTTCCTCAACTGATTCATATATGTTCTTAAAATTTTTCAATAGGAGATTAAACTCATGAATGGCTGTTAAAATATCTTCAAGATGCATCTCTTCCAAAGCTTCCTCATTATCTATAATGTGTTGGGTGATGTTTTGTGATGGATCATAATATATTGCACTCAATGATAATGATGTAGTGTTTTCTTTATAGTTATCATAGAACACATATTCAAGGTCTCTTAAAGAAAACAAACTACTAGATCTTAAGCATTCATACCAATCCCTAACTTTTCCTTCTAATGTTAACATGAACATTTTCATTAGGCAGTCTTCATGCCATTCAAATTTCAACCTCCATACATGTATGTGAAATTTGATAAGATGTAATAAAGGGTCATCAAACTTTTCACCTTGAAAAACAGGTAGGTTTTCATCCCAATTCACCTGGGGCATCTTATGTCGAAACCCAGGGATATGATCTCTACTCATTGGGGCATATCTTCGTTGTATTCTTGGAATCATGTTTGTAAATCAAGAAAGAGGTCACTGTGTTTGTTCAATCAGTTCAGGGTCTTCTACCAGTGGATTCATTTGGTCTTCTGGGAGTTTTAGAGTGTGGAGTCGCCAGGTGGAAGATTTTTAGCTCTTAGGGAGGTAAAATGTTTTAATGGTTCCACCACCATGTGTTTCTTGTAGAGCTGCAAGATTTTCAGGAACTGAATTAGCTCTCAAGGGTGATCTGAAAACAGTTGATAATTTTAGCTTAGGAGACTTCCTAAGAATACCTTCTAGGTTATCAACTAGTTCAGGTGGATCAGAGTCAGGATGGGCTCTTAGTGTGAATCTTTCAAGGAACCACTATGCTATGTTTTTTAGACCTGGCTAGAAAGAGATTTTAATCAAATATGACAATCTTTAAGACGCTAACTGATCTTTTCGAAAGAAGGAAATTTTTAATCTTAAAGCCTTCTAGCTGAGCTTGTATGATGCTATTAAGACTTGGGGTCTTCCCAGTGGAGTCTTAAGGTCTATTTTTTAGGACTGTGGAGTCGCCAGGTGGGAATTTTTAGTTCTTTTGGAGGTAAAAGGTTTTATGGTCCACCACCACGTTTGTTATGAAGCCAAACTGAAATTTTTTTGGTTTTTCTGAGTTTTATGATTTTACAGGTTATGAGAGTGTCCTAAATTTGACTTAACACTTAGCTAGGGTGTCAAAACGTATAGAGTTCACTCTTATGGCTTGGTAACTGAATATTTCAAGGTTTTATAAGGTTTTATAAGAATCCTAAGGGTTACTTAGTTTGTCACTGATTCAAAAGATCCTATCATGATTACCATTGGTCTCAATCTAGTCTCCTAAACTGAGCTCATTTAATTGTCAACCAGGATTTGTAAACTGCTGAAGGGAAGTGTACCATATGTACCTAGGTGCTTGTTTCCTAATGCGTTGTGTGTAGTGTTTTGTGATGTTTTTGGTCTTTTATGTTGATTTATGATGTTTTTGGTCTTTTGGTGTTTTATGTTCACAATGAAAATGCCTAGAAAACTAATGGAAAGAAGTTGGTGGTCAAAAACAGAGTTAAGCCTAATGTATGGAATGGCAAATGCAATTGGAAACACTGGAGCATAATCTAAACTATGACTAAATAAAAGCAAAGCTTGATAATGACTTTTTAGGCAGATGACACAAACTAAACTTGAGAAATGATCACTAAATATGCAAATTCTCTAACTAAACAGTTAAACACTAATCTTACCATGATGCAACATTTTGTTCTAAGCTCTTCTATTCTATGACTAATTCCTAGTTCTATTCTGCAATTTAATTGAATATCACAGAACCTTTACTCAATGAGTTATTGGTTTCTTTTTCAAAGTAGTTCTTTTGAGGAAGAGCTCTGTTTATAAAATGATAAGGAAATTGCAGAGAGATTTCAGACCTTATAGTGATGTTGTCTTCTGTTTCTATGGCTATGGATCATTTGTAGATTTTAGAACAAGAAGATGTTTGTGAATAATGAAGGCTGTCTTGTTAATCCTAACAACTAAAGTAATCTATTGTGCAATGGATGACAATTTGAATATGAGATGCAAGTGCAACGAGTTAATCTAAGAATGAACCTAAGATGCCACTAAACTAGAACAATGTTGAACTATAAGTCATCATCAAACTTGAAACAAAGTAACTGAACATGAATTAAATGCAATGAAACTCCGGAGCATTCTAACTATGCTAACATGCTTTATTCTATGAAGTTACACAATCTGCTTGTTCATCATTAGTGATATTTTGGAAGAGTTCCTTCTTTTGGAAGAGATAGAACAATTTTAACTGTGTAATTGGGTGCAATTGTAAGCAAATAAACTGAAAGAAAATGAAAAACTAAGATATCATACCCATACCCTACTCGTCATTATGATGTCTTGGGCAAGCGTTTAAGAGCAAGAACAGAGATGATACTTAGTAAAAACACACAACTAAATCATTCATTATCACAGTCATGTCTTGAACTTCTTAAGGATGTCTTGGAAGAGTTTCTTCTTGTGGAAGAGTGATTAGAACAAGTGTAACTATGATAGTGAATAGCAAAAACTACAACTAATTCCTATAGTACTATAGCTATTCATCATTCATCATTATAATCTGTTGGAAGAGTGTCTTCTTGTGGAAGAGCTGGAATGAATATAACTACAGTAGCTAGTTAAAACAACTACAAATTCAACTCTTAATCCTACAATACTATAGTCATTCAACATTCATCATTATGGTCTTTTGGAAGAGTATCTTCTGGTGGAAGAGTTAGAATGAGTACGACTATAGTAGCTAACAAAAACAACTATTAATTCAAATGCAAAGCGTAAAGGAAACTAGAAAAACTTATCTAATTTACGCAAAATAAATCCGTGCAAGAGGCAGGGGCCCTCTACCACTTGACGACATTCAACTTCAAATTAAATCACGCCTTCAAAATAACTTTGTCTGCTCCATTAACGATGCAATAGTTTGAACATAACACTCTGCGTTCTCAAGAATGTATCACAGAGTTTAAACAAAATCTAGCAGCAAATCTAACATAAAATCTCTAACATAGCTCTCGGTCTCCCAAGAGTTTATAAAGAAAATGCACGTAACAATAATTACAATAATTCAGGAACACTGTCTTTCCTAATCCAAATCACGTTAGGATTCTTTGAAGTGGCTACGTGAAGGAGAAAAGACATCTGGACTGAGACAGTCCTAATAGAAGTCTTCCTTCATAAATGTGTTCCCCACGTTCAAAACCATGCCCAGAATTCATTTCTTCCTCCATGATGAGAAACGAACCATGTAGACATGACGTGGATCATGCTCATATGCGGTTTTTCTCAAGAGGCCACCTGGAACATACTCAAACATGAAGGCAGCTGCAGAATCGCCGGTTAGCTACGGAATGTCTGCATTCTGCAGCTAGTTCCGGTCAAAATGCTTAACAATGGAAAAAATCAAAAAATTTAACAAGTCAGTCATGTAAATCATTCTAGAAGTAATTTTAACTATATTTATTGATCAATTGGGTCTAAGATAGAAATGGAAAAGGGAAAATGAGGTAAAATGAGGTGAAGGAAAGCACAATTTTGAGGCTCAACATACCCCCACTGCTGTCTCTTTGCATGTCCTCATGCAAATTATCCCATGAATTCAGAGGCTTCTGCAAGGACATCTAATCCCCTTCTTCTCCTTTGTCTGGAAGCTAGAGGTCTTCTGGGTTTCCTGATAACAAGTTTGAACCTGAGGTTGGTGAGTGCCCTGATTAGCTTTTTGTTTCTTGTCTTCAACTTCTCATTGGTCCTCTCCACTTTGTCTATATGCAGGGATAAGGTTGAGTTCATATCAGTTTTGAGCTTGATTTGATCTTTGAGAATTTCATTCTCATTTTTGATGTGTCTATTCAACAGTTCCAACTCATACCTATCCCTCCTTAATATATCAATTTCAGTCAGTGGAGGACTGGGGGTTCTCTCTCTGCTTTCTGAAGCTGTCCTCTCTAAATTTTCCACATAATCATAAATTTCCTGTTGAGCAGGATCAATTTCAGGGGTTCCTTCATAAAAATCCTCTTCATCATCCTCTTCAATGGGTGTTTCTTCATCTTCTATATTGATTACCCCTGTTTGTTTGATTAGTGTTTTCTTCAGTTTTCCCTTTAATCTGTGGCTTCTCCTAGGCCGAGAGGATCCCTCTCCTTTCTCTGTGGCAGATTCCTTGATTATCTTCTCTTCCTTAAGTTGCCTCTTGATTCGAGTCAACTTCTCTAAAATGATTTCCTCACTGCTCTCTTGGACTGGTTTGTCAATTTCAACTTTTGAAGCCCTCCATTTCCTACTTCTCTTTGTAGGCTGTGGTTCAGGTGATGGTTCTTTTGTTTCTTCAAAATGATTTCTTATTAAGAAATCATCCCATGTATCATTTGTTTTAGCTAGATGATGCTCAATCAAAATTTTGACCAAACCATGATGATACAGGTTTGTCTCTAAAAATTGAACTCTTCTCTGAACACAGGAAGCCATCTTCTTCAGAATTTGAAGCAAGAAATATGGTAGGTTTAAGTCTTCTCCCAGAAAATTAATCATTAGTATGATGTGGTAGACATAAAATGTCCCATATCTACCCTCACATGTAACAAATTTTTGCAAAAGAAGTAGTATGTTTCTCCATTTGTTTTTCAATGCAGAACTGGGAATTCCTTTCTTGAATACACTAACATCCATATTTGGTGATTTTAAAATTTGTTTCCAGGAGTCATTGTGGAATTCTATTTTTAAACCATCTCTCTCCAGTTCTGAGCAACCCTGTAGCCTCTGCAATAAAAACTTCAGTGACAGTAAACTTGACATCCCCTACTTCAACTTCGGTTCCTTGAAATGATCTTGCAAATGTTTTAGTGACTTCCTTATGAAATCCATTAAATTTTTCCAAAAATTGAAGCCATCCTATTTGTTGTAACATTTCTTTGCATTGTGGGTAGCCTTCTAAATATTTTGAACCCACTGGTTCAGTTCTTACAATTAAACCCATTATTGATTCTTCAATGTTCAAATAAACACTCTTCTACCCACAAAAACAATGACTTTCACCTTTGAATTGAAAGGACTTCAAGTTCTAAATAAAAATAGCTCCAAACTTCATAATGACATACCTCTGATTGATAATGACAAATGCCTTCAAAACCTTGGACTGATATGCTTCTGTTGACAATTGAACTTTGGAGTGATATGCCTCTGTTTGATAATGAAAGCAGTTTCAAATTTCGAGCTGATATGTCTCTGATAGATAGTGGCAGATGGCTTCAAATTTCTTTTTGTGCAATACCTCTGGCTCTTGGTAGCAAATGGTTTCGATTTTAACACTGCAACACCTCTGTCTTTTGGTAACAAAAGACTTCAAACTCAACACTGCAACACCTCTGTCTCTGGTAACAAAAGACTTCAAACTCAATCACTGCAACACCTCTTTCTCTGGTAGCAAATGGTTTCAATTTTAAAACCTCTGTCTTTTGGTAACAAAAGACTTCAAACTCCACACTGCTACAATTCTGTGTTGATAGTGAAAATGCTTCCAACTCCGTCCACAGTGATATTTTATCTTCCCACGAGATCAAGTGGCTTCAAGTCCTCACACTGTTATACTTCCAAATTTACCCTTCTGCTCTGCTCTGCGTTTACAATGCTCAATGCTATTCAAACTGATATCCTTTAGCTCTGCTCCTGGTGATAATAATATCTCTGTCTTCGGAATGGAATGCCGGCTACGGAATGAAGTTATGGTAGTGGTCACAGAATGGAGTAGTGGAGTGAGGTGGAGGGATTGTATTAATGATTGAAGAGACGGCGGAGGATTTTACGACGGCAGAGGGAATCATCATTGAATGATTTGGTTAAGAGACGTGGAAAATTCAAACACCTCGGCCATTTAACCGCTTAAATGCTATCGGATATGAAATTTGAAATGGAATATTTTAATCCAAAGTCTGTAGAGGGTTTGTTGGTGTTGATCAATAAAAACAATTAAAACAACCTTTTCGAACAATCCATAACTAAACTATGCTAAACTTTTATGAAATGCCATTATAATTTTAAACTTGTTACCTCTGCCCTTTATTTGATTTTTGTAGCCTTTGTCTTCTCTGCTCATCTTTGGAGGAGTCTTCATAATTTTCTTGATGCTTTTGATTCATGAATACACTGGGTCACTTTGTTGTAATTCTGATGTCTGCTGGTTGATGCCTTCAGGATTTGTAGCTGCGGAAAGACTAACGGGCTGCAGAAAGGCTGATCAGCTGCAGAATGTCCACTGAGCTGCAGAATGTTCCTGTAGAACACTTTAATCATGAAAATGGAATGTTTTTGGAGTATGGGTGAAATGTTATGTGGTATGGATGAAAATGGATGATGGATTATGATATGTATGAAGTGGATAATGGAATGGAATGGATTCAGTTCATGAAATGGAATGAAGGAACATAAGGGCTGTACTGCAATTCATGACATATTTTATTCACTTACAGCAAGATATCAAATTTTGTGTTTTGACATGAAAATGAGATGGATGGAAGATGGAATGAGATGAATGAAATGTGGAATGGAGTGAAATATGAATGATGGATGAGATGGAGTATGGATGAATAAGTGAATGGAGTGAGATGAAATGAATCATAAGCATTATGGAACTGAACTTATGATTTTTATAACAGCTGCTTATAAAAACAAAAATGGGAAAAGTTAGAGTGTCAGAGAGACTCTGATTTTCACCCTATCTTTTCTGTATAAACATGCCAATCAATGATTGGTTTTCATGTTTATACCTTTATTTTTATTTTATTTTTAGAAGAGAAATGCTTCAGAAAATTTAATCAAGTTGATGAAGAAGAGAGACTCTTCTTCATTAACTTCACATCATTGTCTTCTTGGAACTTCTTGACAAACTCTTCTCTTGAGAGTGGCTTGTGGTATAGCTTCAGTATATGACCATTCACAAGAAAAGTGACCTCCTCTTCATCTATAGTTCTGATTTTTACCGCCCCATTATCAAAAATTCGAACAATTTCATATGGCCCAAGCCAATGTGTCTGAAATTTCCCTTGAAAATCCTTGAATTTTGAATCAAACAAGAGAGCCCAGTCACCCTCTTTGAATTTCTTCTCCTTGATGTAATTGTCATGCCATCTAGCCCTTTGCTATTGGACTAGACTTGTTTTCTGAACTGCATCTTGTCTGATCTCATCCAATTCATTAATTTGCTCCAGTCTATGCTTTTGTGCCTCCGTTAGATCAAGTCCTAGCTGAACTGCCATCTTGAATGGTTGAATTTGGAACTCTATAGGAAACAAAACTTGCTTTCCATAAACAAGCTCATAAGGAGTATGGCCTGTTGTGTTTCTCCATGTAGTTCTATAGGCCCACAAGGCTTCATGAAGCCTATCTACCCAATCTCTTCTATGTAGATGAACAGTCTTTGTTAGGATTCCTTCAATGACTTTATTAGTGGATTCCACTTGACCATTTGCTTGTGGATGATAAGGAGTAGATGTTCTATGTCCGATTTTGTACTTCTCCATCATTTGCTCCACTAGCCTTGATGTAAATTGAGCTCCTTGATCTGTAACAATTTCCCTTGGGACACCAAAACGAGTAAAAATATCCTCAAAAAGAAAAGTAACTACAGATGATTCATTAGCAACAAGTAATGTTTTAGCTTCTACCCACTTAGTAACATAATCAGTGCAAACTAATATATATTTCTTTTGTCTTGATGGAGGACTAATAGGTCCTACAAAATCCAAAGCCCATTTTTCAAAAGGTTCAATGTGTACCCGAGGTTGTAATGGCATCTCACCTGAAGGAGAAGGTTTCCCTACCCTTTGGCAACTGTCACACCTTTTGACATACTCCCTTGCATCTTTAAACAAAGATGGCCAATAATATCCTAATTTAAGGATCTTATAGGCTGTCCTCTTATCCGCAAAGTGTCCGCCACAAGGTTCATCATGACATGCCTTGAGAATTTCAGGCATCTCATCTTCACGAACACACCTTCTAATAATCAAATCTGGACCTGTCTTGTACAACTCATTAGCGACCCATGAATATCTTGCACTATCATTAATGATTTTTCTTTTATCCCTTGCATTCATAATTGAAGAAAATTTTCCTGAAACTAAATAATTGGCAATATCAGCAAACCATGGAGTTTGAGTAGAGATTGCAAAAAGATATTCATCAGGAAATTGATCTTCAACCGGAGTGTCATCTTTGATATTTTGAATTCTAGACAGAAAATCAGCCACAGTGTTTTGTTTTCCAGGCCTATCTAGAATAGTAATGTTGAATTCTTGCAATAATAACAACCATCTTATAACTCTGCCATTAGTGATTGATTTATTCATTAAGTATCTAATTGCAGAATGATCAGTGTGAACAAAAGTTTCATAGCCTGTTATATAGTGTCTAAATTTGTTAATGGCATGAATAACAGCTAAAAACTCTTTTTCAGTTACAGTATAGTTTAACTCTGCAGGAGTCAAATTTTTACTGATATAATAGATGGCATAGGGAATCAAATCTTTCTGTCCCAATACTGCTCCTAGAGCTGTATCGGAAGCATCTGTCGAGATATGAAAAGGTAACTTCCAGTTAGGTCCCCTTAATATAGGTGCTTCAGAAATTTTGCTTTTCAGGGTTTCAAAAGCTAACTGGCAATCAGAAGTCCACTTAAATTCACAATCTTTGGTGAGTAATTTGAAGAGAGGAGATGCTATTTTGGTGAAGTTTTCTATAAATCTCCGATAATACCCCGTAAATCCTAGAAAACTTCTAACATCTCTTTGACAACTTGGAATGGATAGGTTAGAAATAACTTCAACTTTCGCCTCATCAACTCTAATCCCATCCCCTAAAATGTGGTGCCCTAAAACAATACCTTCAGTGAACATCATAAAACATTTTTCATGACTAAGTGAAAGGTTTGCTTCTTGACATCTTTTTAAGACTTTTTTCAAGTTTTCTAAAGCCTCTTCAAATGTATCCCCATAAACTGTAAAATCATCCATGTACACCTCTACACAGTCATGTATCAGATCAGAAAAAATTCCTAATACTGCCCTTTGGAATGTTGCAGGTGCATTGCACAATCCAAATGGCAATACTTGGTAGGCATAAGTACCCCAAGGACAAGTAAATGTGGTTTTATCTTGGTCTTCAAGTGCTACTTGGATTTGATTGTAACCACTAAATCCATCCAGGAATGAAAAGTACTTTTTACCCGCTAATGTATCTAATACTTGATCTATGAAAGGTAAGGGAAAATGGTCTTTAAGAGTAGCTTTATTCAGTTCTCGGTAGTCAACACACACCCTCCACTTTCCATTTTTCTTAGGCACAATCACCAAAGGAGAAACCACTAACTATCTGAAATAGGATAGATGAAATTAACATTTAATAATTTTTGCAGTTCTTCCTTGACAATTTCCCTAAGATTTGGATTCATCCGTCTTTGAGGCTGTCTGATTGCTTTGCAATTTGCCTCTATATAGATGTGATGAGTACAAGTCTTGGGACTTATCCCTTTCATGTCAGTGTATTCCCATGCATATGCAGAAGAATGTCTCTGTAATACTTTGACTAACTCTTCTTGCTGAGATTTTTCTAGGTTTTTGTTTATGTTCAAGGTTTTGCCTGAAAAAATTTCACTTGTAGAGCTGCCAAATTTGTCCATAGAATGAAGAGACATCTGCCTAGATGACAAAAACTCAATATTTGATCCCTCTTGAAATGATTCATGTTTATGTTCTGGAGAGGATTCAAAGTTTTCTAGAGTATTCAGAATTTGATTATCTTCACTAATTTCTGAAATTGTGAAGAGTGGTTGTAAATATTATTCATCCTCTATCCATTGAGTGTCATCTAGTTCTGTAATTGTCCTAGCTGCAGGATATAAAGTGAATTTCTTTGTTGAACTACCATCAGAAATATACATATCACCGGACCTACAACTAATAAAGGCATCAGCTGTAGCCAACCAAGGTCTTCCTAGTATAACAGGATGGCCTCCTAGATTATTCTTGGGTGTTAGGATCATGAAATCCACAGGGTACTCCCAAGAGTCTAGGGACACTGAAATGTCTTCTATTACCCCATCTGGTCTGATCACAGATCTATCTGCTAATTGTAATAATGTGGGTGTAAAGAGAAGATTAGGAAGTTTCAGTTTGTCCATGATTTGTCTACTCATGATATTTATTGCTGCTCCTAAGTCAATGAGTGTGTTTTGAATTTCAATTCCACTGATGTGAATTTTGACAACTGGATTTCCCGGGTCAAGATACTTTGGAATAGTAATCTTGCCCATCATAATGTCTGCTATTTGTCCTACCAGTTGAATTTTCTTGGTTTCTCTTATTCTTTTCCTTGTTGTCTTCATACTCAACTCCTTTATTGTTTTGGCTAAAATTGGGATTTCCTTGATGGCTTGCAATAATGGAATTTTAATGTAAACATTTCTCAATTCATCCAAGAAATCATAATTAGGCACCATTATTTGTTTTTCTACACCTTTATCAATTTGTAGTCTTTCCGGAAAGGGAGGTATAGAAGTAGATGTGGATGGTTGCTCTAATACTGGAGTTGGATTTATTGGATCTTTTTGTTTCAGTTTTTCAATGTTTTGGCCTTGAAAGGATGTACCTTCCTCAAGACTTTTATTAACCCGCAGGGAGTCTTCCTCAGAATTATCTTGTTCTTGTATGATCACAGAAGGTTTCCTCTTCTCAAGTATCCTTCCAGACCTAAGTTGAACATCAATAAGGTCTAGAGGAGTAATTAAATAAGTTGGAAATTGTTGTCCTTCTATCATATATGTATTCTGAGGATTCTTATTATTGGGGTTTGGTATGGGCTGAGCTGGAAATTGATTGGATTTTTGAGGGAATGGTAATGGAAGTGGTTGATTTTGATGAGGTTGGTTCTGATGATGTTGTTGAGGATTTTGTTGAAAATTTTGTTGAAGATTTTGAGGAAAATTTTGTTGGGAATTTTGAGGATAAAAATGTGGATATGGTGGATAGGATGGTGGATATTGATAATATGGAGAGTATCTTCCATAGGGACCTTGTGATCCTTGTGCCCAAGCTTGAGATTGATTTTGAAATTGGGGCCAGGGTTGCTGCCAAGAATTCCAAGGTGGAGGTTGATTATACATTTGATCATGGAATCCTTGTGTCTGAGATCCCTGCCAAGGTCTTCTAGATACAAAGTTAAGAGATTATGTGGAGTCTGTAGGAGTTTCTTCTTGAAAACAGCCTTGAGACCAGGAAGAGAAGGACAATTCTTGGTCTCATGTTTCTCAGAACAAATGGCACAGGTTTCTACAACTTTTACATCTAGAGGACACTCTCTCAAGGCATGTTTCTTTCTACATTTGGGACAAAAGATTTCCAAGGCATCAGATTCAGCCTTTTGCTTGTTTTGTATCTTGAGGGTGTCTATTTGTTCACTAAGACTCCCTAAGATGTCAGATTTAAAATCATCAAGCATGTGTCCTATTTCCGATCTACTTACTGTCCCAGAAGCAGATTTACTTGCTCTTGCAAGAGCAGGATCTCTTGGACCTTTGACAGTTTTGGATTTCCCTCTGGAAAGGTTGATACATAACTCAGATATTTCAGGTAATGTGAGTTGTGATATACCCCCTTTTCCCATCATGTTAAGGATATCCAACCATTCATCCCTAATGGTTTTCAACAAAAGAGCTTTTAAAGTGTCTTGATCTAGGTTTTCCATTTGTGCCCTTTTTATGTTGTATTTAAATCTTTCCAACAAATCTTCTAAGTTTTCATATTCTTTTTGTAACATCTTGAACACTTCTTCCTTATGATTAATCGGCATACAATAATCCAAGTATCTCTCTAGAAATGCTTGTTTCATGTCTTCCCATGTTCTAATAGAACTACTGTTTAAACTCATAAACCACTTCAATGCTGCTCCCTTCAAAGTTGAAGGAAATAATTTTAGTTTTTGAGCATCTTGTAGATAGTCATAAGTTCTACACAGCACTTCAAATTCGAATAAGAAAGTTTCAGGATCCTCAGTTTTAAGTCCATAGAAGTTCGGAAGGACAGAGGGTGAAATGTTTTTCATGGTTGTATTGGTTTCTTCATCAAGTATAGGGAACCCAAAAGAGCTTCCTATTCTACCTCTTCCTCCTTCTGCACCTCTACCTCCTTCTCCTCTTCCTCCTCTACCTCTACCTCTACCTCCTCCAAATAATGTGTGTTCTCCATTAACAACTCCTCCTCCTCCTTCTTCTGCCATGGTTGACTCTCCTGTGGAAGTAGAAAGGTTTGTGTCCCTAACAGGAGTCTTTAGATCTTCTTCTACAGCAAGTTCAGTGGATGAAGTGGAAGGTTTCTCTAATGGAATAGGTGACCTTAGATCTTCTAGAAGTCCAGGATCAGTAAAGGATGGAAGATGGGTTTGAGTTGAAGGTGTACTAGTTCTAGGTCTAGATGAAACAAGTGGGTGTTCTAGATATCAAACTTCTGCCTCTGCTGCTTATAAATCTTCCCCTTGAATCTCTCTCCCTACGCATAAAATTGTTTTTTGATGATAAGAAACAAAGGTTACCTAGTTTTCACTTCCCCGGCAACGGCACCAAAATGTTGGGTCTCAATCTAGTCTCCTAAACTGAGCTCATTTAATTGTCAACCAGGATTTGTAAACTGCTGAAGTGAAGTGTACCATATGTACCTAGGTGCTTGTTTCCTAATGCGTTGTGTGTAGTTTTTTGATGTTTTTGGTCTTTTATGTTGATTTATGATGTTTTTGGTCTTTTGGTGTTTTATGTTCACAATGAAAATGCCTAGAAAACTAATGGAAAGAAGTTGGTGGTCAAAAACAGAGTTAAGCCTAATGTATGGAATGGCAAATGCAATTGGAAACACTGAAGCAGAATCTAAACTATGACTAAATAAAAGCAAAAGCTTGATAATGACTTTTTAGGCAGATGACACAAACTAAACTTGAGAAATGATCACTAAATATGCAAATTCTCTAACTAAACAGTTTAAACACTAATCTTACCATGATGCAACATTTTGTTCTAAGCTCTTCTATTCTATGACTAATTCCTAGTTCTATTCTGCAATTTAATTGAATGTCACAGAACCTATACTCAAAGAGTTATTGGTTTCTTTTTCAAAGTAGTTCTTTTGAGGAAAATTTCTGTTTATAAAATGATAAGGAAATTGCAGAGAGATTTCAGACCTTATAGTGATGTTGTCTTCTGTTCCTATGGCTATGGATCATTTGTAGATTTTAGAACAAGAAGATGTTTGTGAATAATGAAGGTTGTCTTGTTAATCCTAACAACTAAAGTAATCTATTGTGCAATGGATGACAATTTGAATATGAGATGCAAGTGCAATGAGTTAATCTAAGAATGAACCTAAGATGCCACTAAACTAGAACAATGTTGAACTATAAGTCATCATCAAACTTGAAACAAAGTAACTGAACATGAATTAAATGCAATGAAACTCCTGATCATTCTAACTATGCTAACATGCTTTATTCTATGAAGTTACACAATCTGCTTGTTCATCATTAGTGATATTTTGGAAGAGTTCCTTCTTTTGGAAGAGATAGAACAATTTTAACTGTGTAATTGGGTGCAATTGTAAGCAAATAAACTGAAAGAAAATGAAAAACTAAGATATCATACCCATACCCTACTCGTCATTATGATGTCTTGGGCAAGCGTTTAAGAGCAAGAACAGAGATGATACTTAGTAAAAACACACAACTAAATCATTCATTATCACAGTCATGTCTTGAACTTCTTAAGGATGTCTTGGAAGAGTTTCTTCTTGTGGAAGAGTGATTAGAACAAGTGTAACTATGATAGTGAATAGAAAAAACTACAACTAATTCCTACAGTACTATAGCTATTCATCATTCATCATTATAATCTGTTGGAAGAGTGTCTTCTTGTGAAAGAGCTAGAATGAATATAACTACAGTAGCTAGTTAAAACAACTACAAATTCAACTCCTATTTCTACAATACTATAGTCATTCAACATTCATCATTATGGTCTTTTGGAAGAGTATCTTCTGGTGGAAGAGTTAGAATGAGCACGACTACAGTAGCTAACAAAAACAACTATTAATTCAAATGCAAAGCGTAAAGGCAGCTAGAAAAACTTATCTAATTTACGCAAAATAAATCCGTGCAAGAGGCAGGGGCCCTCTACCACTTGACGGCATTCAACTCCAAATTAAATCACGCCTTCAAAATAACTTTTTCTGCTCCATTAACGATGCAATAGTTTGAACATAACACTGCGTTTTCAGGAATGTATCACAGAGTTTGAACAAAATCTAGCAGCAAATCTAACATAAAATCTCTAACCAGCTCTCGGTCTCCCCAAGAGTTTATAAAGAAAATGCACGTAACAATAATTACAACAATTTAGGAATAATGTCTTTCCTTATCCGAATCACGTTAGGACTCTTTGAGGTGGCTACGTGAAGGAGAAAAGACATCTGGACTGAGACAGTCCTAATAGAAGTCTTCCTTCATAAATGTGTTCCCCACGTTCAAAACCATACCCAGAATTCATTTCTTCCTCCATGATGAGCAACGAACCATGTAGACATGACGTGGATCATGCTCATATGCGGTTTTTTTCAAGAGGCCACCTGGAACATACTCAAACATGAAGGCAGCTGCAGAATCGCCGGTTAGCTACAGAATGTCTGCATTCTGCAGCTAGTTCCGGTCAAAATGCTTAACAATGGAAAAAATCACAAAATTCAACAAGTCAGTCATGTAAATCATTCTAGAAGTAATTTTAACTATATTTATTGATCAATTGGGTCTAAGATAGAAATGGACAAGGGAAAATGAGGTAAATTGAGGTGAAGGAAAGCACAATTTTGAGGCTCAACGATTACCATTGCTTGGGTAGTGCTTCAAGAATGAAGAGGTCCTTATGTTCTCTTGAGCGGTGAGTGCTTTGTTTCGCAGATTTTACTCAGAGTCCCACCGTGATCGCCATTATGTTGGTGTCCCGTGTTTTGATAGTTTGGAAAATCAAAAGACAAGGCAGCATCAGAACCAATTTTTAGAGTTATAGGATCTAGTCCTCCTATTCTCAGAGAGGGATCTCTCAAAGTTTGTTTGCAAAGGTTTATCTTGTGTGCGTAGAGTATTGGTTTTAGACTAGTTATTAAGTGCAGGTATTTGTTTGTTTGGTTGGGTTGAATTGATACAGCCGAACATAAAAGGTCTAGGAAAGATATATAGGACAGTAAAATATCTGTTTCATTGGGCAATGGAGTCAAAAAGAGGTCATAACATGCTTATCAAAGGAAATGGGATATCAAAGGGAAAATCTAACTTGGCCACAGGATCCTTTTGTTTTTGGAATGGAATGAAAATTAATGATTTGGAAAGAGAGTTTTAATTCTCAACAAAGGGAATTTGAAAGCATAATTTGAAACAATAAAGAGTTCTTTGATAGAAAGGGCTAACCATAAATTCTACAAATCACACCTTTAAGCAAACAATGATTTCAAAACAACTTTCAAAGTAAAATCTAAGATTCGGGGAACACCCTATTTCCTCAAATATTTTATTCTAAAGGACTTTAGAAAACATATAATATTTACTGATAATCACAGTCATAGAAGAGGGAACACCTAAAAACATCTATGATCATAATTATAACGACCTTTAAGCCAATTGTTTAAGTGAGAACAAAGGGTAAGATCAAAACAGACCTCTCTGATTCACTATAAGCAAAGAGCTTCAAAGGGAGACTTCAATAACAGTTTTTAAGTGGCAACAGACAAGCAGGGAGAACCATAAATCATGCTGAAACCAACTGCTCAAACTATTAAGGAAATAAACAAGCATGAAGACTAAAGAGAAAGATTAAAGCCTCTAAAATACTTCAGCATAAGAAAACATAAAACAGTGAAGGATGCACAGGTCTAAGGTGCTTCCAGGAGTCATTTATTAGCCTATTATTTTCTATCCTACTATAGTAAGAAATTATGGAACATAATGGAAACAGGGAAAAACATGTGACAATTCAGAATACTTCACCAACAGCCAAGCTCATGAATCCAGTGATAGAGCCTTCTTAGGAACAAACATGCAACAACATCATCAAGACCTCCAAGACTTCAATTTGTTCTTCAAATTCAAAGGACTATGTATTGATTTCAGAGAGTTTCAATATTACAGCTTGTGATCAAACAACAACCAACCCCTCACTCATCTTTTGTTGTAGTATATATAGAATAATGAGGAGGTGAGATCTGATAAAAGATCTCAATTTACAATTAATACAGACTTAATGACTTCTTGGCCTTTGAGGGGCTCAATGAAGAAACTTTACAGGTGTTTCACTGTATTAATTGATTTACACTTATGAATTAAGCTTGGTGGGAGCTTATGTTGACCTTTGAGGCTCTCTGTAATGCTAGGGTTATTCCGCAGATATCTTTTGCATTAATATTCCCTGTAGAAGTAACTACCTGGCTGTGCTGAAGGCGAATATCTGATTTCATGCAATAACTTTGGCCTGTATTTTATTTCTTTGAGGCACAGGTGTCTCTGTGGTAGCTGGGAGAAATTGATTAACCTCATATGTGGCGGTGGAGGTTTCCTGTCTGATAATCCTTTATGCTTTCTTCTTTAACTATGTTTTAAATCGGGGATTAGGCTTTTGATAACCGTCTTAGCCGTAATCCCCGTAAAACTGTCTTCGTTCTTCTATTCTGATATATTTAGGTCTTCGGCACTGATATCCTTTGACAGTGTTAAATCCATGGTTTTCTTGCTGATATGGAGGGTTGCGCAGGGTTCATAAGGCATCTGTGCCTGAGGAAACACTGAAGAAATGTGCATTTCCACCCAGTGGATGATTTCCTTTAACGAATCGAAGATGGGAGGGTCGTCACCCTCTGCCTCTGAATATTCTTTGAAAATTGCAAGAAAATGATAAAAACCCTGCAAAATACGAAAACTTATTAAAAAAAATCCTGCTTTTATAGGTTGACTACATCGGAGGGCGCGTAAGGAGATCGGAGCTATTGGATGGCATCATCCAACAGTCAGGATTGATCTAGAGCAATCATGGAATGGGTGAAAGAAGGATTAAATCCGAGCCTTTGATCGTGCAGAGATTCGACAGTCGAGACTGAACGAAGCGGTCAGAGGAGAAGGATGAATCTGAGTCGTCGATCGCGCAGAGATCGACGGTCGGGATTGGGCAATGGAAAGTCAAACGGAGAGATCGGGCGATGAATTGTGGGCCATCGATCTACAGATCAGATCGATGGCGGAGATTTATTTGCCGTTGTACGATGGCCCAACTATCGTGCGCGCACCTTCGTTAACCATCGAGCAACTTTAGCGAGCGATCACCGTTGGATCAGTGGGCCCAGATCGGACGGTCCACAGCGATATCGCTGGGCGTCCAGGTCCGAACGTTAATGCGCGATGGATGACGGATGGATGGCAGTTTTACAAATAGTACAAGGGACGTGTGTCGGCAAGTGTATGGAATCGCTGGCCATTGGGCAAAAACCACCCTCGCCCCAAAGGCGGTGCGATGAATACCGTGCGGTTTTGGGAAATCGGCTTATGGGCAGTGGGGACCACGGGGAGACAGAATCCACACCTTTGATCTACAGAACAGATCGACGGTGGAGATTTCTTTGAACTTTGGACCGGCGGAAAAGTTAGAAAATAGAAAAAATCAACGTTTTTAATATATAACCGATGTTTTTAACTTTGGTCGGGATTTATTTTATTTTGAAGTGGATAGGCACCTGATTGCAGGGCCGAGGGTTATATGAAGGCTGTGTGACTGAGGTTTACGGAGAAAAGTCTTATCGCATATCAGAACAGAATATATATAAAAATTTATGCGATCGGGAGTTTTATAATACAAAGGCTGATCACATCAGGATTTTTGTAACACACAAAACTCTTGCACCATCTGAAAGTTTCCAATGCGATTAGCGCCAAAAGGTTTTTGCATTTAGTTTTAATGCATGGGCATGTGGGGGGAAATGGTTAGGACTTAGCCCAAGGGGCTTAGGTCCATAGTATATAAAAACTTGTATTTTTCACGAATTTTTCATATTTTTTCCAAGGAATCGGGGGTTTCGGAATAGTTAAAAAATGAGTTTTTAACTATGGAAAAGTGATTTTCATAAATGGAAGAAGAGGATTTATGAAAACAAGGGAGTTTTGATGGAGAAAAAGGGGAGAAAATGAAGGTCTAAGAAGGGGGAAAATGATGGTCTTTCAGCAGTCTTTCACTTGGAATCAGCAGAATTTTCTGAGTATAAAAAGGCAAAGGTAACGAAGATTTTGGACAAAGACATGAGGCCTTCAAGGAGCCTTCAAGAGCCAACAATTTTTTAGGAATAAAATTTTTTCCTTGGAGGCTCAAGAAAGTCTTAGCCACCTTTTGGTATAATCAAATATTATAGGTGGCTAACATTCAGACATAGTTTGTGTCCTTCAGCATCTTTCGCCACCTCCAGGGATGTCTAGAAGTAAAGGTAGATCACTAAAACTCAAGTCTGCTAGATTATATATTTTAAACAGTGCTCTTTATTGGAAAGATCCGGGAGGTATTCTACTTAATTGTTTGGTTGAAGATGAGGCTCAGCAGGTAATGCATGACTTTCATAAAGGTGATTGTGGTGGTCATTTTTTTTAGAAAACAACAGCTAACAAAGTGTTGAGAGCAAGATATTATTGGCCGACTTTATTTTCATATTTGTATAAAACAGTGATGAGCTGCCATGAGTGTCAAATTTTTCAAGGAAAAAGGAAATTGCTTCCTCTTCCTTTGAAACCAATTCAAGTAAATGCGCCTTTCCAGCAGTGGGGACTTGATTTCTTTGGGGAAATCCATCCCACATCATCAGCGCAACATCAATGGATCCTGACGGGTACATATTATTCCACCGAATGGATAGAGGCCATTCCAGCAAGGAAAGCCACGGATACAGTAATCATTCAATTTTTAGAATCAAATATATTGTCTCGTTTTGGTTTCCCTCACAAAATTATAACAGACAATGCAGTGGCATTTAAATCCAGGAAGATGGTCGAGTTATGCAGTAAGTATAATATTATACTAGGCCACTTGACATCGTACTACCCATAGGGAAATGACTTAGCAGAATCATCAAATAAGACTCTGGTAAATATAATCAAGAAAATGTTGGAAATGAATAAGAGGAATTGGCATCGAAAATTGGTCAACGCATTATGGGCCGACAGAATCAGCAGCAAGAAATCCATAGGTATGTCACCATTTGAATTAGTTTATGGCACTGATTCTATGTTTCCTACATTGTTTACGGTTCCGGTTATGAGACTATTACAAGAGGCAGGTAGCGAAGAGGATGACAATCAGCGAAGGATCAATCAAGTGATCCACCTTCAACAAACAAGGGAGGAAGTTTCACAGAACACTATTCAGTTGCAGGAAAAAATAAAGAAGATCTATGATCAGAAAACCAAAGCAGAGAAATTTCAGTTAGAAGATGTGGTGCCGAGGTGGGATGCACGAAATGAGGACAAAGGGAAGCATGGTAAGTTCAATAACCTGTGGAAAGGTCCGTATAAAATTTCAGCGTACAGGGGACAGAATGCCTTTCTGCTCATAGAGATGGATGACCAAGATTTCCCAAGAGGGATGGTGAATGGTAGGCTTTTGAAGCACTACTACTTTTGAGACGATTCTTTGAAATTATGTTACAATCATTGTACATACCATGTTCATTTTTGGTGAGATTTCAAGTGCATAGTCACTGAAGCTTGGGCCCGAGGTGAAGGCTATAAAACTTGAATGATATGTGTAAGGTTTTCTGGTTTTGATTTATTTTTCAGTCCTGGTTTGAGTCAGAGTCAGTCTGCATTGTGTTAGTTTTTAGTCTTTGAATTATTTTGACCGTATTTCCCAATGGATAAGGCTACTAGGTCTACGGTGTTCTTGGCACCTCCAAGGAGCTACCATCCCCATTGGAGCCAATGTTAGTGTCAATCTTGTCATACTACCATCAGTGATCAAATCTGCTCTTTTTCATTTGCATAGTAGGAGTCCCATACTATAAATTTTTTATCATTCCATTAGGTCATGGATTCACTGATGGTTGGCATCACTTCATCAGTTTTCACTCATGAAATATATTTTCTGATTCTCCTCTCTATGGTATTCATTCATGATTCCCTTTCACTCTGCAATTCATGTTATTAGGTCATAGGGTTCGTCTCATTAGGTTTTAGGTTCCACCATGGTCAAATTAATGATGAAAGTGTCAATAAATATCACCAAGGACATGAGGATGCCAAATAAACTCAAAGCATAGTATCTGGAAAATCAACGAAGTTGTTCTTTCAGATTGATTTAATTTTCACCTCAAAACATGTTTTGAGGTGAAAACAGAGTACTTTATTTTGATTATCATATTTTATGTAATTTTATGTCTCTATATGTAATAAGTTGAGCTTCTGAAGTTGTTGTCTCCACAAGGCCACTATTAGTCCTTTGTAGCCCGTCACCAAGGGTCAAAGGGGATTTTTCTCTGCCTGGGTTTTCAAAAGTGTTATTCACATGATATTTACTACAAAAAATGTTTTAAATATATCCATTAGGAGTAGCTCATAAAGATCTTTTCAACAGTATATCACACTCCCAAAACTGACTTCTGGATTAGAAGATATGCTCAAATGAATAAAGGGCCCCAAAAGCGTAATCCTACCCTCCTTATATTGCCCTGCTAGCCCTTTAGAATTTATAAATTTTTCCCTTTACCGCAAAGTTATTTTTCATTGAGGTCTCCTACAAGCCTCCGATGCGATGGCCCATCGCCGATGTAATGCCATCACAGCATCGCATCGCAAACTTCGTAGTTCTTAAGCATTTAATCCTGCCTCATCCTTCCCGCTGATGCGATAAGCCACTTCATCACATCGCCCGATCGCGATCCCCCACAGTACTTAACCCTTTTCATTCCATTCCACCGATGCGATAAGTTTATTCATCGCATCGCGTGATCGACAGTCTCGCAACTCCGAACCCGCACCCCTCGCTTCCGCCGATGCGATATTTCTATGGCACTCAACCCTGCTCGCTTCATTTCTCTGATGCGATGCCATCGCTCCATCGCAATCGCATGTCAAACCCCCCACCCCCCCCCCCCCCCTCCCCCAACCATATGCTATTACCGCTCCTATGCCGATTTGCGATTGCGATAGTCTCAGGTCCCACCAAAGATCTTTCCGCTCCGTTCCAAAGGAAAAGGCTCTTTCCTGTGTAAAAGCACAAAATTCGAATTTATTTGTTTTGAAAGAGTTTTCTTCAGTGCTCCCCTTTCTTCGTAAACCCTCCATTCCTATCGCATTGGCTATATCCTCGCTCCCTTATCCTCGATCTATACACCATCACATCGCGCATTCCCACCATCTCATTGCTCCCATCGCTCCATTGCCATCGTGCATATCGTGATTCCTCCATCCGAGTTATACCCACACCTTCCACTGTTGATTTGTGATTGCGATTTATGCGCCCACCAGTCCTTCGCTTATTTCAATATAAAAAGGGTTTTTCTCCATTAAAAGAGGAAAATCTGATTTTCTTGGTTTAAAAGGGGTTTTTCTTCAAGTTAAAGATATTTTGTAAAGGCAGTGATCTAATTATGAAATACAGAGATCATTCCGGCCATCAACAGCAACGATAAATGAGGGGGCAGGTTCCATATTTATTTTTCTTCCCCCTTGTTGGAGTAAATATAACAGAAAATCTCCAGATGGTTAAAATGTATTGTTTCCTCTCTTTAAGAGGCATACTGTTGCGTTGTTTTTCTATTTTCAGATTTCGGTTTCGAGGTAGGTGAAACAACTCCTTTTTCTAAGGATTTGCCCCCTGAAAGCCTGTCTATTTAATTGTAATTTTTGAGTCATTTGTAAGTGTGGAAAAAGTTGGAAATCACTAGGATGCTCTTCATTGTACATATTTGTAACCAGCTTAGCAGGGAATTAATAAAGTCTTGTAGCAATTTTTTATGGGATTCCTGTGGTATGGAATTTTAGCACTGTCTTTTCTTTTTTGATCATTTGTAAAATTTTATGTATGCCATTCATCCATTCCATTATTTGTGTTGAATATTTTCAAGTTAGACAGGTAGAATCCACTTTTTACAGTGCTCTGCCTTGGGAAAATTATTCAATATTTTATGTTTTTTGTTGTTTGAGAAGGATTCATTTCATATGCCCTTCTCAGCTCCTCATCGGTCTTAAACGTTTCACCATCATTACAACAAAATTGTTAAAATCCATGCCTATCTTGCCCCATAGAATACTCTTTATTTTTTATTTAATTCCCCAGATTTAAACTACCCAGCTCCATCTGATCCAACAAAAAACGCAGAAAATTTATAAAAATATTTCGAGCTATTATACCTAGCCTAAAATCATTTTTGCAGTCATATTTCATTGAGATATCTTATCGAGATAGCCCTCTCCCTACCTTGTAGGGATAGATACAAGGTTAAGTGTGGTTTGTAGTTACCCTGATTTGCCTTCTTTCAATCTGAGGTCAAATTAGGCCCTAACACATTGCACAGGTTGCCGCATTTTTTTTTGCCAAAAACCGCGCAGACAAGGAAAAACTTGGAAAAAATAAATAACAAGCTTTCTTTTTCAGGGATTCTTAAATGTTATCTACCAAACTAGACTCAAAGAAGTAAAAATCAGAAAAGTTAAAATTCAAACTGAATACAAACAAAGAAAACTAAGCTCTAGATCCCCAATATGGTCGCCATTTTGTTACGTGGATTAATCCTTCTTGTGAACAAGAGCAATCTCCTTAGTATTCAACGAGTAACTAGAAACAAAGATCCATTTGAAAGCATTTTCTTCTAGATAAATTGCATTCCAATATTATAATAGTAAAGTAGAGAGGACATGCCCCTACCTTGAAATCCAAACGTTTGATGTAGCCCTTTTGTTCCATCGCTCCAAAGTGGTTTCTCCAATGAGTAGAACCTGTAATCAAATACAAGACAAAGAATCAAAGCATTTGAAACATATAATAATCAGAAAATACTAATCCAACTTAGTGATCAAGGAGTCTAAGTATTGACATTATTCCAATAAGCATAGAAACAAAGCAATGAGAAAAAGAGGTCCATATGTATTATCTTGAACATAAAGAGTAATCTTACAACCTGATGCCTTAATGTTGTACATATTCTCCTGTACAATAATTCTCCTTCAGTCTGATAAGCCTTCCTCTTTGAATACCAACATGGAGTTATAGACACAAGGGTGTGATAATTCTCATGCCAAAAACAACTCACTAGTGTAGAAAGTGTGCACTCTTATGAACTCTCTTCAGCTTAGAAAATATATAGTTCAGTTTCTATCATTCACAATCTACCCTTCAACCTGAAACTTGAGCTCAATTTATAGAGAAATGGAGATAGTTTCAGTTGCATGAAAAGGGGGATGGATTCCTCTCATGAAGGTATTTGAGCTCCATGGACCAAGGGATAAGCTCCATGAGTGGAGGGATAAATCTCGAACTGTTCATGAATCTAGAAGCTTCCAATTGGGAAAATATTTGACCAACTAGGTTTCTAGAATTTAATTTTTTCTTTTATTTTCTTTTCACGGGGGTGCGCAGGTAATAGTGGCAAAAATTTCGGGATTTATCACAGTCTATGGACATAACATTAGTGCATGCGTAGGGAAAGGCTGGAAAAATCGAGCAGGTACACTTTTAAGGGTTTTACAGAGCTTTTCTCCAATTCCAAGAATTGATTTAGGAACATTGGTATTTTTGACCTCTAAAGGAACATGATATGGATGGTGATAGACCCATATGGACAGTCAAATTTCATGGTGGAAAAATGACATGTAACAACTATATAGAATGTATAATTTCTATGTTGTTATAATATGCATAGATTGTATAGTTCTTATGGTGGTATATGGATGGATATTATATTAAAAGTAATAAATTGATTTGTGGGTTTGTTTGATTATAATTAATCTAAATTTTATATGAATTCTATAGTAATTATAAACTTAGGTTTACAATAATACCATCATCGGAAGGTTGCTACTAAAATGAGTTTTAGGAGGAGAATGGAAGATCGTAAACATTGGTTATGAGATTCTCTACCTATGTTATTGCAACTTTTTATGGTATCCCTTTTTTATTACTCTTCCTCTACTGTATTTTCTATTATTAGTTCATAGTTTAGTTGTTAAACTATATAAAATGGTGTTACTACAACTAGAACGATCAAATTTGCTACTACTAGAGTGATTCATCATGCATCTCAAGTTGGATTATGTTGTCTAAGGCTAGGGTCGGCAAGCTCTAGGTGTAGATAAATCAAAGAGTTAGTAAATCAAAGTATTTTTATCACAACATCCTTTCCGAGAGTAATGGAAGGTCGGAAAACATCTCAAATTGAGTAGATGAGACTTGAATTGTTATGTAGATTACTAGTTTTTATTATTTTTATTTTTGGTATTTTATCTATCGCAGAAGATACACCCTCTATCCAACATCTCCTTGACGATTAACAACATCCCCATGTTTCACCCCTTCTTTTAACTCATGTTTCACCCCTTCTTTTAATTCATCTCATTTAGAGGAGGGAAAGTAGCTCTCAATATTGTGCCTTTCCCTTACCCATCCTACATCGAATCTCAAAATGAAACAACTCTGAGGAAAGCTGGAAACCTTTGAATATATGATCAAGGTAAGGATGCAATTGCATATGGGATTGTATTTGGAAATTTAACCATAAGATGTTCCATCTTTCAAAAAAGTAGATGTATGGACGCCGATATGAGAATTGGATTGGAACTAAAATAAGGGATATAAACTCCTATATCTTTCTAATCAATGAATGTCCCACAAAATCTAGCCTTGGTTCTTCTGCACTAAGAAAAAAATTATCAATATTTATCTTCTATTAAATTAAATCTAGGAAAAAGCTAAGTTATGCTTCTATGCATTATAGTAGAAGTGATTACTTGTTATCATTGTATCATATTGAGTATTTTGTATTTGAATGCAAGGACTGCAATGAACAAACTCAGTCACAATGATATGGATAGGTTGAAAGAAGTGATGAAAAGGATAACTAATTTCATTCATGCAACACTATAAATTTAGGTACTCATGTTCTTGCTCCCTTTCGCTTTGTAGTTTTGCGTCAAGAATAGTGTATAATAAATAAATATGTTTAGTAAAATTATATTGTTGATATACAAGACCATGAATTACCATGGATAAGTGATCCATCTAGCATATTGTCCACTATCATTTAAGTAGTGGATTTTACCACCATATGTGTCTCATTATTGATTGGAAGGAATAAGGAGTGGTAACAATTATGAGTGGCTCCATCTAATAATGCATTGTTGCATGCATTACAAATGGAAGACATATAAAATATCCATGTGTTGCAGATGAAAAACAAACTGAATCAAGTAAGTTGGCATTGGTAATATGGTGTTTCTTCTACTAGAGATAGAAGGCAAATCATAGCCATAATTACCTTACATTTACATTTATAAGTTCATATTCGACAACATAGTAAAATAGATTAGAATTTCTAAACTTAAAATATGACCATAAATCAAAATATAATAAAATTGGGATAAAATAAAGGTCTATAATTAATTTCCCTTTATCAAATAGGAAAATTTTTTATTTTCATAAAAATATTTTAATATATAAAATTAAAACCTTAATATGAGCCTACCATTTTAGAAACTTGTGACTTTTTTAACAAAAGGTATAAATAAGACATTATCGAAAATTATAACATCGCACCTTCTAATATATAACAAGTGTAATATCCAATGTTGCTACTTAGTACCTGTCTCTTATGAAAAAAATAATTGATAAGTTATTATAACTAGGATAAAAAGAATACTACTATGTAAAAAATGTCTATATTTAAAGTGATTTTTTAACATATTTTTCTATGTAAATTACTAGCAAAGTTACTTTTATTGTTGTATGTTAAATGGAATGAGAAGGAAAACTAACTTTTATAATAATCTTATGCATAAAACTATTGTTATAGCGGTAGATAAAGTTGTTTTGTAAATCAAATGTTAAAAACATTGTGTATATTTTTAACAAGTTTTTTCAGCTAGTTTCTTCTAACATTGTAGCTTTCATTTATATTTTATATTGATGAATTTCCCATGCTCTAAATAACCTATGATGTTTTCTTCACAATCTCGTAAAGCCTTAAAAAAAATTTATCATGTACAACCATTTACCATTAATTGAAGATGAAATTCAATACATTCCTCTTGACCATCTCAAAATTTTACATTTTCTTAAGGTGGAGCAAGGACTACTCTTTAGCTTTGAGCTTAAGTTTCATATTAATAGCTAATATATGAAAATAAAAGACGATAGGGAAAGTCTGGTGGTTTATTGTAAGAATTATATGATTTAAAATTAAGTTCTCTCATTATGATAGGATGGAAAATTTCATTGTTGTGGAATTAATAACATAATCATACTAAATTTTAGTCAGGGAAAATTTTAAGTATGAAAGTTTATCTTAAATTTTAGAAACCTTAGTGAATCTTATTATTCCAAAATATGCAAATTGTGAAGTTTTTGGAAATATTTTATATAAATCGTATACTTGCAATAAGTTTATATTAGTTGATATAATATTTTGGATATTTTTAAAGTAAAATAATGGTGTACTATAAAAATTGGGCAAATCATTTTAGAAAATAATGGAAATTAGCGAACTCTTTTTGGAAAAAAAACATGGAAAATTAGCCCACCTACAAATATTAACCCCTAAAATTTTCCTTGATTTAAGCAAAGCACATATGATAATAATATATATTGCACATCCAACCACATATATTATGTTAAATTTAAAGAAATTGATATATATTTGAAATTCAACAACATATTACACATTGCATTACACTTTAATTAATTTGTTGGTTTTAACCCTTTTTTTTTTTTAACATGTTGTGCATGATTACGATGGCCCAAATTCAAAGTGTGCAACCATAGAAAAACACATTATTTAAGTTAAAAATTGAAGTTAGAAACATGCTTTTTTTACTTTATTTACATAAAAAGAAAAAGAGTAAGGGACAGTGAAAAAATGAAAAGATATGGATATTAACAACACAGTGCGTGTACATGATTCAAGTGCTATAACGACACAGAGTGAATACAATATGACAACAACCAAAATTAATATTCATGTCATGCATGAGCATTTATTGTGTTAAGAGAAGTGTTTTATCATTGTAGTAAGTGGAAAAACCTCGTGTGTTTTAGGCTGGCATTTTTCCATTTCAATATCTTCTAGATCAATATTTATTGTCTTCAAGTGAAGAGCTATATTATTATAATAACTTAATAATAAGTGAATAAATTTGTGTGCTACATATAGTCATGACCTTTTTTTTAATTAATATATTTTCTCACAGATCTATTTTAAATTATATAAAAATTCTCAATTCAATATTCACCACCAATAAAAAAATTAGAAATTTCATTTCTAAAAAAAGTTTAAAAATAATTTAATTTTGGAAATTTTCTTACATTATGAAAAAATTATAGTATTCCTTTTTCTTAATAAAAGTGAAATAAATTTGACTAGCTACCAATTACAATATAACCTTTCTTTGGCAAATATAATAAACTACAAAGATCATATGAACCTAACTTTCTAAGAACCCATGATCGTTTTCCCAAGAATTTTGTTAAATCCCCTATAGTATTGTGATGAACAAAAATTCTAACTAAATTATGATAAGAAAAGAAATATAACGAATCTGGTATGTCTTTATTATACTCCCTTATATTATTTTTTGTTTTTGGTCATAAAGCTTTGAATTCAATTAAAACCCAAAAAAAATTATAAAATTTCTATAATGTTTTTCATAAATTTTTATTAAAACATATTTTTAAAAATAAAAAAATTTAATTTTAAATTTATTTACAAATAAAACATTTTTTTGTTTTCTAAAATGTATTTGTTGTAAAACTTTGTTTTTTTGGGTTGTAAAATGTATTTTAAATTACCAGGAATAAAAATAATTTAGCAATTAAATTTCTGACATGCTCTACTAGGTATTTATCAAAATTTATTATATCATATATCGTAATTGTGTTCCATTAATTATATGGATGAATCATTGCCCAAATAAGAGAGTGATACGTAGCTTTTTATCTCTGGCGAAGGCAAGTTTATTACAATTGATTGCAAGTCAAACCCAGGCAAGTTTATTACAATTGATTGCAAGTCAAACTGAGTTAACTTCAATTAGTTATTAATTTTTTTGAAAATAAACTTTGAAGTTTATTAAAGTACTTTAAAATTTAAATATTAAATCCATTTTTTTGAAAATTTAAAATTAGTTTTTAAAATTTTAATATATAAATTTTTATTTTTTTATTGAGATGTACAAGAAATTAAAATTATTTTAAAAAATAAGAAATAAAAATAAATAATTTATTACCATCCAGTCTTCTAACTATTAATGATGTGGACCATTAATATTTATATAGGACATGTTAGTATAATTTGAATTCAAACCAAGTATTTTATGGGTATCATTGAAGTCTTAGAATGTGTCATTTGAGTTAACCTTCAATGTCTTGGGACGGGGTTAACATATACACCATTTGTGGTGGGTCATTCTCTTTGCTTCCCCTCACATGGTTATATTAATAGATATGTTAATTTTAGAAATTATTTATTGGATAAACCTAGATATTATTGTGGGTCCTTAGTTATTCATCCAAACATGAACATGGAGCTTGTTTATAATTATTGTTGGGAATAAGTTAAATGATATATAAATTTAATTTAATTTCGATAGGTTATGACATACTCACAAAAGTCTATGGAAATAATTTATTCACAATCAAAGAAACATTCATGTTGTTGTTGAACGGTAAGTGACTATGTAGAAAAACAAAAATACTACTTAAAAGAAGGTGAGGAGAGAGCAACACATATATGGGAGAGTTTTTAGAGCTTAATTACTCAAAAAAAATTATAAAATAATTTTAAATAATGTTAGATACAACCATGGCAAAGACATGAGATATGAAGGATAAGTATTGAATGCATTACTATTCACAATGATACATGTTTATACAGGTCTACTGACCCTCGGTTTCATATTCTAGTGGTCTCTTGGATTCCCTTTGACTATTCAACTTCCACACCAACCCTTAGAGGATTAGTTGTCCAACAATCCCCCAGTTAATACGAAGGGGTATGTATGAGTCCAAGAAGAGATATGTAATACAAAATGTGAAAAAGTGCATGGAAACACTAGGCTGAATGTGCTCTCTGAAATGTCGGCATAAGGCGCTTAGTGTAGTTCTGAGAGCTCTTCAAAATATGGCAAGAAGTTGAAGTATTCTATTAGAGGAAGTGCTCCTAATAGTTTGATGAGGGATACCATCCACCTGGAAAAGGGAGGTCTTAACCTATGGTGGTTTAATGATGACCATCAACTCTGGAATGCTTAATGAAATTGCTGGAACTCTTCCAAAACTAGCAAGAAGCTGAAATCTGCTGCTATAGGAAGTTTCCTCAATTCTTTGAAGGCAGAGAAGCTAAACCTAAAAAGGGAGGTCTCAACCCCGCATAGATGATTTAAGGCTAATCACCAACCAAAAGGAGTGCTCAAGGGAATCTATGTATTTGGCTACAACTTTGAATCCGGTATGGTAGGTTGTGGCTCATGCTTGTTTGATGTGGCTTTAAATATTGTATATGACCATCACTTACCCCTCTATCAGATACAAGGTGAGAAAATGGAGAAAAAAAATTGCAAGATTGTTCAATACTCTAGAACAAGTTCTGACATATGACTGAAATATATTCTTGGTTGTTGAATCCCATTGCCAAGAAACGACCCATCCAAGATAAATATTTGTTCTTGCAAGGGGCTTGTTTTTTAAGAATATTTGTGAAGAATGAGCGGCTTTATGATAGTTCTCACATGGATGAAGATCAAAACAATTATCTTTCATATGGCCAACCTGGTCACAATGTTGGCATTTAACATTCTATTGTGGTTGTTGTGGAAGAGGAGAAGAATCTAGAACAATTGAAGGTGAATTGACATGAATAAATCCAACACTCTAAAATTTGATGGGGTTTGAGTAATCTAGAATATGAAAGGATTCCTCATTAACATATCCAATATCTTTTTTGTGCTTGTTGTTAACAAGCTCTTCCCAAGGTCTGATGATTGGCCTCGGAAGTGCAGGCTGAATTTCTACTTCCGCACTATGCTCTTACACTAGGAACTGAATGCAAATTAACCTCAACTTTATATTCTTGGTGTTGATGGGAGTCTATATCGATGTTTTGAATAGAAACAGGTTTAGAATGATGACTCGAGTTTTGTAATTATTCTTGTTGAAGTTGACACTCCAACTGAAAAAATTCAATCTTTTCGTGTGCATTTTGTAAACATATTTGAATGTGCACAAGAGTGGTTTTGTTGATTTTGATAGTGTCACTAGTAGTATATAGTATCAAAGTTTCCAGGGACTCTAATATTTCATAAAAAAATTTCATTTTCCAAACAAATCAAGCTAACGAAATAAAGGGTGTTGGCTTCAACCGATAATGCACCTGTTTACAATGTAAACAAATTGTGAATATTCTCAAGTTTGGATTGGTCTTCAAAATCAATGTGCCACTGATTTAGTCAAAAAAATCAAACTAAAATTTTGAATCTGCCACCTAAAAAAAAATATGTTAAAACTACCTTTGAGATATTGAATTAAAATTCCTCTTCGAACTATGTTCATGCTTTCTTTGACTGGAATTTGGGAAGTAACAGATAGTCTAACCCTCTCTAGAAACTCAAGAAATTCTTCAATTTTGGCTCTGAGGTCAAGCTAAAGAAAGAAGTTAGGGTTTTGAACAATTTCACTTATGGCATTATACAGAAGCAAGGAAATCTCCTTAATGCACATCGAGATGAGGTAAAGTATGATCTTCTCTCAAGGTTATTTTTCATGGCCAAGGAGAATCTAGAACTCTACACTAACACAAAATTAAGAGATGAAATTATGAATTTTTTATAGCAGGGCATGATACCACTGTTGTCACTCTTTCATGGATATTCTAGATTCTATATAAGAATCCATGTACAAAGGAAAAAAAATAGTGAAAGCATTGGAGGAAGTGCACTGGTCATATGGGGGCATGAGCATAATAAACCATCATGATGGATGCGATCGCTTTGAGAAATATTCGCAGTTCCTAAATTATGAAGTGCTCAGTAAAATGCATTATTTGAATGAAGAAATTAGTTAAAGCCTACGCTTATATCCGTTTGTGACACTTAATGGGAAGAGTGCATTTAGTGATGATATTATGCAAGATGGAAACAAAGTTGCAAAGGGGAATGTCATCAATTATGTCCCTTATGTAATGGGAATAATGAAGATAATTTTAAGTGATGATGCTCATGATTTACAACCTGAAATATGGATAGATACCGATGGTTTATTCCAATCACAGTCACCCTTTAAGTTCACAATGTTTCAATCTCGGCCAAGGATTTACCTTGGGAAATACTTTGCATGTGTGCAAATGAAACAACAATAGACTACTTGCATTACTTTGGTTGGTGGATTGGTTCAACATGTAATAAGAGCACGGATTTAATGTTCCATTAAAGTTCAACACATCAAAATTATTCAACGCAAGAATGCACTACTTTCCAAGAACAAAACTTAGATAATGCAGAGGAATTGCTGGGGTTACTTGCAGAGAACATAACTTAAATAATGCAGAGGATTTTTTGGGGTTACTTGCAGAGAAAATAACTTAAATAATGCAGAGGATTTGTTGGGGATACACACAATAATATGTCACATTTCACACCCTTTAACACAAAATATAATATATATGTGCAACGAAGAGGAGCCTTGAATGCAGGGATTCATCACTGGTTTACACGAAATTCATCAACGCATTGTATACATGATATATATCCTCTTGCAGGAGCACATGCGCCATTGAAACCACAGTCATGACTTGCATTGATTCAATTATCATGCATGCATTCCAATGTATAACAACGAGCAAGAATATCAAGGTACAAATAATGTAGCTTATGGATGTTTGTTACAATATGAGCCAATACAAGTATAATAGTGCATAGAGACTGCTTCAAACATTATTCCCGTGAACTACACTCAGACTTCAAGCTCAATGCCAACACATGAATCAATGAGTAATATAATTTTTTTCTCACAAATTATTACAAACCCACAAGCTTAATTGAGACATATGAGTACACGTTTAGAAAGGCCACAAAAACAAGTGGCTCACACAATATTGAACAGGTTACGAACCATCTTGCTCTGATACCATGTTAGACACAACCATGGCGAAGAAAAAATATATCAAGGATAAGAATTGAATGCATTACTATTCACAATTATACACATCTATACAAGTCTAGTGAACCCTGGTTACATATTCCAAGTGGTCTCTTGGAATCCCTTTGACTATTCAACTTCCACACCAACCATTATAGAATTAGGTGTCCAAGAAATAAAAAAAATTATCATGATTTTGAAGACACTTAATTACTATTAACTAAAATATTTTACTTGTATAATTATCAAATCATTAAAATATTAATAATAATAAAAGTTTCATATGTATATTTGTTTCTTAGTACATGCTCCTCATGAAAAAAGTAATTGATAACAGGAGTTATTGTAAATAAGATAAAAATAATCTTACTAGTATGTAAAGAGTTGTTGTAACACCACCTTCCCACAACTACCTAAATAACATGCCAACTTGGGTAAACATGTGACAAGAGGATACTTTAACGAGATTCAACCTCCTATCTGACTTTAAGGAAGTGGAACGGATGAAAAAAAAAAAACTACAGATCTTGTACAGTAATCACAACAGCACCAGGAGGTAACGCAACCACTCATGCCACTTACCACTGGGTCATACTAACCTTTTGACACCCTTTAAGCCATAACCACAGGCATAGAACTACATTTCAGGGGCTACAAAGCCATATCCGTAGGCATAACACTGCATGCCAATGGCTAGGGCCCCAAATGCTTAATTTTGTGCCTGTGGCTCCAAGATTTGAGCCACCTTTTCAGGCCCAGAGCTTAGCTCACTGCACAAAACTTCATGAAAAATTAACGGATGTTAAATAACAATATGAAAATGATACGAAAGCAATCACATCAACAAGAACTCATCTGGACCCCTCCTAGCCATGACAAGGTTTTTTTCAAACATGTCACAAACATTGAATCTACAGGTGTAAACAACAGATTTAAACATAGGGTTATCATACTTAACTGAGAATCGCTAAGAAGTATTCCTACCTTACATCATTAGCTGCAATATAATCTATGTGGCCATAGATACATTGTGCATTCATTTATAATTCAAAACATAGATAGAGTCATACATCATCACTGATAAAAAACATGCTTATATCGAACACAATTACAACATAAATAGCATGGATACAATAATAGTAGAATCCACATAGAAACCAATACACATTCATACCAAATACCAAAGGAATGATCTCTTCATTACTAAATGTAAAAACCAACCGAAGATGGGACTTCCACGATCCACCCAACCATATATTGGCTGACCCAAATATCTCTTCAGCCAAACACCCCCGTGCCATATTCCAAGCATGAATGTGGTACTTTAACCGAAAGAACCAGCTGAGGCATCCTGAGGCTAAACCATCTCACGCTCATCAAATATAAATCAGCCTTTACCGTGATCCACACCCAATCACTAGGCCAACGGAAACATGGATATCACTGGAGTATATCTGCTTAACCCATGAGGAATTTTCTTGTCCCTCAGTCTCTTAAGATTTACTGCAACCCATAGTCTGAATCAGGGGTCACTAGGCTTGAAAACTAAGACATACTCTCCAGGATTTACCATATATCCAAAACCCAGGATTCCTACACTTTAATGGAGAGAAAACCACCTCTCAGGCTTTATCGAATCCAAACTCAGATTACTAAGCCCTAAACTGAGGAAACATATGAACCAGTTCCATAATCATTTGGAGATCCACCTCACTTAGCTTCAAATCCATCTGGTAATCCAGCTAAACCAAAACATGAAAAATCCACACCACCATGGCTATACCGAAATGGCAAGGCTAGGTTGAATACACTGTCACAACTAGAAAACCACATGTAATACCATGCATGCCAAATCTCTAAAGGAAATTATACATGCAAATCAATACCTGCAAATAATCCTACTGTAGCTGCTTGATTCATGCTCCTCCTTCCTTGCTTCATCCTTCTTCTTGCTCTCTTTCCTTTCTTGCTCCAATGCCAAAGTGCTCCAAAAACTCCAAGTGTCCAAAAGTGAGAGAAATAGAGAGAGATAACAATGAGAGCACTCAAAAAATGCACTAACAAAAGGTACCAAATGATCCTTAGATTCCTTTTTATAGATTAGGCCTCTATTTTCTTCATTTTCCATTATTTTCCTTCATTTTCCTCCTCACATCCAACCCATGAGCTTTCATATCCATTTTCTCCTAATTTCCATTATTTTCATAAATAAATGTTTCAAAAATGTCATTTTTCCTTTCCAAATCCTTTGTGTTTGTCTTTCCCAATTTCCTTAGCCATAATAAACCAAATGAACACCCACTAGGATGTTTTGTCCAACATTTTTCTTGGAAAAAGTGTCCCATCAACTATGATTATTATTTTTAACTTTATTACATGGAAATTTCACCAGAGATGTTACAGAACCCCCCCCCTTAGTGGACACAATCCTAGGTGTTCAACCACACATACACCTCAGCAAAACCACTGAAAAGAAACCATACTTCCCATGGGGATTTAAAACATAGCTCGATGGAGTGTTTACAATTATCACCCTGCTAAAAATCAAACCAACGTGACATCATAACAACATGAAAACTAAAATTACATGACACCATAGTGATTATTGTAGCTTTATAACATAGCTCATGGTGGTATTTACATCCATATACATATGCACATATACCTGAAAATCACATCAAAACATATATTAAAACACCACCAAAACATATGCCAAACATATACCAACATCACACCAAAACTACTTTGTGTCAACCAGCAAACAACTGCGGATACATGGCCCACATGTGATCTTCTATCTCCCATGTAGCTTCATTGGGCCCAAATTTCTTCCATTCCACTTTAACTTTCTGTATTGCTTAGTTCCGGAGCATGAGAACCATTTTCTACAATATACACTAAGGCTCTGGCTGGAATTCACCATCGAGTTCCACCTACAATATAGACCAATTAATCACATGATCAACATCTAATTTAACATACTTCTTAAGAAAATATATATGAAAAACATCATGGACTTTAACTGTGGAAGGCAGTGTAATTTGATAGGCCACTTGTCTGATCCTCTCAATAATCCTGAAGGGTCCACAAAACCGTGGTGTCATCTTGGCATATGATCCAATCTGCAAGTATCTCTTCTTGGGCTTGATGTGCAAGTAAACCTGATCCCTAACCTAAAAATTCTTGAAAAAACTATTCCTGTCTGCATAACTCTTCTGCCTATCTTACGTTGATTTCAAGTTCTTCTTGATCACCTGCATTTCTTGTTCCATGTCTGCTAACAACTCTGGTCCAATCAATACCTTGTTAACCGGATCACTCCAACTGATGGGTGTGTTGCAACTTCGCCCATACATAGCCTCAAGTGGACTCATCTTCAATGACTCTTAATACATGGTTTTGTAGGCGAACTCTACGAGTGGAAGATATTCTTCCTACTTGCGCTACTAATGCATCACATACATCCTCAAGATATCCTATAGTATCCTATTGACCCTCTTTGTTTGTCTATGTTTCTGTGGATGATAAGTTGTGTTGTAGGCCAACTCAGTGCCCAAACCTGCAAACAACTCCTTCCAAAACTTGGAAGTGAACTTTGCATCCCTGTCAGACACAATATTCTTTGGAACACCATGAAATATGGCTATGTATTTGATTAACACCTGTGCTACATTGCTAGTTGAATAAGTATTCTTCACTCGAATGAAATGTGCAACATTTTTCAACTTGTCCACAACAACCATGATGGAAGTATGTTTTCTAGTTGTCTTAGGCAAACTTGTGATGAATTCCATGGAAATTACCTCCCATTTCTACTCTAGAATTTTAATCGGTTGTAGCAGTCCACCTGGATTTTTACACTCTACCTTAACCATATGAAAATCCAAACATCTGGATACAAACTCTACCACATCCTTCTTTATATTTGGCCAATAATAGAACCTCTTAACTGCAGTCAATGTCTTATGGTATGGGTGACCCGAATATGGTTTCGTATGAAACTCCCTCAAGATCACCTTCTTGAGCTCACAATTTTCTGATACATATATCTTATCTCTAAATCTAACCAATCCATCTGGTATGAGATGGTAATTCAAATCCTATAAATGTGTACCTGTACCTGGACATGTACTTGTACCACCTACACCTGTACATGTGCCAACATTTGTACCTGTACCTGTGCTCTATTGCAACCTGTGCACAATCTCCATATACCTATGATCTTGTTGAACAAACTGCAAGATTGTATGTTGTAATTATGTCCCATAGGAGCTCTTTTATGCTAAGTGATTTACATGTACCTGCCTTCTAAGAGAATTTGTAATTTTTTTCTCTTTTCCCTTGATGTACTTGATATTGAAGTCAAACTCAATGATCGTGGCCAAGCATCTAGCTAACCTAACATTCAAATTCGGTTGGTCAAACAAGTAACTCAACCCAATGTGATCACTCATCAATATAAGCTATCTACCAAGAAGATAATGCCTCCACATCTTCAGTTCATGTATGATCGCTATGATATCGAGATCATGTCTCAGGTAGTTCTGCTCATGCTCATTGTGTTTTCGTGACTCATAGCATACCACCTGTCCATCCTGGATACGGATCCCACCAAGTCCTCTCTTGAAATCATTGTATACACTACAAGAATGTGTCAAAAACTGCTTAAGTTGCTCAAAACTAGCCTCACACTTCTCTATCTAGTCTGTTATCACTCCAATAATTCCTAGGGTTTTTTTTCCTTTTGTTTTAAAGAAATATTAGAGGTAATTATCAACCTACTTTTGAGATCGGGATCTAGCCTTCGTAATGCTCAAAGAGGGCTCTCTCTTTATGATTTAACTTTGTTGTTTTTAGTTTATTTTAGGCTAGTTATGTAAGATTGATTGGTTTTGATTTTAGTTTGGTTTGGTTTGGTGGTGGAAATACTGATCCAGATGAATAGTTGTAGGTATGTTTTCCATTGGGCTAGGAGTCAATGTATCAAGCAACAAGGCAGAATCAAGTTCTAAAGGAAGTGTTCACAGGGCAAGGTAGCTGAGTAAATTCAAATATTTTAGGCTGGATGGCGAAGTGATTTCAATCGGGATCAAGGAGAAGTTAAGGATTCCTCAAACCAGATAATCGGGATGGGAGATCAATTAAGGATTCTCAGATCTAGATATCAAAAGAAAACATAAAAATGAATAACAGTTTAAGACAGAGTGTATTTAAAAAATTTCTGAAAAAAAAAATCCTATTATATCATTTAGATTAATAAAACATACAAGTTTATGAAAAGCTTAAGGAAAAACATGAACAATAGAAAGATACTTCACTGAAGTGGCTCAACACATGAAACTTGTAATGAAATGCCTTTATTACTCAGTCATGTCGTTGACTTGAAAATGGCACAATAAACCCTTTGGTTCTTGATTAATTACAACTATCTAAATGTTCATAAATCCACACTCAATACTTCGAATTCTGAAGTATTTATACAAAAACTATTACAAAATATCCTAAAACTGATCTAGGAATTATTCAAGGAAAAATAAATATCTTCATGCAAGAAGATAGAGACACCTAGGAGACTAAATTCTAATTTTCCCTATTTTATTTGGATTTGTTGTTTGCTCTTTGATATTTTGCTGCTTTCTCTCTTTTTCTATTGTACACTAGTTGCCTTCTTCATGTTGAGTGTCTTTTACGTTGGCTGTATATTTAACTATATTTTTCACTTTAAACTATGTCTTTCATCTAATACTCTTTAAACTATGTTACTGCTTTACTTTTAACCTTTGATTGCTCTTTTTTTGTTTTACTTTTCACTTTCAGAGTAAATCACATAACTTTTCCCAAGCTTCCGCATCTGGTAATTTAATTTTTATCGTTCTTCTGAAAATTTCATCAAGAACTATGTATTATTCAAATGTAGGCTTGTTCAAGAAGAGATGATTTACCTCATGTTGTAGGTAAAAGATATTTTCAAAACTATGATAGATTACTTTTCCTGTAGGCATTCTTTTCATGGAGGAATTGTTAGATTGTTCCTTGGCCACTTCTATCATTTTCTTATCATAGTCTTCATGTTTAATCAATCTATCATTGATAACCAAAGGATTACGCAGACCTTTATGCCTCAAAAAATCAAATTTAACCATGAATTTGGTTATTTCTAGCTCCATGTTTTGACACTTATCTTCAAGTTTTGTCATTAAGTTTCTTTTGGAAATTACCTTTCTTACATCAAGGATTGTTCCAGTCCTGTCACTTATGCCAATTTCTTCCAATTCTTCTTTTGTTATTGGAATTAAGAAACTTAATGATCTCAGTGGCCTCTTCTAGCTTTTTAACAAGTTCTTCCTTGACTTTCTGAATGGATTCACTTGCTACTTTTATCAAATCATTTTGATCAAAGATAACTTGGATATATGGCCAAATATCATTAACAGAGTTAATGATATTGGCCCATGGCTGTTGCTCTGCTTGGGCAAGTGGTTCTTTTAGTGTCAATTCTTTCTCTAACTTTTGCACTTTATCAATCAATCTGTTTGACTTCTGTGTTTCATTCTTATGCATGATTTGAACTAGCTTCTTTTCATCCTCCACAATTTTTATTTGTTCTTTAAGTATATTTATTTCATTATTCTGTATGGACATATCTTGCATGCCTTTAATGAGTTTACATATATCATCACTAGGATGAGTTGCTTATGTTGTTGAATCTGTAGCTGATGTAGTTGTTGATGTTGAAATTGCTATAGCCAATGGAACTGTTGTTGCCACTGGAGTTGTTGAAGTAGAAGGAACTACTATAGTAACTGTAGGAATAGAGGTGACAAGGATTGCTTCCATGTTGGATTTTTTCTCCTGCACTAACTTATCCATCTCATTCTCCATCTCTTTCAATTGAGTTTTCAACTGAATGATGAGATTCATCATTTCATCTTTTTGGCATTCATTCTCTAGAAATTCTTTTTCTTGTGGATGTTCGTTGGGAGGTAATTTTAGCTGCCTCTTCAATGCAAAAATGTATGCATTATTTTTCTTAATGAGCTCTTCTGTAACTTTGATATTCTTGGGATCATATCCTACCTCTATGACCAATTCTTCAAGATATTTGATTATGTTGTCTTTGTCTTGTGAGGAAGCCTTATCTAGTTTTAATTGACCTTTGATATTATCTGGAGAATTATAAAGTTATTGGACACTCATAGCTTTATTGGTCATGGTAGAATATATAATTCACCAGCTTTCTTATGAAATTATATTTGTTCTATGGGATGAACATCTTTGGCTTGAAATTCAAATGTTCTCTTCTTGTAATCAACTAATGAATTTGGATGTTGTATTGTTGGCTGCAAGAAGGTCATTTGCATCTTCTTGGTCTTGTAATAAAATGCTGAAGTAACCAGTTCTGGTCACTAGGTGTCTGCTTCCAATATTGGGCATAAGTAACTGCTTTTAATGCCTCATTCCTAAGTTTCATTTCCTTGTACTTCTCCATGATATCATGTTCTTTATCTGTTGGTTTACTTGATGAAGACACTTCAACACTATGCTGCTTCTGAATGATCTGAGTATTAGAAGTTGAAGGCTGGTGAGTTTCCTCTGAAACTATTGGAGGTGCATTTTATTTAACCATTGTGTCTATATCAATAAATTCAATAGTCTCAACTTGTTCATTTACAAGATTTAGCTTGGGCTTCTTCCTGTACATTAATTTTAATTTGTTTTCTGTAGTGGTTTGAGTTGAATAAGATCCTTCTTCTCTTGTGCTTTTGGAGTTCCTATCTTGTAGGGATGGAGTTTGTAGGACAGAAGTAGTCTCAACTAGTTTTTCCATTTGTTTCAAAGTATTCTCCAACCACTCTGACTATTTGGAGTATTTTTCAATATCTGGTTTGGATTCATGTACAAAAGGAATCAATTTAAATTTGATTCTTAACTTGTTGATAACTCCTAAAGGATAATAATTCCATTTGAAACTTTCACTGAGCTTTAATTCTTGCAAGTACTTTTCTTCTTGTTGACCAGCAATTTTATTGTTGCAAATGAAAGGACCAATTTGGTTTTTGATCTTAAACTGTGTTTTCCTCTTGGCTGATAGAAAATTCACTTCATCAGATTTTAGGATTTGCCTGATATATTCGAGTGAAAATAACCTCATTGGGAGGTATTTAGGCAACTTATATGGAGTGATTTGACATCCATAGACCCTAATTTCTGTGTGGTTCTTGTATAAAAAAGAGTCTCCTATCCTAGTTTGTTATGATAACTGCAATACTTTCTTTATTTCATCATTGACCCTAGGTTCAGTGCTATTGCTTAGCATATTGGCAATTGGATGAATAAATGAATCAATGAAGTTGATGTAGGTAAAATTTGTTGAATCTTTCTTGATTAAGGAAGTCCAAAAGACAATTGATTGTGAATTACCCTCACTGTCCAATTTTTGAAGGCTAACTGCAAACCTTTCAGATTCGAAGTATAAGAATAATTGGAACAACACAGATGAATACTTAAAGACTCCTTCATCTGTTAATTTAACTAATTTATCATGGATGGCATCTAAAAGTTACTGAGAAAATTTAAATGGGAAGGCTCGAGGCTACCCTGGGCATAAAATGGACAGAAAACCTAGGATTGAAGCATCTACATATTCAACTGTAAAATAGCCTATAATGCAAGACAACATTGTGACAATCAGTCTTGTTCTTTCTGATAAAATTGAGGCTAAATAGGGAGGGTAAATCTTTTGGGTTTAAACTGATGAAGGTAAGAAGGTTTGGAAGATCTAAAACCTCTTTGGAATGTCAAGTTTCAGATATAACTCAGTGAGGATTTCAATTGACAGAGGGCCTTCATCAGGCTTGGGTTGAATTTGAAGCATTTTGTTTATGGATTTAGCAGTAACGGTGAAAAAAATTTCCTTGTTATGGGTTACTAGGGCTCTTTCATTAAGTAGATACTTAACTTGACAGAGCCTGATGATCTCAGGAAAATTGGAATGTATGTGGGAAAATATATCTGGGCAAATTTTACTCCCAAAGGTGGATATCATCAGCCTAGTGCATGAATTTATCATGGCTCCAGCAGTGGAGCTCAAGGAGGTTGAAATCAGTGAAGTATTTAACTACAAAGCTGTTAGGTCCCTATATTACTAGTATAGTCCCTTATTGTTGTTATTGTAACCCCCTTATTGTTATTATTGTACCCTTGTAACCCCCATATTGTTATTATTGTGCCCTTAAATTATTATTGTTAGGTCAGCTAGGATTACATTGTGGCCCCATGGACTCCTATATATAGAAAGGAGGTTTTGTAATTTGTATCATCCAAGAATTTTTCACTCATGTAATGTATTGGAGGTTTCCCCCTCGAAGTGGCTTATTTCTAAGGCGTTGATATCTCTTTTCTTCTATTTTTGGAGCTGGTTTCACAACATTTGTTATCAGAGCTTTGGATTCTAGGGTTTCGCTGCTTCAAAATTTTGTGGCAGAATGTTTGGTTTGCCAGCAGAATAAAGTTGAGACAATTAAGACCCCAAGACTTCTACAACCTTTATCCATTCCAAGTCAACATTGGGAGAAGATTTCAATGGATTTTATCACAGGTTTACCGAAGTCCGAAGGAAAGAGTGTCATCATGGTGGTAGTTGATAGACTTACCAAGTATGCACACTTTTGTGCATTATCTCATCCATTTAAAGCTAGCACAGTTGCTACTACATTTATAGACCACAATTCAAAAAATATGGAAACCCAAGGGTTATTGTGGCGAAAAGATCTGCTTTACGGAAATTTATGGGTGAAGAGTTATTTTCTTGTTTGGGTACTCAATTAGCTCATAGCTCATCTTATCATCCTCAATACGATGGTCAAACTAAGATAGTAAAATGATATTTTGAAGGATATCTTCATTGTTTTGTATATGATAAACAAACACGATGGGTCAAGTGGTTACACACATTTGAATGGTGTTATAACACTTGCTTCCATACCTCTGACAAAAATGACCCCATTTATGGCACTTTATGGATATCATCCCCATCCATCACAACATCTTTAAGAAAATTTGAAGGTTCGAGCGAGTGGAAGATCACATCGAGCATCAACAAGAAGTTCTCCAACTCTTAAAGAACTACTTTGGTTGCACAAAATCAAGTAAACTATCGGAAGATCAACATCGCGGTGATGCAGGAGCATCAAGACCTTTTTCCCATTTGTAAATATGGGGTTTGATAATATTAATTTGTAAATATGGGGTGTGATGATTTTTAATATTTTATTAATTAATAGGAAAATGTGAGGATTTTTTTTTGTAAATATCTTTTATAAAAGGATATGAGGGAATTTAATTAGTGGAAAGATTTTAGGGATAAAGAGCTATCCTTTAGGGATGTTGAGAGATTTAGGGGTTGTTGAGGAATTGAAGGGATTGAGCATTTAATTTAATGATTTTTTTTAATTGTATAAATAGGAGGGCTTTTTGAGAGAAAAGGACAGGGGAGATTGTGAAAGAGTGTGAGAGTAGGCTTGTACAGCAAGGCTGTAAGCCTTCAGCAAAATTGTAAGGGCCACAGAATTGAAATATCTGGCCAGTAAAAGCTGTAAGTTATTGTTTTGTTTCAGTATATTGGTTGATTGATTTGAAAATTGTATGCGTTCCAAGTTAAATGTATATATATGGATTGAATTATCGATGGTGGAAGAATTGATTGAAAGAATTGAATTTTGTAACGAACTGAAAGTTCGATTTGTAAATTGAGGATGATATTGTTATGAAACCCGCAATTCAAAATTGCTGAATGTAGAAAGCACAAAGTCGGTGTTGAACCTTTGCTGGAATATTTGTTTCCTAGATGTAGTTCACGCTTTTATATTCGATATGATGAGAATTTTAATAAATCTGATATACCAATGACAAAAGGCCGGTTATGCAGAGATTAGACAGTAAAAGAAGTAACTTTCAATAGATATTCTGGTATTAATCACTGCATACACCAATGAAGAAATTGTATTTCAAACTCGATTTTAGCATCACAATGAAATGCAGGAATAAATTTCAATGCAGAAGGGTTTACTGAACAAAGCAGATTTAGAAATCGACTTTGCAGGGTTCAAGGGCGATTTAATGGGACGCTATGTAACGATTGCCAGGAGTTCAAGTGACAAGTTGAAAGTCTCAATTTGTGAATGAAATAGTAATTACCATCACTGTGTATCAGTATTGAAGAACCGATGAGCGTGAATCCAACCGGGCAGTATGTGCGTTGCAGACAGTTACAACTGCAGTCGAATTGGAAGAGTACGCTTTCTGCAAAGTGAGGCGAACAGATCTTTGCGCAAGAGGAAGCGGCTTGGAAGAATTAAGTTGAGAAAATTGTAAATTGAATTTAGGTTGTTTGAAATTGTATATGGAATGTTGTTCAATTGCGAATTCATTTCCAACGATATAATGTTAATGCTCCAGATATTGCTGAACGGTACTAGAGAATTTGAAGTACATTTGCCGAATGATGGTGCGAGAGTTAAATTGAATCGATGTGTAGAGTCGAAAAGTCGATGCAATTCAAGTTAGAGAAAGGAACGACGACGGATATGAAGGCATTTGAAAGGCGTAGAGGTGTGAAAGACGGCGTTTATGTTGAAACAAATGGCGAATCGGGCGAAGAAGAATGTATCGTTGGAGGCAGGTTTGTCGAAGATACAGCCGTTTTTTTTTGCATTTGAAGGATATAGCGCAAACAATTTCATTTGAAAAGGCGCCATCTGTATCAGCAGATCATGCACAGTGTTAAAAAGAGACAACCCACAGGTATGATAGTTGTTATTTACATTCTGGGAGTGGCGGTATAACAGAAATAAGAAATTCGAACTGTGTTATGTTGAAATGGTATTACCAAGATTCGATAAAAGGGCACAGTTCAAGTCTTCAAATTAAAATATGGCACATATGAATGATGTCTTTTGAATTGATGAATACGTTGCAGAATATTTGGCATATGGAAAGTAAGTAAGCGTAGATCGATTGGCCAGAAGAGTGACCATATTGTGTTATTCGGCATTTTGAATTTTGGTTGAATTAGAAAAGTAAAAACGCATTCTTGAATCAAGCCATAAATGAATGGAATTGTGATAGTGCATGAGAGGGTTGAATGTATGACTTCATATCATGATTAGGCATGAAGGAACCTGAATGTTCAGAATTTGTGAAAGGCAAGCTCTTGAAACTTGGGTTTAAGTCCCAATAAAAGATGATTGTTGAAATATGGATTATGGAATAATGATTTCAATAGAGAGTTGTTTGATAATTGATATCTATGGAATGGTGATGATGAAAGTATGTGATTTGGATTGGTAATTATAAAGAATGTTTGGGATGGTGTGTAATGGTTTTATAACCATTGTTGTTTTGTTCAAGAAGCTTTCATATAGATAATGAAGATACCTTTATGTTAAAAGAAAGGTAAGAGGCGCATGCTTGTACATGTATAGATGAGTTGATGATCACAAGAAATTGCAAGCTCCAGGCTTGCGTCATTTTGGTATCAGAGCTTGGCTCTGTTGAAATGAAGAATGTTTGTCTGAAGACAGAAGGTTTGTTGAATTGAAATGTATTTCTGAATGTGTGATGAATGACGACATGAGATGTGCATGAAGGCAAAGGGAGGTCGAGATTCTAATCGTGATCAATGAAGCAATCTGGTGAAGAATTGAAACGGAAGGAAACGTGAAGATTTGCTGAAACAAATTTGCAAGAATGGTGAGATTCTGAAGGTAGTTGAAGAGTTTGAAGGCACAGCTGACAGCTAGTGGGAAGGACGGTCCATTTAAAAGTACAGGAAAATGAAAAGACAAGATCAGACTGAGATCTTGAAGGTAAGGTGATCTGGGTTTATTTGAATTTGAAGATTGTAGTCTTTGCATTAAAGCAGAAGTATTTTTGCAACTCCCAAAAGGAAAATCCATAGAAGACATGTTTAAAATTGCTAACAGAAAACTGGTGAAAGCATAGGTGGCAGAACCTTGAGGAAATCCAATAGAGATTGGATAAGGAAGACAGTTGTGAACAGGCAGATGAGTTGAAGCCAGGAAGAGCAAAGAGAAGTGCTCAAAGGAGGTTCTAGAGATAGAACCAATTGCTTGCCAAAAGACTGAGTGAGGAGAGCTTGGTGAGGTAAGTGGCGGCAGGACAGGACTTGCTGCTGAAGAGGCTTTAGTGCAACTCATAGTAAAGTGAGTAAGAAACTCATAGAGATGGAAAGGATGATGACTAGTGACAGTCGTAACAGAGGTTCTGAAATAAACCACAGCAGAGGACAAAAGAAGAAGGATGCCAAGGCAGTTGGCATACAGAGACAGTTAAGCAAAGAGGAATATGAAAGGGAGAAGGCTGAAATAGCAGTTCAGCTTGAGGTGTTGATGGAGATGTTGCAAAGAAATGAGGAAGACCAGAAGCGTGGTTATGTCATGAGAAAGAAGTTGAGGTGGCAGAGGCTACAACAGAAGTGGAATCATCAGATGAATATGCAGTTGATAAAGGAACTAAGGGAACTTGAACAGGTTATAGATGCCAGACAGAAGAGAGAGAAGCTCGAAACAGTTGAGCTACAGCAAAATGAAGATGCTGAAGAAGATGTTGAAGTTTCGATATGTTACCCAGAGAGTGGACCATTACTTTTTGAAAGTGATGAAGAGTTAGAGAAGTTGAATCATATGAATGATTCAAAGCAGCCCGAAGACTTGATGACTGAAGCATCAAATAAGACCGTAAGGTCTTGTGATTTTAAAACTAATGATTTGTGTGTGATTGCAGGTTTGGAAGAAGAAGAAGAACATCTACTGAAGGATGTTAAGGAAGATTTAGCAGAAGAAAGACCATGTGAAGAAATGGAAGATCGTGTAAAATTTCCAAAGTCTACTCCGAGTAAAATCATTGAGTTATATCGAGAATTAGACTTTCAAAGGAAGAAATTGGAAGAACAGAGGATGAATGTCCAGGACAGATTGCTGAAGAAGGATGACAAAGCGGTTGTCATAAATAATAAAGAAATTGCAGATGGCGAGCAAAGGAATGTTGCAGAAGGAAAGGAAGATTTGGAGGCCGCAACATCCATAGTGACAACAAGAGCAACATGTTTTATTGAAGATGTTGGAAACAATCAGCGGACAGAGGACATACTGGACAAAGAAATTGAGATGATAAGGAGATTAATGATAAAGACATCCCAGAGAAAGACAGCCGAAAGAAAGAAAAGGAGCGACAACAAGAGAGTGACAGTGAAAGATTGCAAGAGCAGAGCAGGTGAAGCACTACAACACAAAATATGAAACCCTGGAAGACAACAGCAGATGACAACAGCAGTGAAGCAATCGACAAGCACGGAAGATTTACAAAATAAAATCTGGGATCCAGGAGGAAATATCCAGACTTATGACCAGGTGGTCATGAATTTTCTTACATGGGGAGTCTGATGCAGGAGCATCAAGACCCTTTTTCTCCATTTGTAAATATGGGGTGTGATAATATTAATTTGTAAATATGGGGTGTGATGATTTTTAATATTTTATTAATTAATAGGAAAATGTGAGGATTTTTTTTTGTAAATATCTTTTATAAAAGGATATGAGGGAATTTAATTAGTGGAAGGATTTTAGGGATAAAGAGCTATCCTTTAGGGATGTTGAGAGATTTAGGGGTTGTTGAGGAATTGAAGGGATTGAGCATTTAATTTAATGATTTTTTTTAATTGTATAAATAGGAGGGCTTTTTGAGAGAAAAGGACAGGGGAGATTGTGAAAGAGTGTGAGAGTAGGCTTGTACAGCAAGGCTGTAAGCCTTCAGCAAAATTGTAAGGGCCACAGAATTGAAATATCTGGCCAGTAAAAGCTGTAAGTTATTGTTTTGTTTCAGTATATTGGTTGATTGATTTGAAAATTGTATGCGTTCCAAGTTAAATGTATATATATGGATTGAATTATCGATGGTGGAAGAATTGATTGAAAGAATTGAATTTTGTAACGAACTGAAAGTTCGATTTGTAAATTGAGGATGATATTGTTATGAAACCCGCAATTCAAAATTGCTGAATGTAGAAAGCACAAAGTCGGTGTTGAACCTTTGCTGGAATATTTGTTTCCTAGATGTAGTTCACGCTTTTATATTCGATATGATGAGAATTTTAATAAATCTGATATACCGGTGACAAAAGGCCGGTTATGCAGAGATTAGACAGTAAAAGAAGTAACTTTCTATAGATATTCTGGTATTAATCACTGCATACACCAATGAAGAAATTGTATTTGCTTCGATTTTAACATCAATATGAAATGCGGGAATAAATTTCAATCGTGAAGGGTTTGCGAACAAAGCGAGATTTAGAAATCGACTTTGCGGGTTGAGGGGCGATTTAATGGGGCCGCTAATGTAACGATTTCAGGGAGTTTCAAGTGACAAGTTGAAGATCTCAATTTGTGAATGAAATAGTAATTACCATCCTTGTGTATCGGTATTGAAGAGCAAATTGAGCGTGAATCCAATAGCGGAAGCGTATGTGCGTTGCGAGTGATTCACAAGCTATGATCGAATTGGAAGAGTACGCTTTCTGCAAAGTGAGGCGAACAGATCTTTGCCGCAAAGAGGAAGCGCTGGAAGAATTATGTTGAGAAAATTGTAAATTGAATTTAGCTGTTTGAAATTGTATATGGAATGTTGTTCAATTGCGAATTTGTTTCCACTGATATAATGTTAATGCTCAGATATTGCTGAACAGTACTAGAGAATTTGAAGTACATTGCCAGACAGTAATTACTGAGAGTTAAATTGAATCGATGTGTAGAGTCGATGTGAATTCAAGTTGAAAGGAACAGCAGCAGATCCTGAAGGCATTTGAAAGGCGTAGAGGTGTAATGAAAGACATCGTTTATGTTGAAACAAATGGCGAATCGAACTAAAGAAGAATGTATCGTTGGAAGCAGTTTGTCAAGAATCTGGCCATGCGTTTTGCATTTGAAGGATATAGCGCAAACAATTTCATTTGAAAAAGGCGCCATCTCTGTATCAGCAGATCATGCACAGTGTTAAAAAGAGACAACCCACAGGTATGATAGTTGTTATTTACATTCTGGGAGTGGCGGTATAACAGAAATAAGAAATTTGAACTGTGTTATGTTGAAATGGTATTACCAAGATTCAATAAAAGGGCGCAGTTCAAGTCTTCAAATTAAAATATGGCACATATGAATGATGTCTTTTGAATTGATGAATACGTTGCAGAATATTTGGCATATGGAAAGTAAGTAAGCGTAGATCGATTGGCCAGAAGAGTGACCGTATTGTGTTATTCGGCATTTTGAATTTTGGTTGAATTAGAAAAGTAAAAACGCATTCTTGAATCAAGCCATAAATGAATGGAATTGTGATAGTGCATGAGAGGGTTGAATGTATGACTTCATATCATGATTAGGCATGAAGGAACCTGAATGTTCAGAATTTGTGAAAGGCAAGCTCTTGAAACTTGGGTTTAAGTCCCAATAAAAGATGATTGTTGAAATATGGATTATGGAATAATGATTTCAATAGAGAGTTGTTTGATAATTGATATCTATGGAATGGTGATGATGAAAGTATGTGATTTGGATTGGTAATTATAAAGAATGTTTGGGATGGTGTGTAATGGTTTCATAACCATTGTTGTTTGTTCAAAGAAGAGCTTTCATATAGATGATGAAATTGCCATGTATTGACAAGAAGAGGAGGCGCATGCTTGTACATGTATGAGTGTTTAATGATCCTGGGTATGGCAAGCTCTATGCTTGCGTCATTTTTGGTATCAGAGCCGGAATGCTCTGTTGGAATGTTTATCTTCTGAATGATGACAAGAAGGTTTTTTGAATTGAAATGTATTTCTAAATGTGATGAATGACGAAGTAGCAGATGTGCATGAAGGCAACAGGAGGTCAGATTTACATCGATTGCTCAAAGAAAACCAGAGTACACTAAGACTGAAAGCGTGAGGAAGCAATGCCAAGTTGTCAAAACAAAATCACAGAGTGTGGTGAGATTCTGAAGGTAGTTGAAGAGTTTGAAGACACAGCTGACAGCTAGTGGGAAGGATGGTCCATTTAAAAGTACAGGCAAACGAAAAGACAAGATCAAGACTGAGATCTTGAAGGTAAGGTGATCTGGGTTTATTTGAATTTGAAGATTGTAGTCTTTGCATTAAAGCAGAAGTATTTTTGCAACTCCCAAAAGGAAAATCCATAGAAGACATGTTTAAAATTGCTAACAGAAAACTGGTGAAAGCATAGGTGTGGCAGAACCTTGAGGAAATCCAATAGAGATTGGATAAGGAAGACAGTTGTGAACAGGCAGATGAGTTGAAGCCCAGGAAGAGCAAAGGGAAATGCTCAAAGGAGGTTCCAGAGATAGAACCAATTGCTTGCCAAAAGACCGAGTGAGGAGGGCTTGGTGAGGTAAGTGGCGGCAGGACAGGACTTCCTGCTGAAGAGGCTTTAGTACAACTCATAGTAAAGTGAGTAAGAAACTCATAGAGATGGAAAGGATGATGACTAGTGACAGTCATAACGGAGGTTCTGAAATAAACCATAGCAGAGGACAAAAGAAGAAGGATGCCAAGGCAGTTGGCATACAGAGACAGTTAAGCAAAGAGGAATATGAAAGGGAGAAGGCTGAAATAGCAGTTCAGCTTGAGGTGTTGATGGAGATGTTGCAGAAAAATGAGGAAGACAAGAAGCATGGTTATGTCATGAGAAAGAAGTTGAGATGGCAGAGGCTACAAGAGAAGTGGAATCATCAGGTGAATTTGCAGTTGATAAAGGAACTAAGGGAACTTGAACAGGTTATAGATGCCAGACAGAAGAGAGAGAAGCTCGAAACAGTTGAGCTACATGCTGAAGAAGATGTTGAAGTTTTGATATTTTACCCAGAGAGTGGACCATTAATTTTTTAAAGTGATGAAGAACTGGAGGAGTTGAATAATATGAATGATTCGAAGCAGCCGGAAGATTTGATGACTGAAGCATCAAATAAGACCGTAAGGTCTTGTGATTTTAAAACTAATGATTTGTGTATGATTGCAGGTTTGGAAGAAGAAGAAGAACATCTACTGAAGGATGTTAAGGAAGATTTAGCAGAAGAAATACCATGTGAAGAAATGGAAGATCGTGTAAAATTTCCAAAGTCTACTCCGAGTAAAATCATTGAGTTATATAGAGAATTAGACTTTCAAAGGAGGAAATTGGAAGAACAGAGGATGAATGTCCGGGATAGATTGCTGAAGAAGGATGACAAAGCGGTTGTCATAAATAATAAAGAAATTGCAGATGGCGAGCAAAGGAATGTTGCAGAGGGAAAGGAAGATTGGAAGGCCGCAACATTCATATTGACAGCTAGAGCAACATGTGAGGCGACATTTATAGTAGCAGCAACAGAAAAGGAGCAATCAAAGGATGGAAATAATCAGCAGACAGAGGAAATACTGGACAGAGAAATTAAGTTGATAAGGAAGTTAATGATAAAAACATCCCAGAGAAAGACAGCCGAAAGAAAGAAAAGGAACGACAACAAGAGAATGACATTGAAAGATTGCAAGAGCAGAGCAGCTGGAGCACTACAACACAAAATATGGAAACCTGGAAGACAACAGCAGATAACAACAGCAGTGAAGAAATCGACAAGCACGGAAGATTTACAAAATAAAATCTGGGATCCAGGAGGAGATATCCAGACTTATGACCAGGTGGTCATGAATTTTTCTTACATGGGGAGTCTGATGCAGGAGCATCAAGACCTTTTTCCCATTTGTAAATATGGGGTTTGATAATATTAATTTGTAAATATGGGGTGTGATGATTTTTAATATTTTATTAATTAATAGGAAAATGTGAGGATTTTTTTTTGTAAATATCTTTTATAAAAGGATATGAGGGAATTTAATTAGTGGAAGGATTTTAGGGATAAAGAGCTATCCTTTAGGGATGTTGAGAGATTTAGGGGTTGTTGAGGAATTGAAGGGATTGAGCATTTAATTTAATGATTTTTTTTAATTGTATAAATAGGAGGGCTTTTGAGAGAAAAGACAGAAGAGATTGTGAAAGAGTGTAGAGTAGGCTTCAGATAGCAGGCCGTAAGCCTTCAAAGAAATTGTAAGGGCCAATTGAAATTATCCGGCCGCAAAAAGTCAAGTTATTGTTTTGTTTCGTATATTGGTTGATGGATTTGAAAAATTGTATGCGTTCCAAGTTAAATGTATATATATGGATTGAATAGTCGATGGTGGAAGAAATGATCAAAGAATTGAATTTTGTAACGAATCGAAAGTTCGATTTGTAAATTGAGGATTTGATATTGTTATGAAACCCGCAATTCAAAATTGCTGAATGTAGAAAGCACAAAGTCGGTGTTGAACCTTTGCTGGAATATTTGTTTCCTAGATGTAGTTCACGCTTTTATATTCGATATGATGAGAATTTTAATAAATCTGATATACCGGTGACAAAAGGCCGGTTATGCAGAGATTAGACAGTAAAAGAAGTAACTTTCTATAGATATTCTGGTATTAATCACTGCATACACCAATGAAGAAATTGTATTTCAAACTCGATTTTAGCATCACAATGAAATGCAGGAATAAATTTCAATGCAGAAGGGTTTACTGAACAAAGCAGATTTAGAAATCGACTTTGCAGGGTTCAAGGGCGATTTAATGGGACGCTATGTAACGATTGCCAGGAGTTCAAGTGACAAGTTGAAAGTCTCAATTTGTGAATGAAATAGTAATTACCATCACTGTGTATCAGTATTGAAGAACCGATGAGCGTGAATCCAACCGGGCAGTATGTGCGTTGCAGACAGTTACAACTGCAGTCGAATTGGAAGAGTACGCTTTCTGCAAAGTGAGGCGAACAGATCTTTGCCGCAAAGAGGAAGCGCTGGAAGAATTATGTTGAGAAAATTGTAAATTGAATTTAGCTGTTTGAAATTGTATATGGAATGTTGTTCAATTGCGAATTTGTTTCCACTGATATAATGTTAATGCTCAGATATTGCTGAACAATACTAGAGAATTTGAAGTACATTGCCAGACAGTAATTACTGAGAGTTAAATTGAATCGATGTGTAGAGTCGATGTGAATTCAAGTTGAAAGGAATGAAGAAAGTAGATCCTCAAGGTATTCAGCATGAGGTGTAATGAAAGACAACGTTTATGTTGAAACAAATGGCTAATCGAATCAAGAAGAATGTATCGCTGGAAGCAGCTAGAATCTGGCCACACCGCTTTGCATTTGAAGGATATAGCGAAGCTGATTTATTTGAAAAAGGTGCCATCAGACGCGAGATCATGCATGTTGTTAAAAAGAGAATAACCCATGTGTATGATAGTTGTTATTTACATTCTGGGAGTGGCGGTATAACAGAAATAAGAAATTCGAACTGTGTTATGTTGAAATGGTATTACCAAGATTCGATAAAAGGGCGCAGTTCAAGTCTTCAAATTAAAATATGGCACATATGAATGATGTCTTTTGAATTGATGAATACGTTGCAGAAGATTTGGCATATGGAAAGTAAGTAAGCGTAGATCGATTGGCCAGAAGAGTGACCGTATTGTGTTATTCGGCATTTTGAATTTTGGTTGAATTAGAAAAGTAAAAACGCATTCTTGAATCAAGCCATAAATGAATGGAATTGTGATAGTGCATGAGAGGGTTGAATGTATGACTTCATATCATGATTAGGCATGAAGGAACCTGAATGTTCAGAATTTGTGAAAGGCAAGCTCTTGAAACTTGGGTTTAAGTCCCAATAAAAGATGATTGTTGAAATATGGATTATGGAATAATGATTTCAATAGAGAGTTGTTTGATAATTGATATCTATGGAATGGTGATGATGAAAGTATGTGATTTGGATTGGTAATTATAAAGAATGTTTGGGATGGTGTGTAATGGTTTCATAACCATTGTTGTTTGTTCAAAGAAGCTTTCATATAGATAATGAAATTTCCATGTATTAAAAGAAAGGTTGAGGCGCATGCTTGTACGTGTATGAGTGGTTGATGATCCTGGGTATTGCAAGCTCCAGGATTGCGCCACGCAGCTGAGAGAAGTTTTGATGTAGGAGATTGGGTATTTTTACGGCTACAACCATACAAACAAATGTCCCTCAAGCAACCTAAGAAGGATAATAAATTATCGCCAAAGTACTATGGTCCTTACAAGGTGTTGCAAAATATTGGTACTATGGCATACAAATTGGAGCTTCCTGCTTCTTCGCGAGTGCATCCAGTTTTCCATGTTTCATGCTTAAACAAGGTTATAGGTGAAAATCTTCCAGTTCAAACAATATTGCCAGAACTTGATGAGGAAGGAAAAATAATATTGGAACCTGAAGTGGTCATGGAAACAAGAACTCGACAGCTATGGAATCGATCAATTTCAGAGTATCTCATCAAGTGGAGGAACTTACCCACTGAAGATTCTACATGGGAGGATGAGAATTTTATACAGAAGCACCCAGAGCTACTCAAGCATTGAGGACAACACTTTTTTGAAGGAGAGGGGCATGTTAGGTCCCTATATTACTACTATAGTCCCTTATTGTTGTTAGTGTAACCCCCTTATTGTTATTATTGTACCCTTGTAACCCCCATTTTGTTATTATTGTGCCCTTAAATTATTATTGTTAGGTCGGCTAGGATTACATTGTGGCCCACTAGGATTACATTATGGCCACATGGACTCATATATATATAAAGGAGGTTTATTAAATTGTATCCGCATAGCATCATTTTTCACCCTCATGTGATTCATGATTGTCTCTTTGGCCTTGGGAACCCTTTCCCACAGACTTGAATAAAGTTCATAAAAAACAATGTTTCAAAACCCATACGCGGATATGCCCAGACTTTTCCATGTGTATACGCGAGTCCATAATACTTTTCCGCGTATGCCATTAAAATCATTAAAAAATGTATAAAAAAACCCTATTTTCAAGGCTGGGTTGATGGTTATTCCTGTAATTCAACCACCCCAGCCCGTGGCCAACTGTTTCCAACTGATTGAAACTACTTTGAGAGAGTATAAAAGCCCCTCATATGCATGGCCTAAGGGAGAGAGAAAAATTATAGACATTATACTCTGTTGGAGCCCAATTCAAGTCTGATTTCCCGTGCCTCCTGCACTTCCCAGGTATTTATAGGAAACCCTTGTTTCCTGGAGATGTTCATAAGCTTATATATCATCTCGTGTGCACAAGTCTTGGAAGAATCCTAGCGAGGCAAGGGTTGGACGGATCCAGACGACGGTCTGTTCGAAGATCGTGGAAGGATTCAGGTGATCTCTCCACCTTTCTATTATTGTACATGCTGTTCGTAATGAAGAAGAACCATCCTGTTTCCGAATTCACGTGTTAATATCTGCTTATATATGTGAAAAAACTGTTAATTAAACATTTTTTATTGTTTATATGATGTTTCACATGGATCATACTGACATTCAGGAAAGATATATGCTGTACAACTAGATTTCTGTGCACGTTTCTTCTTGATTTTTAGGTTGAAGAGGAAGAAGAGTTGTTGGGGGTTTGGACCCCGCGGGATCTACATCAAATGTAGGATCTACGGGTGAGTTCTACAACCGATAATATCTAGTTTTTAGCGTACAAGTTTGGTTGTGTGAGTCCTTCATGAATAGTATGCCCCGATCTGTGGAGGTTTCTGACCCAACGACCTCAAGGGAGTTATTTCCTGAAACAGAACTGGCGACTCCACTGGGGATCACATTCTTGTGATTCCCCTGTTGGGTGGTTTCAACTATTTTAAAGGTTCCCAACAGTTTTAATCATTATTTCTAGTCCAGTTAGTTTTTTCTCAGTCGGACTAAAGACCTGGTTCTTTAGCCAGGCTTGATCTTTTTATTTTTCATTATTTACTTTTCCATACGCTAGTTTTCCTATATACAGTCGCGTATACACGCATGTTCTGTCAAAGGAAGTCACGTATACGCGTGTTTCCTTTGCCACAGTCATGTATGCACGCATGTTGCAAAACTTCTAAGTAGCGTATGCCTGAGAAAATTTTGAAATTTCTGATTTTTTGACTTTTTGGTCTTGTCTGCCTGTGGTGACATGATCCTGCAGTGTCCCTTTAGTCTCTGGATTGTGTTGAAAGTGGTTATTGGTCTTTTTCTCTCTTGTTTGGTCGAAGACCGGCTCATTTGGAAAATCTTGTTTTTTTAGTGCTTGCATTTCTGGTTCGAGTACCAAGATCTCTTTTTGGATATTCTTGGCTGTTCTGCTTAATCAGGACAGAGAGCTTCTGCTCATATGCTCTTTCCTAACTTTATGTCTTGCTTTTCACTTTAATTTTTGCCTGCTTTTCGGTTGGTTTTCTTGATTTCATTTGACTAGGTCTTGTTGCGATTTTTTTTTGAAGAGTCATTTTTGGTTCTTTGAAGTTTTGTTTGCTGCAAGTTTGTGCTATTATACCAGGCTGATTTACTGAGTTTCTTGTCTTCCTTTTGCTCGTATGAATCTTGCTACCAAGTGGAATTATAAGACTTGGAGCATTTTTGTTGGAGTTTTGCTTGAAATTCAGAGATTGTTTGGCTTGGTAATTGGATAGTTTTCTTGGTTTTTTTTTTAAGTCTTCTTTTTATAAAAATCAAAAGCCAAAAAACATTTTGTTTTGCCATTGCTTTTGTTTTGCATTTTTGTTTTGGTTTCTTTTCATCTTCTGAAGCCTTGTTGAAATCTTTTTCCTCCGGTTTCTATCTTGATCTGGGAAGAGAGTCTTCATTGGTTTCTTTCTCTTATTTCGAGCATGTTTTGGCGTCTTTATACTTAGAGTTTCTGGTTGGGGAACTAGCTTTGTGGACAGCCAAAAAGTGATAGAACTGCGGGATTCCTGGAGATTTCTCTTTGCTTTGTTAGATATTGCATCTTAGAGTTGGCATGCTCTTAGTAATTTGCATTAGGTGCACTTGAACATTTGTAGTCTTTTTCATAAATTTTGCGAGTGTGAGGTTTGATATCTGAAAAGAAAAAATAGTCTCGTAGAACCCGTGTAGAAATTTCTTTTCATCGAAAGGAAATTACTGCATCTGCATGTAGTTTGGTTTTCATTAATTTCTTTTCTACGTCATAAAACATCACGAGTTTCATTTCCATATTCCCTTGACTTAATATAACAACCAACTAAAATAAGCGCAATAATTTAAAAACAACTAGCAAGTTTTTTATTAAGTGTCATACATCAACTAGCTAGGTTGTAGGGCCTTGGATTAGGTGAGTGGAGAGTTAACTCTCCAAGGCCGCTCAAACTAAAACATAGAAGTTTATTAAATGAGCGAAATCCAACACCGTTAGGTGGACCGGGAAATCTCTCCTCCAGAGAGTCAAGCGCGAGGGAAAGTGAAGGCCGAGAAGAGATATACCCCCTCTTTGATTTGCAGGATCTTGCCTTAAGACCGTTCCGCCAGGCTGCTGACACGGATTGGTGCCCTTAGTTTCCATTCCTAGGTATCACATAGGTGACTGCGGGGGGGAATACCCGTGGTACCTGAGGCAGATGTCGTATCACTTCTAGCAGTACTTCTGGAGGGTGCCCCGGTGAAGCTTGGGTACTTGCACCGGCAAAGGTTGTTGTTAGGAGGTCGGCGTAACTGTTTCTGTTACCTTCGCTAGTAGATCTGGGCCTTCATTATCCTAGACTATTTTCGAAAGGTCCTATTTTTCGCTTTCTCGTATTTTGGTGTCTGGTCCTAATAACCCGGAGCGGAAATACCTGAAGGCCACTTGCTTGGTTGAATCTTAGGGATTTTTGTAGTGAATTCTCTTTGCTCCTAGCTTGCTTAGCTTCATTCTTTTTTGAGTCTAATTAATCTGTTAAAGTGGCTGATCAAGCACCTTGTCGGTCGAGGAGAATCCGGGGGTTATCTCTCGAGAGTGCTGAGCCTTCTTCAAGAAGGCGTAGGAGTAATATAGCAGGTGAATATCACACAGTGGTATCTGATGCAACAGAGAGAGATCCTCTGCTAGGGCTTGAAGGTTCTGTAGTTGGTTTTGGTGTTGGTTCCGAGAGGAGCACTCCGCTCACCTCGAGAGTCTTATTTCCGTGAGAAGAAGAAGTAGAAGTAGAGGAAGTACCTCAGCCTCCTGAGTCACTTCCATCTCCTCTTCCTCCTAATTCTCCGTTTGTTGTTGAGTACATCGAACCTGAGTCTGCAAGACCAGAAAGTCCTTATCCATCTTATTCATACCTTTCGATGGCCACGACTAGGAACGCGACTTCGGCTGTGAGTGTTGCAAGCATTCAGACTCTTGCTTCGGTAGAAGGAGGGGGAACAATTGCTATATCTTCAATTGCTTCTAGTACTATTGTGTTGGGCTCTGGTCACACCCAAGCACAAGCTTCTCAATCTGGTCCCTTTTGTTTTGGAATGCCCATTAGTGGGATTCCTTCGTTTTCCTTTTCCACTGCTGCAGCTACATCTGCACCCCTGTCCTCTATGGCTAGTGGGTCGGCTTCTTTTCAAAAGTTCCCCTTCGGAAGTGGGCATGTTCCTAGTTCGAATCCTTCCTTAGGGTCTTTTCCTTTTACTTCCCAAACTCATAGTTTTAACCCTTGGTCTGGAGGTCAGAGTTCGACTACCTTTACTGGTTGGAACCCTATATTTATAGTAGTGGGGGCAGGGAATCAGTTTTTCGCTGGTCAGCAAGGGAATGTTCCATTCCCTTCGTCGAGTACTTGTCAGGATTTTTCCCTTTTTTCTAATGCTTGGAACCCCTATCAGGGGGTTTCCTCTTCATTCACTACTTCAGTGGGGGGAACTGGTCCGGTTTATGGTAACTCTACGTTGGGAGGAGGTCCTTCTCCAAATACTGGGTCACAAGGATTGTCTTATGGCCCAACATTTTCTACGAGCTCTCTCTGGAAACCTGGTGCCTCATCAAATCCAGGTTATTCTTTTCAGAATTTTGGGAACCCATCCCACCAAAGATGGAATTCTCAGGCCGCTCCTCGTTTACCTTTTCTGGCAACTTTAAACTTTCCATATTTATCAAAATTGAAAAATGATCCAATCCGATATAGTCCAGGGTGGCCTCTGGTTCCTACCAAACTACCTTCAGACATTCCAAAGTTTGAAGGCAAGAATGGAGAGGACCCGGCTGATCATATCACCACTTTCCATCTATGGTGTTCATCTAACTCCCTGATCGAGGATTCGATTAGGTTGAGGTTGTTTCAACGCACCTTGACTGGAAATGCTGCCAAGTGGTACATTGAGTTAACTGGGGGCAGTTTTGCTACTTTTGGAGATCTGGCTACTACATTTCTAAATCATTTCCAGTTGCCTGTCTGTTATGATGCCAGGACTGAACTCCTAGCTAATTTTAAGCAGGACGAGGCAACCCACATTTCCGATCATATTCAGGAATGGTGGAGAAGGAAGAGGCTCATTAAAGCTTATATTCTGGAAGAATTTCTCTTGGAGTGGTTTTTGAAATCTCTGCAGGCAGATGTTTCTAAAGATGTATCCCTGTCAGGGGTATTTTCTGAGGAGCAGGCTATTTCAGGGCCCAACAGCTTGAATTGATATATTCTCAGTCTGGTGTCCTTTATAAATATTTGCCTAATGCTCCTTGCTCCAAATTAGACATATCCAAGACTAAACCCGGTCCTCATGGTGATGGACTTATTGGGTCGATCAATAGTGGTGCAGCTAACCTGCTTAGCCAATTGCAGCAGTTGTCTATACAATCTGCTTCTTCTGGTTAGGCTGTGCCTACTGAGTCATCGCCTTCTCAATCTTTGTCGGTAAATGCCATTCAGACTTCCAACCCTAAAGGAAATCAACAATCCGAAGGGAAGAAGAAGGGACGGAATAATAATAAGAAAAAGGGCAAGGATGGGAAGGGTAATGCAAATAAATCCAACAAGCATGTTGGTGAGGGTCCAAAGGATAAAAGGAAAGTGAAGTTTCCATGCAAGTTATGTATTGGAGATCATCTTACTCACCTTTTCCCTAAAATTCAGAATGCACAGTGCTTGTTAGCTCAGCAGGGTTCTGCCAGTTCCCAAGCTGTGTTGACAAATCCTTTTCCCCAAGGGAAACAGCTAGTTGTTGGCGCGAATCAAAATACTGTGGCTTCCTCTAGGGGCACCCAGGAAGGGGAAAATCCGTCAAACATATATATGATGAGTGCTCACGCGGATATCACCACGAGATCCCGTGATTATGCAAAACTGAGTCTTCGAAAGCCAAGGGTGCTCCCGATGGTACTGAGCCGCTTCATATTACAAGGCCTACTATTGAGCCTATACCTCGGATGCCAAAAGCATCTACTAAGCGTACGAAGATTAATCAAATGCCAGGGCTGCCCAGAACTACTCTGTTGTAGAAGATTTGGCGCAGAGCCCTTGTGCTATGTCTACTCTTGAGGTGCTCCAGTCTTGCCTAGCTCAGCGCAGTGCTTTGCTCACTACCATTGGGGCTGTCGATCCGAAGAACTCTCTTGTGATTACATTCGATATGTCTAATTTTAAAAAGAGACTCCCGCATCATATGGCTTTTCATATCAAATCGTCGTTTCGGAAATTTAATATCTTTCGGACGGTCGTTGATGAGGGTGCTTCCACATGTGTGATGTCTCTCGCATGTTGGAAGGGAATTGGATCTCCTGCAGTTGTTCCATCTGCTACTCTTTTGACTGCGTTTTATGGTCATTCTCATAGACCGCATGGCATTATCCCAGCTTTGCCCATCTGTGTTGGGGAAAAAACTGTAAATATAGAGGTTGAGATAGTTGATGCAAGCTTGGACTACAACCTTTCGTTGGGGCGAAACTAGATTTATGAGATGGATGCTATTGCATCCTCATTATTTCGGATTATTTGTTTCCCTCACGAAGGGAGGATTGTTACAGTTGACCAACTGGACTGTTCTCCTCTAGACCTGAATGCATCTACTGAATCAACTATCCCATCGGTGGATAATGCCAAGCCGCCTGTCGAGAATTTAGGGGTTGGAATGTATTCTTCTTTGATTGGTACTTTCGATATTCCACCTCCTACTGTTCATATAAATGTGATTTCATCCTCTAGGGCTCCTATTCGAAGAGAGTTCTTCAGAACTCATTATTTTTTGGACCCTTGGACCTTACCTTCCCCTACCTCCACATTAGTGGAAGGTCAAGTGGGTGGAATGGAATTTCCAATGTCTGCAGCTGAGATTGCTTATCAATCTATTGTTGACTCTGCAGAGTCCATTCTAGCTTCTTTTTCTTCAGAGGAGTTGGATGGCGATGTGGCTCCGGCTTGGACACTTAGTTCTTCTTCCGCCCAGGATTGCCTTGATACCACTCTTCCATCTTAAGAGGCCATCCTAGAAGCTATGACTGGTATAGATAGACCGTGGGATGATTTGCATCATCAGTCTTACTTTTTACCTAATTTAAGCGAAGTTGAATCAATTTTTCCAAGTCCTTTGTCTCCTGGTCCTGTTCACCCAGTCCTGAACCCTTTAGCACTAGCACAGGTATATGCTGAAGGGAACATGGCTGTGATTTCTCCAACTATCCCGGTGAACATTTCCAGGGATCCCAATGTTATAGAGAATGTCTTCATCGGAGCTGAATGTTCCCCTGAAGAGATTCAGATTTACACCGATCTCTTTAAAGAGTTTAGGGATGTGTTCGCTTGGTCTTATGAGGAAATGCCTGGTATAGATCCATCTATTGTCCAGCATGAGATCAAGACGTACGAAAATGCTAAGCCTGTAAGGCAAAATCTTCGTCCGGTCAATCCTAGGAAGGCTGCAGCTATCAAAGCTGAGGTAGAGAAGCTGCTTAAGGCGGGATTTATTTTTCTTGTTCCTTTGACTGAGTGGGTTTCGAATCCTCTTCCCGTGGATAAGAAACAAGGAACAATTCGAGTTTGCATTGACTTCAGAGACCTTAATAAAGCATGTCCGAAAGATAATTACCCCACACCATTTATAGATCAGATTATCGATGAGTGTGCCGGTAATGAGATTTTCTCCTTCATGGACGGTTTCTCCGGATATAATCAGATTACTATCCGTCCTGAAGATCAGCATAAGACTACCTTTATTTGTCCCTGGGGTACTTTTTCTTACAAGAAGATGCCTTTTGGTCTTAAAAATGCTGGGGCTACCTTTCAGCGGGCCATGTCATATGCCTTCCACGACATCAAACATATTATCGAGGCATATTTGGATGATTTAGCTGCTCATTCTCGAAAGAGAATGGATCATCCTGCTCACCTCCATCAAGTATTTGAACGATGTCGTTTCTACAAGATTAGGTTGAATCCGAACAAGTGTGTTTTCGCGGTCACATCCGGTCGGTTATTGGGATTTATAGTGTCTACGGAAGGGATTCGGGTAGATCCCTTCAAGGTAGAGGCAATACTTCTATTGCCTCCCCCGTCTTCTATTCGTCAACTTCAAAGTCTACAAGGAAAAGCTAATTTTCTTCGGAGATTTATCGTAAATTATGTTGAAGTTACCAAAGGATTTATGAGATTGTTGAAGAAGGGAGTTCCATTTTTTTGGGATGACTTCGCTCAGCGCTCATTCGATGCTTTGAAAAAAGCATTGACCTCTGCTCCTATATTGAGTCCACCTGATTATAGCAGGGATTTCCTTTTGTATCTTGCAGCAGCAGAATCTACCATTGGTATGGTTTTGGTTCAGGAGGACGATGCTCTTGCAAAGCATGTTATATACTACCTTAGTCGAGGCTTGGTAGGACCTGAACTCCGGTATACTCCGATAGAGAAGCTGGCTTTAGCAGCTGTCCATGCTGTACAATGACTCAGACATTATATTCTTCTATGAAAAACTTATGTTTTGGCAGCAGTCAATCCATTTCAGTTTGTTCTCAGTAGGCGAGTGATTGGGGGAAAATACAATAGATGGATTGTGATTTTGCAGGAATTTGATCTTGAGTTTATGTCTGCCAAGTCCAAGAAATCATTGGTTTTCGCGGAATTAATCTCCGAGTTGCCTTGTGGAGAAGAGATAGTTTATGATGAATCCTTCCCGGATGAACATTTGTTTCTCATCTCTACAAAGGATCCTTGGTATGGGGATATCATTGTGTATCTTCAGACTGTGAAGTTTCCCTCTACTTTTTCAAAAGATGAGCGCCGTAAATTGCGTCACTTGGCTAAAAATTACTTAATTATTGGTGATGCTTTATACCGTCGAGGGGTTGATTCAATCCTGAGACGTTGCTTAACTCTCGAAGAAGCTGAGGCTGTGCTAAATGATTGCCACAGTGGAGCTTGTGGTGGTCATTTATCTGGGCTTGCTACAACCCAAAAAATCTTGCATGCTGGATACTTTTGGCCTTCAATTTTCAAAGATTGTATGGAGTCGGTCAAAAAGTGTCATCCGTGTCAAGTCTATACTCGAAAAATGCGTGCTCATCCAGCTCCACTTTTTCCAATCATTATTGTCGATCCCTTTACAAAGTGGGGTATTGATTATACTACTTGTAACCCGCCTTCGGCTAAAGGTCACAAGTACATTATTGTAGCAGTAGACTACTTTACGAAGTGGGTCGAGGCTATGCCTACTTTTGGGAATGATGGTGAGACAACAGCTCTTTTTCTTTTCAACCAAGTTATTGCTCGTTTTGGTATTCCTAGAGAGATTGTCACTGATAATGGCAGTCATTTTCATAACATCATGATGGCCAAATTGGCTCTGAAATTAGGTTTCCGGCAGGAGCATTCGTCTCCTTATTATCCTCAGGCCAATGGGCAAGTGGAAGCCATGAACAAATCCTTGAAGACCATTCTTCAAAGGATGATTGATAAAGCTCGATCCAACTGGCATATCATGTTGTATCCTGCACTTTGGGCATACCGGATGTCAGTGAAAACTGCAACTGGCTTTACTCCGTTTCAACTAGCTTACGGGCTGGAATCCATATTCCCCATTGAATGTGAGATTCCTTCTCTAAAGTTAGCTGTTGAGCTTCTTCCTGACACTTCTAGTCTCGAAGAACGTCTCCTTCATCTGGAACATATTGATGAGCAACGTCGGGATGCCGCTACGATGAATGAGGCACATAAGAAACGAGTCAAAGTTCAGTACGATAAGGCGGTCAAACCTAGGGTTTTCTCGGAAGGTGACCTCGTTTTGGTCTATGCCCAAGAGAAGGATGCCCTGGGCGCAGGAAAGTTTAAATCTATGTGGTATGGCCCCTTCATTGTTAAAAAAGTCCTTAAAAAAGGAGCGTATGCCTTGGTTGATTTTGAAGGAAATGAGTTGGCGGAGCCCAGAAATGGGCTCTATTTGAAAAGGTATTATGCCTAGGCTTCGGCCTGGCATTTTGCTTTTGTATATAGTTAGTTTTGTTTTGTACATATCTAGTTTTTTGGTCTTTGATGTGATGGTGATGTTTTTGATCTGCTATGGCAGGTATATGATTTTCACTGGAATATAGGTTAGGAAATCCACTTTCCGTTGCATTTTGCATACTAGCCTCCATTCTGATCACTTGCCGTAGGGTCGATCCCATCAGGTCATGAGTATTTCACCCATTTCACTCGCTGATTATTTAATCATGACTTGGTGGTAGAGCCTTCCTTTACATGGGCTTCCTAGTTAGTTCCTCGCTAGCACTTTCTGCCCATGCTGCACTTTATGTAGGCTCGGGAGTCCTCTTTAGTCCCGCCCTGACTTATGTGTTGAAGCTTCATTCTTCTTATTCACTATCATTTTTTCTGGCTATTACCCTAGAGGCTCCCTGGTGTTGTTGAGTTGTATTACTGCATTGCATATTGGCTACTTGTTTATCCTGGCCTTCAGCCGGCTTCATTTGGACTCGATGTTTAAGCCATCTTTTGACCTTGACTTTCTGTACAAGTTAACCATTGCATGCACTTAGCTATCGCGACTTGACACCCTTATTACCCATGGATGGAACATTCCTTTGAGTATCGTTGACCAGTTTCCGCCACCTTGCATTGGGCATAGGATGGTTCCTATTCCAGGAACTAGTGCATCTGTTACCTGATACTCGTTCTATCCATTGTACTATAGCATTATTTTATTCCTTTTTAGGCTTATTATATGAAAAAGACAAAAAAAATTAAATATGACAAAAAGAGCGGGAATGGGTTGTTACTTCATAATTTGATGGAAGTACAGTATATGTTTGTCGCCCTTGAACAAAGCACATACCGTTATATATTTCCTTCATTTGGGATGGTTTTAGTTTTGACCTAGGTTCAGATGTTACCTTGTTTCACTGGTTAATCCTCCTCCGATTGGTTATCTCTTCCAATCATATGGAGAGTTTGTTTTTGCCTCTTGCATAACAGACTCATACAGTGTCATTATTTACTGCCATGGTCATCACGAGTCGTGCTTTTTTTCAAGGGAAGTTCAACCAGAGTCGGCAATTCTGCGGTGTCTCTTGACTTATTATTCAGTCGGCCTTCCCGGTATTGTCAGTATCTTGTTCTATCACATCAGATGTTTGGTCTTTGCTCATGATGGTTTGACAAGGTCTCCATTGACTTCTTGCTAGCGGGTTTGTCTCTTATCGACTACGACATATTGCTCTAAGAGTAAACCTAGAGCCGCACCCTGGCCCTATTTCCATCATTGATAGGTGACCTTGTGCTCAGCATTTGATCATCATTATGGGTCTTTGACTGAGTGGTTTTCCTTGTGTTCGATGTCAGCATACATTATCACACTTGGGATTCGTGCAGTACCTTGATTTCCATTTGACCCTATCGGTGGATATCTCGCCTCTGTGTCAGCTTTCATTATTGGTTGGTTCAGAGGGTTTCTTCCATGCGCTAGCTTCATCTTGTGCATGTCGGAAACGTACTTCGGTTTGGTTTCGTCACTCTACTTCGTCTGATTCCTTCCAAATCTTGGCCTGCGGGTTACACTCGTGCTGGACTAATGTGGGATGCCTTAATGCCTTCCTTCCAGCAGATCTTTTCCCATCGACTCTGACTCATTGCTCTGGGAATAAGGTCTAGAGTCTTTTTGTCAGTACCTTAGGGTTTGCAGTCATCAGTGGCAGACTCTTCGCTATCGGCAGTGGGGATTCATCATTGCCTCCTGATTGGTAGATTCTTTCAAGTGTTCGACTTCAACTCATTCATTCGCACTTGTCAGATTGTACTGGGGCACCTTGACACTCATTATCATTATTGGTGGGTTGTCTCGCGTTGGTTAACGGGATACATCAATGCCCGGTAATCCAACGATTTCTCACATGGTCGACTTCAGCTCATTTATTCCCATTGTGTAGAATTGTGCCATAGTGATCGGTGAAGACCTCGGGTTGCATTAGCATGTTTCGGTTCACTTTTGACAGTCCATTCAGTTTCTGCCAGTGATGTCGTCCACCCTTATATGTTGCAGTGTCAGTACAGCAACATCCTATATGTTGGCTCCCGAGTTGCGTGATTGTACCATGTGTTCCACCCCTTATGATTTGGTACCTGGAGATTCCGTTACTTTTGTGATCAGACATCTATTTTCAACATCATTGATCAGTTTTCTATATGTGATAATTGGACATTGATTCTGACTTGTACTTCCGGGCCATGCTCAGATGATTCATTGTGTACTTTCAGTTCAACTATACTTGTATACATTCTGGATCTATCCTGTACTTTCTATATGGATATATTTTGGACTGAGCATGGGTGTGCCCACCTCAGACATGAGCTGACTCTCTGTTTACTTTCATTGGTTTTTGGCAGGCTGAAATCTGGTGAAGTCCTCTCTTGTCCTCGCGAAGTTCTTTCTATGCACATAATACATTTCGGCCATCATGTACCCCATTCCTCGTGAAGTATAGACTTGACACAGATGACACTTTTTGACCGAATCCATACAATCTTTGAAAATCGAAGGCCAAAAGTATCCAAAACGCAATATTTTTTGGGCTGTAGCAAGCCCAGATAAATGACCACCACAAGCTCCACTGTGGCAATCATTAAGCACAACCTCAGCTTCTTCGAGAGTTAAGCAATGTCTCAGGATTGAATCAACCCCTCGACAGTATAAAGCATCACCAATAATTAAGTAATTTTTAGCCAAGTGATGCAATTTACGGCGCTCATCTTTCGAAAAAGTAGAGGGAAACTTCGCAGTCTGAAGATACAAAATGATATCCCCATACCAAGGATCTTGTGCAGAGATGAGAAACAAATGTTCATCCGAGAAGGATTCATCATAAACTATCTCTTCTCCACAGGGCAACTCGGAGATTAATTCCGCGAAAACCAATGATTTCTTGGACTTGGCAGACATAAACTCAAGATCAAATTCCTGCAAAATAAAAATCCATCTATTGTATTTTCCCCCAATCACTCGCCTACTGAGAACAAACTGAAATGGATTGACTGCTGCCAAAACATAAGTTTTTCATAGAAGAATATAATGTCTGAGTCGCTGTACAGCATGAACAGCTCCTAAAGCCAGCTTCTCTATCGGAGTATACTGGATTTCAGGTCCTACCAAGCCTCGACTAAGGTATTATATAACATGCTCTGCAAGAGCATCGTCCTCCTGAACCAGAACCATACCAATGGTAGATTCTGCTGCTGCAAGATACAAAAGGAAATCCCTGCTATAATCAGGTGGACTAAATATAGGAGTAGAGGTCAATGCTTTTTTCAAAGCATCGAATGAGTGCTCAGTGAAGTCATCCCAAAAGAATGGGACTCCCTTTTTCAACAATCTCATAAATCCTGTGGTAACTTCAGCATAATTTACGATAAATCTCCAAAGAAAATTAGCTTTTCCTTATAGACTTTGAAGTTGACGAATAGAAGACGGGGGAGGCAATAGAATTATTGCCTCTACCTTGAAGGGATCTACCTGAATCCCTTCCGTAGACACTATAAATCCCAATAACCGACCGGATGTGACCGTGAAAACACACTTGTTCGGATTCAACCTAATCTTGTAGAAACGACATCGTTCAAATACTTGACGGAGGTGAGCAGGATGATCCATTCTCTTTCGAGAACGAGCAGCTAAATCATCCAAATACGCCTCGATAATATGTTTAATGTCGTGGAAGGTATATGACATGGCCCGCTAAAAAGTAGCCCCAGCATTTTTAAGACCAAAAGGCATCTTCTTGTAAGCAAAATTACCCCAGGGAAAAATAAAGGCAGTCTTATGCTGATCTTCAAGACGGATAGTAATTTGATTATATCCGGAGAAACCATCCATGAAGGAGAAAATCTCATTACCGACACACTCATCGATAATCTGATCTATAAATGGTGTGGGGTAATTATCTTTTGGAAATGCTTTATTAAGGTCTCTGAAGTCAATGCAAACTCGAATTGTTCCTTGTTTCTTATCCACGAGAATAGGATTCGAAACCAACTCAGTCAAAGGAACAGGGAAAATAAATCCCGCCTTAAGCAGCTTCTCTACCTCGGCTTTGATAGCTACAGCCTTCCTAGGGTTGACCGGACGAAGCTTTTGCCTCACAGGCTTAGCATTTTCGTAAGTCTTGATCTCATGCTGGAAAATAGATGGATCTATACCAGGCATTTCCTCATAAGACCAAGCGAACACATCCCTAAACTCTTGAAAGAGGTTGGTGTAAAGCTGAATCTCTTCAGGGGAACATTCAACTCCGATGAAGACATTCTCTATAACATTGGGATCTCTGGAAATGTTCACCGGGATAGTCAGAGAAATCACAGCCATGTTCCCTTCAGCATACACCTATGCCAATGCTAAAGGGTTCAGGACTGGGTGAACAGGACCAGAAGACGAAGGACTTGGAAAACTCGATTCAACTTCACTCAAATCAGGTAAAAAGTAAGACCTATGATGCAAATCATCCCACAGTCTCTCTACACTAGTCATAGCTTCCAGGATGGCCTCTTCAGATGGAACAGTGGTATCAAGGCAATCCTGGGTAGAAGAAGAACTAAGTGTCCAAGCCGGAACCACAGTTCCATCCAACTCCTCTGGAGAAAGAGAAGCTGGAATGGACTCTGCAGAGTCAACAATAGATTGATAAGCAATCTCAGCTGCAGACATTGGAAATGCCATTCCACCTACTTGACCTTCCGCTAATGTGGAGGTAGGGGAAGGTAAGGTTCAAGGGTCTGAAAAATAATGAGTTCTGAAGAACTCTCTTAGAATAGGAACCCTAGAGGATGAAATCGCATTTATATGAATGGTAGGAGGTGGAATATCGAAAGTACCCATCAAAGAAGAATACATTCCAACCCCTAAATTCTCAACAGGCGGCTTGGCATTATCCACCTTTGGGATAGTTGATTCAGTAGATGCATTCGTATCTACAAGAGAACAGTCCAGTTGGTCAATTGTAACAATCCTCCCTTCGTGAGGGAAACAAATAATCCGAAATAATGAGGATGCAATAGCATCCATCTCATAAATACAGTTTCGCCCCAACAGAAGGTTATAGTCCAAGCTTGCATCAACTATCTCAACCTCTATATTTGCAGTTTTTCCCCCAACACAGATGGGAAAAGCTGGGATAGTGCCATGCGGTCTGTGAGAATGACCATCAAACGCAGTCAGAAGAGTAGCAGATGGAACAGCTACGGGAGATCCAATTCCCTTCCAACATGCGAGGGACATCACACATGTGGAAGCACCCTCATTAACAACCATCCGAAAGATATTGAATTTTTGAAACGATTATTTGATATGAAAATCCATATGATGCAGGAGTCTCTTTTTAAAATTATACATATCGAATGTAATCACAAGAGAGTTCTTTGGATCGACAGCCTCAATAGTAGTGAGCAAAGCACTGTGCTGAGCTGGGCAAGACTGGAGCACCTCAAGAGTAGACATAGCACAAGGGCTCTGCACTAAATCTTCTACAACAGAGTAGTTCTAGGCAGCCCTGGCATTTGGATTAATTGCCGTATACTTAGTAGATGCTTTTTGCATCCGAGGTATAGGCTCAACAGTAGGCCTCGTAATATGAAGTGGTTCAGTACCATCGGGAGCACCCTTGGCTTTCAAAGACTCAGCTTCGCCATAATCATGGGATCTCGTGGCGATATCTACGTGAGAACTCATCATATATATGTTTGACGGATTTTCCCCTTCCTGGGTGCCCCCATAGGAAGCCCCAGTATTTTGATTCGCGCCAACAACTAGCTGTTGCCCTTAGGGAAAAGGGTTTGTCAATACAGCATGGGAACTGGCAGAACCCTGCTGAGCTAACAAATGCTACACATCTTGAATTTTAGGGCAAAGGTAAGTAAGATGGTCTCCAGTACATAAATTTCATGGAAACTTCACTTTATTTTTATCCTTTGGACCCTCACCAACATGCTCGTTGGATTTATTTGCAGTACCCTTCCCATCCTTGCCCTTTTTATTATTATTATTTCGTCCCTTCTTCTTCCCTTCAGATTTTTTATTTCCTTTAGGGTTAGAATTCTGGATGGAATTTACCGACAAAGATTGAGAAGGCGATGACTCAGCAGGCACAGCCTGACCAGAAGAAGCAAACTATATAGAAAAATGTTGCAATTGACTAAGCAGGTTAGCTGCACCGCTATTTATTGACCCAATAAGTCCATCACCATGAGGACTAGGTTTAATATTGGAAAGTCTAATTTGGAGTGAGGAGCATCAGGCAAATATTTATGAAGGACACCAGACTGAGAATATATCAATTCAAGCTGCTGGGCCCTGAAAATAGCATGTTCCTCAGAAAATACCCCTAACAAGGATACATCCTTAGAAATATCTGGCTGCAAAGATTTCAAAAACCATTCCAAGAGGAATTCTTTTAGAATATAAGCTTTAATGAGCCTCTTCCTTCTCCGCCATTCCTGAATATGATCAGAAATGTGGGTTGCCTTGTCCTGCTTAAAACTGGCCAGCAGTTCTGTCCTGGCATCATAACGAATAGAAAACTAGAAATGATTTAGAAATATAGTAGCTAGATCTCCGAAAGTAGCAAAACTACCCCTAGTTAACTCAATGTACCACTTGGTAGCATTTCTAGTCAAGGTGCGTTGAAACAACCTCAACCTAATAGAATCCTCGATCAGGGAGTTAGATGAACACCATAGATGGAAAGTGGTGATATGATCAGCCGGGTCCTCTATATTCTTGCCTTCAAACTTTGGAATGTTTGAAGGTAGTTTGGTAGGAACCGGAGGCCACCCCAGACTATATCGGATTAGATCATTTGTCAATTTCCATAAATCTGGCAAGTTTAAAGTTGCCAGAAAAGGTAAACGAGGAGAGGCCTGAGAATTCCATCTTTGGTGGGATGGGTTCCCAACATTATGAAAAGAATAACCTGTATTTGATGAGACACCAGGTTTCCAGAAAGAGCTCGTAGAAAATGTTGGGCCATAGGACAATCCTTGTGACCCAGTATTTGGAGAAGGACCTCCTCCCAACGTAGAGTTACCATAAACTGGACCAGTTCCCCCCACTGAAGTAGTGAATGAAGAGGAAACCCCCTAATAGGGGTTCTAAGCATTAGAAAAAGGGGAAAAATCCTGACAAGTACTTAACGAAGGGAATGGAACATTCCCTTGCTAACCAGCGAAAAACTGATTCCCTGCCCCCACTGCTGTAAATATAGGGTTCCAACCAGTAAAGGTAGTCGAACTATGACCTCCAGACCAAGGGTTAAAACTTTGAGTCTGGGAAGTAAAAGGAAAAGACCCTAAGGAAGGATTTGAACTAGGAACATGCCCACTTCTGAGGTGGAACCCTTAAAAAGAAGCCGACCCACTAGCCATAGAGGACATGGGTGCAGATGCAGCTACAGCAGTGGAAAAGGAAAACGAAGGAATCCCACTAATGGGCATTCCAAAAAAAAAGGGACCATATTGAGAAGCTTGTGCTTGGGTGTGACCAGAGCCCAACACAACAGTACTAGAAGCAATTGAAGATATAGCAATTGTGCCTCCACCTTCTACCGAAGCAGGAGTATAAATGCTTGTAGCACTCACAGCCAAATCCGCGTTCCCAGTCGTGGCCATCGAAAGGTACGAATAATATGGATAAGGAATTTATGGTCTTGCAGAGTCAGGTCCGATGTACTCAACAACAAACAGAGAATTAGGAGGAAGAGGAGATGGAAGTGACTCGAGAGGCTGAGGTACTTCCTCTACTTCTACTTCTTCTTCTCGTGGAAATAAGACTCTCGAGGTGAGTGGAGTGCTCCTCTTGGAACCAACACTAGAACCAACTACAGAACCTTCAAGCCCTAGCGGAGGATCTCTCTCCGGTGCATCAGATACCACTGGGTGATATTCACCTACTATATTACTCCTACGCCTTCTTGAAGAAGGCTCAGCACTCTCAGGAGATAACCACCGGATTCTTCTCGATCGACGAGGCGCTTGATTAGCCACTTTAACAGATTAATTAGACTCAAAAAATTATGAAGCTAAGCAAGCTAGGATCAAAGAGCATTCACTACAAAAAATCCATAAGATTCAACCAAGCAAGCGGCCTTCAGGTATTTCTGCTTCGGGTTACTAGGACCGGACACCAAAATATGAGAAAGCGAAAAATAGGACCTCCCGAAAATAGTCTGGGATAATGACTACCAGATGCCCTGTTAAGGTAATGTAAACAGTTACGCCGACTCCTCAACAACCTTTTCAAGCAGTAAGTGCCTAAGCTTCACGGCACTTAAAGTACCGCTCGGAAGTGATACAACGTCTCATTTCAGTACATTTATTCTCCGGCAATGCCCGGTGACACTAGAATGGAAACTAAGGGCACCAATCCTTGCCACACTCGGCTAACGGTCTTATGAAGATCCATCAAATCGAGGAAGGGGTATCTCTCTCGCCCTTCACTTTCCTCGCTTGACTCTCTCGGGAGGAGTATTTTCCTGGTCCACCCACCATGCTGGATTTCGCCATTACAAACTGCAGCCTAGTTTGAGTGCCTTTGGAGATTTAACTCTCCATTCACCCTAATCCAAGGCCCCACAACCTAGTCTACATGATGTACGACACTCACAAAAGGTAAACTTCAAGCGCTTGTTTTTTGAAATTATCACGCCTCTTTATTTTAGTTGGCTGTTATATTAAGTCAAGGGAATATGGAAATGAAACTCATGATGTTTTATGACGCAGAAAATAAATTAATGAAAACCAAGCTACATGTAGATGCATTAATTTCCTTTCGATGAAAAGAAATTTCTACACAGGTTCTACGAGACTATTTTTTCTTTTTAGATATCAAACCTCACACTCGCAAAATTGATGAAAAAGACTACAAATGTTCAAGTGCACCTAATGCAAATTACTAAGAGCATGCCAACTCTAAGATGCAATATCTAACAAAGCAAAGAGAAATCTCTAGGAATCCCGCAGTTCTATCACTTTTCGGCTGTCCACAAAGCTAGTTCCCAGACCAGAAACTCTAAGTATAAAGACACCAAAACATGCTGGAAATAAGAGAAAGAAACCAATGAAGACTCTCTTCCCAGATCAAGACAGAAACTGGAGGAAAAATATTTCAACAAGGCTTCAGAAGATGAAAAGAAACAAAAAAAAAATGCAAAATAAAAGCAATGGCAAAACAAAATGTTTTTGGGCTTTGAATTTTTATAAAAATAAAACTTCAAAAAGACCAAGAAAACTATCCAATTACCAAGCCAAACAATCTCCGAATTTCAAGCAAAACTCCAACAAAAATGCTCCAAATCTTATAATGCCACTTGGTAGCAAGATTCATACAAGCAAAAGGAAGACAAGAAACTCATTAAATCATCTCGGTATAATAACACAAACTTGCAGCAAACAAAACTTCAAAGAACCAAAAACGACTCTTCGAAAAAAATCGCAACAAGACCTAGTCAAATGAAATCAAGAAAACCAACCGAAAAGCAGGCAAAATTTAAAGTGCAAAGCAAGACATAAAGTTAGGAAAGAGCATATGAGCAGAAGCTCTCTGTCCTTATTAAGCAGAACATCCAAGAATCTCCAAAAAGAGATCTTGGTACTCAAACCAGAAATGCAAGCACTAAAAAAAAACAAGATTTTCCAAATGAGCCGCTCTTCGACCAAACAAGAGAGAAAAATACCAATAACCACCTTCAACACAATCCAGAGACTAAAGGGACACTGCAGGAACAGGTCACCACAGGCAGACAAGACCAAAAATTCAAAAAATCATAAATTTCAAAATTTTCTCAGGCATACGCTACTTAGAATTTTTGCAACAGGCATGCATACATGACTATGGCAAAGGAAACACGCGTATACACGACTTCCTTTGACAGAAACTGCGTGTATACGCGACTGTATATAGGAAAACTAGCATATGGAAAATTAAATAATGAAAAATAAAAATATCAAGCCTGGCTAAAGAACCAGGTCTTTATTCCGACTAAGAAAAAACTAGCTGGACTAGAAATAATGATTAAAACTATCGGGAACCTTTAAAACAGCTGAAACCACCCAATAGGGGAATCACAAGAATGCGATCCCCAGTGGAGTCACCAGTTCTATTTTGGGAAATAACTCCCTAGAGGTAATTGGGTCAGAAACCTCCACAGATCGGGGCATACTATTCAAGAAGGACTCACACAACCAAACTTGTATGCTAAAAACTAGATATTATCGGTTGTAGAACTCACCCGTAGATCCTACGTTTTATGTAGATCCCACGGGGTCCAAACCCCCAGCAACTCTTCTTCCTCTTCAACCTGAAAATCAAGAAGAAACGTGTACGGAAATCTAGTTGTACAACATATATCTTTCCTGAATTTCAGTATAATCCATGTGAAACATCATATAAATAATAATAAGTGTTTAATTAACAGTCATTTCACATATATAAATAGATATTAACACATGAATTCAGAAACAAGATGGTTCTTCTTCATTACGAACAGCATGTACAATAATACAAAGGTGGAGAGATCACCTGAATCCTTCCACGATCTTCGAACAAACCGTCGTCTGGATCCATCCAGCCCTTGCCTCGCTAGGATTCTTCCAAGACTTGTGCACACGAGATGACATATAAGCTGATGAACATCTCCAAGAAACAAGGGTTTCCTATAAATACCTGGGAAGTCCAGGAGGCATGGGAAATCAGACTTGAATTGGGCTCCAACAGAGTATAATGTCTATAATTTTTCTCTCTCCTTTAAGCCATGCATATGAGGGGCTTTTATACTCCCTCAAAGTAGTTTCAATCAGTTGGAAATAGTTGGCCATGGGTTGGGGTGGTTGAATTACGGGAATAACCATCAACCCAGCCTCGAAAATAGGGTTTTTTTATATATTTTTTAATGATTTTAATGGAATGCGTGGAAAAGTATCTCTGGACTTGCGTATACACGCGTAAAAGTCTAGGCATATCCGCATATGGGTTTTGAAACACTGTTTTTTATGAACTTTATTCAAGTCTGTGGGAAAGGGTGCCGAAGGCCAAAGAGACAATCATGAATCACATGAGGGTGAAAAACGATGCTATAACAGTATCATCCAAGAATTGTTCATTCATGTAATGTATTGGAGGTTTCCCCCTCGAAGTGGCTTATTTCTAAGGCGTTGATATCTCTTTTCTTATATTTTTGGAGTTGGTTTCACAACAAAGCGGGTATGTTCAACATGAATAACAGGAGGTTTCATGGGATTGACTGTCACAATGCCTTGGGAAGTCATACCCTTATTTATTTGTATCAATTAATTTCTCTCTGGCTTAAGAAATAGGCTTAGGCCCTTAGGAAAAATGTGAAAAGATGATTTGGGTCTGCAGAAAGAGTTTGGGATGCAACAAGGGCTTTCCTTTGGTCTCCAAAGCTTTTAAACCGGTTCAATTGATTAAATTATTACTTTCATTTAGCTTAAGTACATGCCTCGGCATTTAGGAATACCTGGAAGGGGTAATTTAGGTTTGTAGAGAAGGTCTTGGAAGCAATTGAGGCTTTTTGGTAGTGAAATAGGCTTCAATGGTCTTTACAAAGATTTTAACTAAATCTACATAGGTTCTGGTAGTGAAAGGCTTGAATTCTGGTTTAATTTGGCTTAAAACTAGGTCGGCACTCATTGCTTTAGCTAGAAAACAGGTTGGCAAGGCTTCTTCTCCGCAGAATTCAACAAACAAATGGTGAAAAAGGCTTGAAAGGGTGGTCTTTATGTTTTTAACCAAAAATGGTTAAACATATTGGTGCAGGGTCTAATTCAAATGGTAGGGTGGTATGATCTGTATAGGGCGAAAAGAGGATGAGTGGTTTTCGCATGACAAAAAGCGAGTGTATGGTTTTTGGCTTGGGAGTGCGATGAGTCATGGGGTTGCCACGTAGCAAAGGAGCGGGGTTGTGAAACTGCTTATTTCACAACCCTCCAGTGTTGTTAAAGGTTGGGAAATCAGGGACGCGATAGGTTCTATTGGCCATTAGATCTGAGGAATGAAGATCCGACGAATGGACGAATAGGTGGGGTTATCGGGGATTTTGAAGGGTGGGACCAAAAATGTGTATGCGATGAGATTTAATGTATATGAAAAGTATTTTTAATATATAAAGGGTTGGGTTGATAATGAGTGGATTTATAGTAAGTGGGAACCAGGAGTTTATATAAACCATAGGTTTAAACTATTATGAAAGTGATGTTAGCATGGTATATATATGAGGTCGGGACTTTAATATAAGCGAGAGTTAATATATATGGGGGTTAATAAAGTATGTGAATGGGTTTAACTATATATATTAAACAACGGTTAAATATAAAGGGAGGTTAATGAAATATTATGCAGGATATGAAAAATGATACCGAGAAGGGATTTCATAGTGGAACCCGATATATTTAAACAAAAACTTTGGATAAGTGGGTACTGGGGTAATTTTTGAATTAAAAAGGGGAATTAGTAAAGCGGAGATTGATTTTCAAAGGAAAATGTATTTTTAACTAGGGAAAGGGGTTGTTAGGAAGGGAAAATGGATGAAATAAGGGGGAAAGGTTAGTATGAAGGGAAAGGGATATTTTTACAAGGGAAATGAGTTTAGAAGGAAGTTATTAATATGAAAAGTTCCAATTCATGTTTTCCATGCCTTATAACACTTTTCTACCAACCCATTATTTACCCTAACATCTTTTCTTCATTTATTGGGTGCATTTGAGCTTGTTGGCCCTTTTTTTATTTCTTTTATAAGAAAACTATCTAATTCTAACCTTATGACTTCCAATGGCTTAGATTAAACTGATGAGCTCATTTATTATACTCTACCTAACTACTGATCTGCCAAGGTTAAATGGTTTGGCTAGATCTTTATTCTCTAACTATTTTGACATGAAATTTAAAGCATGAATGAGTCAAGATTAAGTTGTTTGACTATCATGGATTGTGGCATTTTTTACAAGCTGCACACAATCTCATTTTGCAAAGTAAAGTAAAAAGTAGTGGAATTTTAATTTGAATCACTTTTAGGATCTATTTTTATCTCTTTTTGGTGGGGTTCATACTTTATGTTCTTTTTTGATATTTTTCTTTCAATCCTTTGATTTTTCTTTTAGGACTTACCCTCTTTAAATTTTTTAATATGGGAAAACAATTTGCAGAAAGAAAAGTATGTAAAATATTACAAGACTAATCATAGTCAATTCAAAATTATGAATCCTATTATTATAGGACCCTAACAGTGGCTCCACTTGGAGATGGCATTTCCTAGTGAAATGTCAAGAACTTTAAGATTAGTGGCCTTGGAACTTTGATTGTGCTTGACTTGAAACTGTTTTCTAAGCTCTACTTTATTCATACACATGATATTTATCTCTTTCAAAGCTTAGAGCCTTCCCTTCGGGCTTCAGTTTTTCAAGAAAAACATCCAATCCAATATATGCTTTGCAATGGTATTTACGATGAGAAAATTAAACAAAGTGAACTAAAGGTTAATCTGGAGAAAATTAATGCTTCAGCATTATACCATTGACTGGTCCACCTAGGAGATCTAATCCATCTAGCTCCTTCAAGACAAATGGATTCAATACCTCTGTAACCATAAATTATCTTCTCTTATAGAATCCCATTTGAGTACTTTAACACCTATGTAAAAATCATCTTCTTTTGTTTTCTTGTCAAAAATATTTTTGATTTTATCTTGGATAACTTGTGATTTGACATAGACTTCTTCCCTAGTTTGTTGCAATTGTATTGTTTGATTTATCCTTCTCTGGATATCATTTGGTTCTACCTGTAGTTCTTGGATCATCTTCATCATTGACACTCCTAAAGAGGATGGAAAAACAACATCCATCCCATATATTAGTTGATAGGGAGATGTAGCAATGGATTTCTTTGTTGTTAGTCTGTCTGCCCATAAGGCATTGACCAACCTTTTGTTCCAGGTCTTTTTGTTGTCTTCTAACAGTTTTTTTATGATATTAACCAACCTTTTGTTTAAGGATTATGCAATTCCATTACCTTGAGGGTAATAGGCAGTGGAATGGCCAAGGTTGATGTGGTATTTGTTACAGAAGTCAATCATTTTCTTAGTTTTGAAAGCAACCAAATTATCAGTAATGAGATTTTGTGGGCATCCAAATCTATAAAGGATATTATTTTCAAGGAATGAAATAATGATAGAATCAGTGGCTTGTCTAGAATGGATGGCTTATATCCACTTGCTAAAGTAATCAGTGGTAATCAGTGGGCTAAAGAGGGTGGGTTAATTTTGCCAATGAATTCTAAACCCCATTTCTGAAATGGCATTTCTGTGGAGATTGGTTTGAGGGGTAAAGGTAATATTTTTTTCTTCCCTTCAAATATCTGGCATTTGTGACAGGAGGTCACATAGTTTCTAACATATGCAAAAATAGTGGGCCAGTAAAAACATGCCCTCAAGATCTTATCAGCGGTTGATTTCCAGTAAAGGTGTCCTCCATAGTCACCTCCATGAAACTCTTTCACAACTTGTAATATTCCTAATTAGCCCAAGCTAATAGGAATATGCAATTTTGTTTACATTTTCTTGTTGCAAGAATAAAATTGTAAAGGAGGATAAATTAAACTCCTCAAACAGCAAAATAAATCAATGCCCATGTGAATAAGGCAAAATATGGGCTACCTTAATAAAACTCCCTTATGTGTGAAAGGGATTGTGACAATTGACTGGGTCAACAGGACCAAATCCACAACGCTATCCAGATGCAATGTACCTCCTAGATGCACAACGTAGTTCTAGTTGGAGGCTACACATGTGAAAGGAGCTAAACCTTTGACATGGTTTAGGGTTTTGCGGGACTTTTATCTTATAAAAGAAAGAGGGGAACAACAGAAGAGGGTTGTTGTTGAACATATTGTTTTGGAAAAACATGTTTGTTTAGACATTTCTCATTCTCTTGGTTGTTTAGCAGAGAATTTTTTTTTTAGCACTGGGTGTTCCTGATCGGGAATCCCACCTCCTTCTTTTAGTAGCTCTTCAAGGAGTCTTGCATTTCTTATCCACTATCAGGAATTTGGCCAAGCTCTTCTTCCAACTATAATGGAGATCATGTTGATGATTTGTTTGTCTTTGTAAGCTGTAGCAAGTGGAGGCTAGATCTATTCAGATCTAAGCCATTCTAGTGCCTTTTTTCAGTGGGAAAGCCTTCTATCCCCCTGGCAAGAGAGTATCGGATGATGAGAGATCATTTTCAGATCTTGGCTTGAGGCCACATCATGTTCTAGAGCCTACAACGTAGTCCATCTTCCAAAACTGCGTTATTTGCAAGGAGAAAGTTGCAGGGTCTTTTGGAACTTCAAGGAGGAGAGATCTCTAGTGTTGGGAATCTACCCTTCACTGTGGTGATCCATGGATTACAGATCTAATCCATGTTCCATTCAGATCTGATCTGAATACTGGTGTATTTGCTTCATAAGTTCTAAATCATTCTGCAGATCTGCTGCATTAGATCTCATATCTACTCCATGTACTTCACTTTCTGCGGAAAACCCCAAGGGGCTTTTTAAGAGGAGACTTTATAGTGTACAGATCTGATATAGATATATATTTTTGTACACAGATCTACTCTATATCTGAAATTTAATCTACTACTCTTTTCAGCTAATAAAATAACGCTTTCAAGCTTGTATAGTCATACCATCTGGTTGCAACCTCTTATTTTGAGTATTTCTTCATGTAAAGTCTATTGCTTTCTGTTCTATAATGAAAGGGATTCAATATAACTCTGATTTGTTGTTATAAACAGTCATATTGAGCCTCCATTTTGGCCTCTTTCTACTGCTTAGCCAAACTGCGTTATTTCTGAAGCAGTATCGTTGCACATTGCTGCAGTCCCTTCTTTGGGCATTTTCCAACTGCACTAGGTGTGGGGAGACTTGTTTAACCCACCTAGAAGGATTTTTTTTTTATCCCCTCTTGGATTCAGGTCTTAGATTATCAAATATAAGGGATCCAAGGGTTTTTTTCCAATCCTGTAGCATACATTCCTAAAAAATGCATTTTTCAGGCATGCCTTGCTAAACAGTCCAATTTTGGGATATTATAAGATATTCCCATTATTGCTGATTTTCCCTATTTTGGGATATTACATAAATTTATCAGCTTCATATTTTATTAAAAAATTTAATAAAATTCCCCCATGACCTTTCCAAAATAAAGAATTGTCTATGATACAATATTTCATTGCTTTTAACTTTAAGAATCTACCTTTAGTTATAGAAAAACTAGGAGGATCTTGTAATTTTAGTAAAACAAATATGATATCTGCATACCAAGGTGAATCTAAGAAAGCTTCACTGATCTGTGGAGTCGTCGTCTCTTCCTGATCATCTATTTCTGCAATGAAATTTATATCTAAGGCTTGATAGTTTGATTCACCCATGATTTTGGCTAAAAATTGGCCTTTAATCAATTTAGTAGGCTTTATTTCATTTTCATATTCCAAAATAGTGGCAATACATTTGCCTCTCTTACCATAAAGCCCATTCCGAGTCAAAATGTCCTTTACTACTAAATTTGGGACATATGCAATTATGTATGAGTATAAAATGTACACTCCGAAATATTTAATAGCTTTCACTAAAGCAAGTGCTTTTTTTTCCATTATGTTGTACTTTAGTGTTGCATCTATTAACGATTTGCTGAAAAAAACAATGGGTTGTTCATAACCCTGATCATTCTTTTGCAACAAGACTTCTGCAATGGTATGTTCTGAAGCAAAAGAAAAATTAATAAAATATTTTTTGAAATCAGGAATTATTAGGACTGGTGTTTTTGTAAGGGCTTGTTTGATTGATTCAAAATATTGTTTAACCTCTATTGTCCATTTAAGTGTTGAATCTTTCTTTAACATGTTATTCAATTCTCTGATTAGTTCTGCTAAATTATAAATGAATCTTCTAAGAAAAATAATTTTACCTAAGAATGCTTGTAATTCCTTTATATTTCTAGGATGACTTATGTTCAAAATTTCCTCTATTCTAGCTGGATCTATCCTAATTCCCTCTTTTGAGATTATGTTTCCTAAGATTTTACCTTCTTCAAGTCCAAAGAGTGTCTTTTTGGGATTCAAGGAAATACCAAATTTTCTGCATTTAATAAAACTCTTCTCAAATCATTTAGATGTTTATTGTCTGTTTTTGAAAATACTGCTATGTCATCTAGATAAATGACAAGAAAATCATGTATTCCTTTGGAAAAATATATGTCCATAGCTCTCTGGAATGTGGCTCCTGCATTCATCAATCCAAAGGGAATTTTAAAATAAATGAAAGTACCCCAAGGAGTAGTAAATTTTTTCTTTGGTTGGTCTTCTGGTTGAACTAAAATTTGATTATATCCAGAGAATCCATTAAGCAATGAAAACTTGGATGATCCTACCACCCTATGTAAAATATGGTCCATCTTGGGGAGCGGATAGTTATCTTTTAGTGACACTTTCTTTAAGTTCCGGAAATCAACACAAGGTCTGATTTCCCCTATTTTATTCCTAGTGGGAACTAATTTTGAGACCCAATCAGAATATCTGATGGGTACAATGATCTGTGCTTCATACATCCTTTTTACTTATTTTTCAATCAATGGCATAAGAACTAGATTAATTCTCCTAATTTTTTTGTTTAAATGGTTTCTGATTTTCTTTGATGGGTATTTTATGTTGTATTATGCTGGTGTCATAAGACTTAATATCTTCATAACTCCATGCAAACACATCTTAAAATTCCCTAAACAGACTTACGTATTTCAAATTTTCTTCTTGGTTTTCTAGCTACATCATTTGAGTCAAAAATATCTTCTAATGAGGCTAATCCCTTAGGAAAAAATTTATCTTTAAGGTTCAAGAACTCTGATTCATCATTATTTATTTCTTCTGTTTTTACAGTTTCTAACTTATCTATTTATACTCTTGTGAATTTACTAGGTTTAGTTTTATCTAAATCATTTACATCTAACTCACTATTTATTGTGTAATATATTGTGCAATCAGTATCTATGTTACAATTTTTGAATTCTCCCTCAGCATTCATAAAGTTGTATATTTGAGAATCTTGTGAAAAAATATGCCAGTATTTCAAATTGTCTGGTATAGTAGGCCTGTGTCTTACCTCTGCTGTGTATTTGTGATTTGGCTGAAAAGGCAATCTATAGGTGCTAGCAAAGGTAGCCAAATTGTGTGGCTGCATGTTCTGTTTCCTTGAAATAACGGCAAAGTCAGTTTCAAGAAAACTCTTTAATCAGATCTAGAATAGTTTCTCTATATTGGCTTAGTCTAGGATTGTTCACAATATTCTCCTTTGATGTCTTTTATGATTAATTATGAGTCTCCCATGATAGAAACTCTCTTGGCTCCCAGTTTTCTAACAATCTGCAGTCCTAAGATTAAAGCTTCATACTTTGCCATGTTATTTGTACATTTAAAGTTTAATCTAAAGGCATTACCTACAGAATGATTATTTTCCATGTTATGAATCCAAACTCTTGCTCCTACTCCTAATCTGCTCACTGAACCATCAACATATAAGTGCCACATTGATTCATGAAATATATTGTCACTATCAAATTCTTTATGTTTCTGTTGTAAAGTTGTGTTTTTATCTGTGCCATTTTTTGAATTACATAAAATTAAATAATCCATATCAGAATGTACAGAATAAATAGGATAATTCTGTGGTTGTTCTGCACTACTGACCATGTATTTCATTAAATTTTCTCTGTAAAGATTTTTGGGTTGACCAAATACTGAAATTGTGGCATAAGACATGTCTAACTATAGATATCCCTACATTTTTTCTCCCCATGAGTGAGATAATAGCATTCCATACTTTGGAGGGATATCAACAACTACAATATCCATGACAATACTCTTGGCTGGGTATTGGACTAAAGTGACATACAAATATTTTATCAAGCCAAGACATTTTACTTTACTAGAATCAAAAGAGAAAAGCTCTTTGTACGGTCTCGTGATATCTAGATTCAATGTTTCCATGATAGCTTTTGGCATTAAGTTATGGGATGCTCTTGAATCTAACATTGCATTGTGTAAAATATTGTCATGAATACTCAAGCTAATGTAAAATGGAGGAACACCACCTTCTTGATGTTTACCATTTACCTCAGGACCAAATAGTAATTCTGGTTGGTCATCATTCAGATTAACAGAATCTTCTCCTTCATTTATGTTCAGTGTTTCAATGATTTTTTATTTGTATAAATAATTTTTAACCAACTCTGTTAAAGGAACTGGTATTTTCAATTTGACAATTTCCGTTTCGATGTTAAATGGTACTTGTGTTTTACCCAACTGAATGATTTCTTCTCTACCAATTGTAGTTTGAGTGTTTTTATCTTTTCTATTAGCAATTGGTATTTCAGTCTATGTTTCTACTATTTTACTTTCAGTTTTATTTTGTGGAGAAATTTGAGTTGTAGTTGTAACTTTGGCAGCAGCTGATTTTTTATTATCAGCAAATGTTTTAGGATCAACTATTGTTTTAGCAGCAAAAAATGTTTTAGGATCAACTGTTGTTTTAGCAGCAGTATCTGTAATGTCCACAATTTTTGGATTGGTTGTAATATTTGGACTAGAAATTTCTGAGTTGAATTAGAGTTTTGTTGAGTTTCTCTAGGGAGAATTTGTAACACCTTGGTTGCAGACGCTTCTACTATTTTCTTGGTCTAAGTTTAAACTATTTTCTTAGTAGGAGTGTTAGGTCCCTATATTAATAGTGTAGTCCCTTATTATGTTAGTGTAGTCCCCCTTATTGTTATGTTTGTACCCATGTAATCCCCATACTGTTATTATTGTACCCTTACATTATTATTGTTAGGTCGGTTAGGATTGCATTGTGCCCCACTAGGATTACATTGTGGCACCATGGACTCCTATATATAGAAAGGAGGTATTGTCATTTGTATCATCCAAGAATTTTTTATTCATGTAATGTATTGGAGGTTTCCCCCTCAAAGTGACTTATTTCTAAGGCATTGACATCTCTTTTCTTCTCTTTTTGGAGCTGATTTCACAACATTTGGTATCAGAGCTTTGAGATTCTAGGGTTTTTCTGCTCCAAGCAGGCCATCGTGGCATTTTTTCTATAACTTTTTTTTCTACGAAGTTTCAGACGCTGAAATTTTGAAGTTACGAAGCCAAAATTCTAAGGAACATCGTTGCAAAATTTCAGAGCTTGGTTCGAAATATTTTAGGAGATATGATCTGTGGAATTTAGGTCTTTTTGTAGGCTCCTCAATTTAATCTAAACAGGTCATCATGGAATTTTCGCTATAAATTTTTTTCTACGAAGGTTCAGAATCTGAAACTTTTAGGGCACGAAACTAAAATCCAGAGGAAACTCGTCACAAAATTTCAGAGCTTGGTTCACAACATTTTCGGAGATATGATCTGTGGAAGATAGTGCTTTTTCAGGCTCCTGAATTTCATCTCAAAGAGGTGATCGTGGGAAAATCTTCATAACTCTCTCTCCGAGCATCGGATTGGAGTGCCATAAAACATGGTCGCAAGTAAACAGACTATATTTCGTTGTTGTCAATTTCAGAGCTAAAAGATGAAACAGTGACACGTGGCAAGTCATACAATTTCACTCTACTGAACCAGTCCATAATTAGGTCATTGTGGGAGATTGGACATAACTTTTCCTTGGAGAATCCAAATCAAGTCAGACTTGTGGCATTCAAAATATAATTTAGAAGGCTACCTCAGTGCCAAATTTCAGATATTGAAGAGCCGCAATCACAGAGATAATCCAATTTCAATATCGAGCTCCTCAAAAGCAAGAAAAAGGTGTGTATTTTTTTTCTGAATTGCATAAGTCTTGTTTCAAGAATCAATTTGAATTGATTCGAAGGGCATATTGTAGAATAGATATCAGTATTGGGTTCTAAAAAATGCCTTGTAAAAATAGTTCAACAGCCATTAAGCCTTTAGAAGGCTCTACTATGACTCATGAAGATGAAGAATTACAATATGGTCTATCAAAATTACATGAGCAAGTGCACCAAATTTTGCTCTCGCAAAGAGCAACAAAAAATGAAATGGAAGTTTTGAAGAAAGGCGTGGAATCGAAGATGGATGGTTTGAAGAATAATATGGATGGTTTGAAGAAAGGCGTGGAATCCAAGATGGATGACATGGAAGCTAAGATTGATGAAAAAATGAAAGACAACATGGAAAACATGAAGAATGATATAAAAGCAGACATGGAAGGTTTCACAAAGTTGATACAAGAAATGTTTTTTAATGGTGAAAAGATAGTAGAGGAAACTCATGATGAGAACAAAATAATTGTTAATCGTGACTTCATAAACTCTAATGTTGGCAAGAAGAACCACCATATTCCAAAAATTGATATGAGGAAGTTTGATGGAAAGGATCCTATAACATGGATACTACAGATGGAGCAATATTTTGATCTCCATAATGTGAAAAACACACAAAAGGTACGCATTTCAACTTTACATTTAGAACAAAATACATTTGTATGGTATCGATGGCTTTGCTCCCGTAAAAAAATTGTCACTTGGTCAATTTTTACGGAGGAAATGATAGCACATTATGAGGATACAAAGAGCAACACCTTCTTTAGCCAATTGATAAATCTCAAACAAAAGGGTTTAGTGGGGGAGCACATTGAGGACATCCAAAAATTGAATATAAGGGTAACTGATATTCCAGAGGAACACAGGATTGATCTCTTCATAGGTACTTTAAAGGATAACATCCAACATGAAGTTCACGTTTTGGAACCTGATTCATTGGAGAAGGCATTCAGGTTGGCAAGAAAATTGAATGTAAAATTATGGCGACAAGGAAGCCTACCACTCACTTCTATAAAGAGGGAAGTGTTGCTACTCCTAGATTTCCACAACCTACAAGGTTGACACCACAACAATTGGAAGAAAAAGGAGAAAAAGGGCTTTGCTACAGTTGTGATAGAAAATACACTAAAGGTCATAAGTGTGCTGAGAAGAAATTATTTTACATAGATTGTGAAGAGGAAGAAGAAAATGAACAAGAAGAGGATATACACCAGGAACCATCCCTAGAAGAGGAAGAAATGAATCTGACCATATCGTGTAATGCATTGGCAGGAATTACCACTCCTCAAACTCTCAAGATAGAAGGACATATCAAGAAGAAAAAGGTAATAGTGTTGATTGATTCATGTAGCACCCATAATTTTATTCATTGTAAGGTAGCCAAGGAATTAAATTGTTTCCTATACCCAGCACCAGAATGTCAAGTGATGGTTGCAAATGGAGGAACTATAAATTTCTCTAGAAAATGCCATAATATCAAGCTAACCATGGGGGAATATGCATTGAATAGTCCAATGCTTTCCATTCCTATGGGAGGTGCTGATGTTGTACTAGGAGTACAATGGTTACAATCTTTGGGGACGGTAGCTTTTAATTTTCAAGAACTTTTCTTGAAATTTTTTTCAGAAGGAAAGGAAGTCGAATTACGGGGTATTGAAGGGAAGCCGGGAAGGATAATAAGCTCTAATGTTATGACAAAGCTTCTAAAGAAAGAACAACGAGGCGTAATTGCACAATTATGCTCACTAGAAGTTCCGACATCAAAATCATCTATTTATGCAGATCTCCAACAAGTCTTGGACAATCATTCCAAGGTGTTTGAAACTCCCAAAGGACTCCCACCTATTCGTGATCATGATCATGTTATTCATTTGATTCCAGGAAGTGTTCCTCCAAACATCAGGCCTTATAGATATCCTTACTTCCAAAAGAGCGAAATTAAACGTATGATTGCAGAAATGTTAGAGGCGGGTATAATTCAACCTAGTCAAAGTTCTTTCTCTGCTCCTGTAGTATTGGTACACAAGAAGGATGGATCATGGCGAATGTGTTCGGATTATAAGGAGCTCAATAAGCTCACCATTAAAGATAAATTTCCCATTCTTGTGATTGATGAATTATTGGATGAATTACATGGAGCAATTTATTTTACCAAGTTGGATCTTCATTCAGGATATCATCAAATTAGAATGAAGACTGAAGATATTCCAAAAATAGTATTTCGAACTCATGAGGGTCATTATGAATTTTTGGTCATGCCTTTTGGCCTTACCAATGCACCTTCTACATTTCAAGGGTTGATGAATTCCATTTTCAAACCCTTCCTTAGAAAATGTGTGCTATTATTTTTTGATGATATACTAATCTACAACAGGTCTTGGAAGGATCATGTTGAACATGTTGACAGGGTGCTCAAACTATTGCAGGAGAAACAATTATATGCAAAAACATCCAAATGTTTCTTTGGAGTACAAGAGGTGGAATATTTGGGTCATATTGTATCTCACGAGGTTGTTAAAGTAGACCCTAACAAAATTAAAGCCATTAAGGAATGGAAAGTCCCCACAACCATAAAGCAGTTGCGAGGATTTCTCGGGTTAACAGGGTATTATCATAAGTTTGTTAAGAATTATGGGAGAATAGCAGCACCTCTAACAACATTATTGAAGAAAGATGCATTTTCATGGACTCCCGAAGCAACTAAGGCCTTTGAACGTCTTAAAGAGGCAATGTGCCTAGCACCGGTCTTAGCTACACCAGACTTCACAAAAACCTTTATTGTGGAATGTGATGCCTCAGGAAATGGAATTGGTGCAGTTTTAATGCATGAAGGAAGACCCATTGCTTTTGAAAGTCGTCCAATCAAAGGAAAGTATTTACAGAAACCTATTTATGAGAAGGAAATGTTAGCAATACTGCATGCACTAAAGAAATGGCTAACTTACCTAATGGGAAGACACTTCAAGGTAAAAAATGATCATGATAGTCTTAAACACTTTTTGGAACAAAGACTATCTTCAGAAGAGCAGCAAAAATGGGTCACAAAGATGTTGGTTATGACTTTGAAATAATCTACAAAAAAGGAAAGCTTAATGTTGTTGCAGATGCACTCTCAAGAAAGAATGAAGAGGTGGAAGCATTGCTTTGTGCCATTTCTATTATCCAACCAGATTGGATAACCGAAGCAAGAGATGAATGGAAGAAGGACAAAGAAGTATGGACATTCATTCAAAAGTTGCAGCAAGATCCTAGTACATCTGATACATTTAGTTGGAAAAATGATTCCTTATGGTACAAAGATCGCTTATATCTTTGTAAGAATTCCCAACTAAAACAAAATATTCTTTTGGAATTGCACACTTCTCCTTTAGAAGGACACTCAAGATTTTTAAAAACTTACCACAGGGTGAAGAAAGAATTTTTTTGGGATGGCCTTAAATCTGATATTCAAAAGTTTGTGGTGGAATGTTTGGTTTGCCAGCAGAATAAAGTGGAAAAAATTAAGACCCCGGGACTTCTACAACCTTTATCCATTCCAAGTCAACGTTGGGAGAATATTTCAATGGATTTTATCACAGGTTTACCTAAGTCCGAAGGAAAGAGTGTCATCATGGTGGTAGTTGATAGACTTACCAAGTATGCACACTTTTGTGCATTATCTCATCCATTTAAAGCAAGTACAGTTGCTACTACATTTATGGACACAATTAAAAAACTACATGGAAACCCAAGGGTTATTGTGAGCGACAGAGATCCCATTTTTACTGGAAATTTTTGGACGGAGTTATTTTCTTGTTTGGGTACTCAATTAGCTCATAGCTCATCTTATCATCCTCAATCCGATGGTCAAACCGAGATAGTAAATAAATGTTTGGAAGGATATCTTCGTTGTTTTGTATCTGATAAACAAACACAATGGGTCAAGTGGTTACCTCTCGCCGAATGGTGGTATAACACTTCCTTCCATACTGCAGCAAAAATGACCCCATTTATGGCACTTTATGGATATCATCCACCATCCATCACATCATATTTAAGAGAAAATTTGAAGATTAAAGTAGTGGAAGATCACATCGAGCATCAACAAGAAGTTCTCCAACTCTTAAAGGACAACTTGAATTTGGCACAAAATCGAATGAAACAACAAGCAGATCAACATCGCAGCGAGAGAAGTTTTGATGTAGGAGACTGGGTATTTTTACGGCTACAACCATACAAACAAATGTCCCTCAAGCAAACTAAGAAGGATAATAAATTATCGCCAAAGTACTATGGTCCTTACAAGGTGTTGCAAAATATTGGTACTATGGCATACAAATTGGAGCTTCCTGCTTCTTCGCGAGTACATCCAGTTTTCCATGTTTCATGCTTAAAGAAGGTTATAGGTGAAAATCTTCCAGTTCAAACAATATTTCCAGAACTTAATGAGGAAGGAAAAATCATATTGGAACCTGAAGCGGTCATGGAAACAAGAACTCGACAGCTACGGAATCGATCAATTTCAGAGTATCTCATCAAGTGGAAGAACTTACCCACCGAAGATTCTACATGGGAGGATGAGAATTTTATACAGAAGCACCCAGAGCTACTCAAGCATTGAGGACAACACCTTTTTTGAAGGAGAGGGGCATGTTAGGTCCCTATATTACTAGTATAGTCCCTTATTTTTGTTAGTGTAACCCCCTTATTGTTATTATTGTACCCTTGTAACCCCCATATTGTTATTATTGTGCCCTTAAATTATTATTGTTAGGTCGGCTAGGATTACATTGTGGCCCCACTAGGATTACATTGTGGCACCATGGACTCCTATATATAGAAAGGAGGTTTTGTAATTTGAATCATCCAAGAATTGTTCATTCATGTAATGTATTGGAGGTTTCCCCCTCGAAGTGGCTTATTTCTAAGGCATTGACATCTATTTTCTTCTCTTTTTGGAGCTGGTTTCACAACAAGGAGTTTCTGAATTTTTCTTACTTCTAAGGTTATATTGCTTGTGAACTTCATTAATGGAAAATTCATAACCTTGTTTATAATCAAAAGACTCCCCATATTCTAACTGTAATTGTTGTAGCATGTATAATTCTTGTTCTTCTTGGGTAAGAAAAATAGTATTATCATCATTTATTCCCATTAAGTTAATTTGGCTATCCTGATCATCATCATTTTGTTGGGAACTCTCTGCATATTTTTCTTGGAAAGGTGGTCTAATCAATTGATCAGGTGTTGTTTCTCTTGATTTACCAGTGTTTGTGTTCTTCCTAAAATTGGGATTTCTGATTTGAGGACCTTTTTGTTGATTATCCCACTGTGGTTTTCTTTCCATATTTTCTAATCTATCGATTATTCTTTCCATACTCTTGGCCAAATTATCTATCTTACTGTCTGATTTGGATGGTTCATCCTTTATGGTTACTCTTCTTTCATTTCTCATTATGGCTCTTTTAGCTAGAAAATTTTCTTCTACACTAACTATGTTGCTTTGCATTTGTTCTAATGTTTCTGGGTTTCTTTCTCTCAATTGGTATGACATATCAGTATCAAAACCATCACGAAATTTGATTAAAGCTAGATCTAGTGGAGGTTTGATGTTTGCTGGAATAGCATTGTAAATACTATTAAACCCAATACAATAGTCCTGAACTGATTCATTAGGAGATCTTCTAATGTTTTCATATTCCAACAATATTTGTAAAGGTTTTTTCTTTCTTTCCCATCTATTAGTAAATAATTGATGAAAAGCAGCTAAATCATCTATATTATTGGAAGGTAAAGATTTAAACCATTTCTTTACATCTCCAGCTAAATTTTGGGCAAACGGTCTCATTTGAACATCAACTTCATCAATTTCATGCAATTCAAAATAATCAGTCATTTTGTTAACATGTTGTTGTGCAGTGTATTGACCAGTACCATCAAATTGAAATATTTTACTTTGTTAATCCTGGGGCATGACATGCAATTGGGCTGGTAAGACCAATGGGGCATTTCTGGCTACCATGGCTAATATTCTAGCTTGAATAGGAGGTAAATTTGTGGTGTTTGGTGATGATGTTGAAGTACTTGTAGATGAGCTTGGATCACTAGAAGATGTACTTGGAAATGATGTTGAAGTACTTGAAAATATAGGAGAAGTGTTATAAGATGAACTTGAAGTGTTTGGAGATGGAAATAAAACTCTAGGTTGAACAGGAAGCTTGGGGATGAATGATTATGTGGAATGAAGTGTAGTGGATATAATAGCTGATGTGGTACTAAATAAAGATGAATTTACAGACTCTAAAGGAATGGTAGAAGGCTTAGGGGTATAAGCAGATAAAGCAGCTAACTTAACAGAATGTTGGAGATAGGCTTCATCAATATCCTTAATCAAAGTTGCAGTAAAATCATCAATTTTATCAAAATGTTCTAGAGCTTGTTGATCTAAATCAAGTGAAATATTCTCCTTTTTTGTTTCAATAAATTGAAAGAAAATAGGATCAATTACCCTATCATAAATTGAACTTTTATATTTAGTTCTAAACAAAGAGTGTTCAAAATATAAATCAAATTCAATATTTTGTATATTTTATAATTCTTTAGGAAGTGAATTTTCTATGCTTAATTGACTTGTACTTCCTAGACTTTCTACTTCTTCTTTTTTCTCAAAATTCTGTCAGGATCATCAACAATTATAGTAGGTTGTGGATCAGGAGGATCCCTGGTATAGTATGTTCTTCTGGAAGCCATAATTTTAATTTTCAATGAAAATTTTGCTAACAACCCTAAAACAACCTTAAGGTGAAAAGATCAAGAAAAGTGTTTGCTTTAAGGTTTATTTTAAAACTGTGGACTGATTTCCCCAGTATGTTATCACTCCAATAATTCCCAGGGTTGTTATTCTTTTTGTTTTAAAGAAGTATTAGAGGTAACTATCACCGTACTTTTGAGATCAGGATCTAGCCTTCCTAATGCTCAAAGAGGGCTCTCTCTTTATGATTTAAATTTTTTGTTTTTATTTGATTTTAGGCTATTTATGTAAGATTGATTGGTTTTGATTTTGGTTTTGTTTGGTGGTGGAATTACTGATTCAAATGGATAGGTGCGGGTCTATTTTCCATTGGGATATGGAGCCAATGTATCAAGAAACAAGGCAGAAACAATTCTAAAGGAATTGTTCACAGGGTAAGGTAGTTGAGTAAATTCAGATCTTTTAGGCTGGATGGTGAATTGGTTTCAATCGAGATCAAGGAGTAGTTAAGGATTCCTCAAACCGGATAATGAAGGAAATGACAGAGGTCAATCGAGATGGGAGAGCAATTAAGGATTCTCAGATCCGGATATCAGAAGAAAACATAAAAATGAATAGCAGTTCAAGACAAATTATGTTTAAACAAGTTCTAAAATAAAATTCCTGTTATATCCTTTAGATTCAGAAAACATACAATTTTATGAAAAACTTAAGGAAAAACATGAACAATAGAAAGATACTTCACTGAAACGGCTGAACACATAAATCCTGTAATGCAATGCCTTTATTACTCAATCATGTTGTTGACATGAAAATGGTACAATAAAACCTCTGGTTCTTGATTAATTTCAACTATAGAAATGTTCAGAAATCCACACTCAATACTTCAAATTATGGAGTATTTATACAAAAACTATTAAAAATATCCCAAAACTGATTTAGGAATTATTCAAGGAAAAATAAATATCTTCATGCAAGAATATAGAGACACCTAGGAGATTAAATTCTAGTTGTCCCTCTTTTATTTGGATTTGTTGTTTGCTTTTTGATATTTTGCAACCTTCTCTCTTTTTCTATTGTACAATGGATGTCTTCTTCATGTTGAGTGTGTTTTATGCTAGCTGCATATTTAACTCTGTTTTTCACTTTAAACTCTGTATTTCATCTGACACTCTTTAAACTTTGTTACTGCTTTACTTTTAACCTTTGACTGCTCTTTTTATGTTATACTTTTCAATTTAAAAGTAAATCACATAAATTTTCCCAAACTTCTGCACCTGGTAATTTAATTTTTACCATTCTTATG